>OX346265.1:16405200-16766925 GCA_947049275.1 Epinotia bilunana
CGAGACGTAATGAAAGACGTGATGCAGAGAATGAAGACTTTAATTTTTCAGTTTATATTGGTTGCCTTTATAGAATCCCAGACAGGTACTGGAGCGTCATACTCAATCATACGATCCAAAGAATGCGTTGCAATTGCAACGCAGGAACGGAAAGAAAAACCAGCGCTGGTCCAATTAGATTGAGCTTCACAAAAAATAATCTCAACAATAGCTGTATATGTGGGCTACCCCAGGTACTTATAGCGATAACTTAGGTGATTCTTTTTGGGGTCTATGGGAACTTTATGGGGTTCCACTAAAAGGTTTTGTCCGATGGTTAAAGGAGGTTTCATGCGTCTGCGTCAGATATCTGTTAGTATTATTTATCTGGTCATATGCCTACAATACAAATAATTTTCATCATATTTCAAACCTAAGTAGTTTGTATGAATAATGTTTTTAGTGTTCCGTACCAAAATTGGTCCAATGGAACACTTATGCGATCACTCGGATACTGTCCGTCAGTGACACCCAGTCGGGGCCCAAAAACTTGCATCCCCAATAAATATTCCTATTTCAACATGTACCTACAATGGAGTTCACCAATATCTCTACAGGTAACCTTTCAAAAATATCTACACATGCGTCCTTTGTCAGTAACAATCTAACAATAAAGACTGTGTTTATTTATTTTTGAAGTAGTCTGTATGATATTGGCAACTCGACTGTACAACATGATGATACATATTTTAAGTATCTATCAGGCTCAGACATTTAAGTATATACCGATTTACTATGTTAACCTACTTTCAATCATGTAGGGCTGTCAATTCTCAGCAGACAAGCCAAGCAGAAAAGCGTAGGTTTAGTTAGATCTAAAACTTAGTAAGAGAGATGTTACTCATTTTCCCGCGAGGCGTAATTCCCTAGTAAAAATTGCATTTCGCAGAAAACAAGATCAGACAATTCACAGTAATTGTAGTAAGTACCACAAAAAGGAAATTGGATTTGCTGGACTCCTCTCCTATTTCTCAGTGTTATTGTTTCCAATATTCTGTCGTCCTAAGCAAAAAGGACGCATCTGACTATGAGAATCGTAGTCAGATGCGTCCTTTTTGCTTAGGACGGTAGTATTAGCTAGCTACTTGCATTAAGTTGATAACTAAGTTATACAACGAAGTTGCGAGAGCGCATTCCTTCTGTTTACATAAAGGTGTGTTGTGAAAAGTAGCAAAGGAAACATTTCATCATTCATCGAGAACAACTCATCCAGAGTCGATTCCTTCTGGAAAGAAAGGGAGAAGAGTAATAAACACCAACACTAGTGGCTCTGTGAGCTGTAGAACTCGCGAGTCCGTATTTTTTTTATCTAAGATCTAAATAAGACAAAAACATTGTACACCTTTCTTTAATTATCGGACCTGCTGACGGAGAACTTTGTTCACTCGTTCAACAAGATATACAAACTCCCAGTTACAAAAGATTGAGATATGAAAAAGGCTACCGTCATGGAATGGAATTTGTGCATTGAGTTCCATATTTACTGATGGTAAAACATAATTGCGTGCTCTCGCACTCTGATTCACTCGTGTCGCGGGACGATTACGTCGAGTTTGCGTCAAGTAACATGATTAGTCAGCCAGAGGAATATAGCCTCTAACGGATCGGTTTAAGGTCTTCGTCATATATCATCCAAAGTTGCCAGTTTTACAAAGCATACGAACCACGCATGGATCCGCATAGCAGACGCGAACGCACTAAAAAAACGTTGCAATTAATAGCGCAGAAAATAAAAGTAGTTCACGTTATCGATGTATAATTTAACTGGGACATTGACACGGTGATTCTTCTGTATTCCTTGTTCCCACGTTTGCGCATGATTGTCACGTCGGACCTTATTCCCCTCATCCGAATAAGACCCTTTATAGTTAGAACACTACTTTCAGACATATCTGCGTCTTGTTAAAACCCGAAACGCTGAATATATTTGCCATAGTCAGTCATATTAAACGAAGACACAGAAGCTCAGTTGTCAAAAAGAGCCGAGTGATTCAACGTATAAAGCTTCAAGTCTCTTTGAAATCGTAATAAACCAAATCAGCATTCGAGTCACAAACCGCTCTCAAGAAAATATTCACACCGAGCTAACATAAATTCATCTCCCGGGCAAAAAGTATTCAATATTTGCGGAGAATAAAAATATTAAGTGTTGATATTGTGGAATATAAATCCTGGCATGTTTCGGACTGTTTGCGATGTAAACAAACGGAACTTTCCATTTGTAGATAAACGATGTCCCGTGATTGATGCAGTTTTATTAGTCAGGTGGAAGATTTGATGGATTCTGATTGACAGTAAATCAGCGGTGATTGAATATGCGGCTCTATTTAATTTTAATGCGGTATTATTCGGCATTTAAAAGGAAATTTATCGTCTGCTAAACAATACATCAAAATCATTGCGCGGATTTTTTTGCAAGTCACGTTAAACAACGTACATGCCAATGCCAACACAAGCTAGAAGGAGGTTATCGCTGCGATCACCAGTATCGTGTATCGTTCGTTCAGGACCCTCTCCCGTATCATGATTCATGAGAAAGTGGTGTTCAAAATAGCAGCTCACGCAACCCGCGATAATGCCCGTCGTCAATATTTAATAATTAGGTGTGACACGAACCACCCCCGTCAGTGGACTTTCCTCTCCCTATCAAGAGTTATGTTCTACATGTAAACATAATTAGCGGATTCACTTGTTCGTATTGTTTGAAGTCTTTATTATCTTTGTTTATTAGTTGAGTTTTAATTACACGAAGCTGTACAGTCAGCGTCATATAGTTAGTAGCAGCCAGAGTAGTTAAATATCACAGTATAGGAACAGTAGATAAACTTCGAACAAAGGTACATCACACGGCTGCATACATGCGCGCGTGTTCGGTACGCACACACGGATAGCCTTCGGGAATGATGGAGAATGCTTCAATCGGGGCCGCGCCGTTGCTCGTTCTCACTCGCTACGTCAATGGAAGCCGCCTCCTAGGTATGAAGACAGCGAGCCGCCAGTGACACGATATCAAAAGGAGCCGAATAGGCTTGTAACTAAGCACCTACCAACCTGGTGCAGTTTAGCAACTATTATACTTACTAGGAAATATTTTAGGCATAGTATAGTGGTATTAAAATATTCGATGAAGTGGGAAACTAAAAACACATACCTAACTATCTATAATATTATTACTTTATGTATACAATATTGTCTATTAAACTGTAACAGAAATACTTTGCATACTTAAAAGCAAAATTAGTATTATAGGTATGCCAAGCCACAAACGTGACACAGCCCTGCGCATCGAGCGAAAGTAGGTAACGAACGCTCCTTAACGGCCTCTGATTACCTACTGTATTATTATTCTATACTGTGTAAATATTTCGTAACACACCTTCTTACCGAAATATTTGGCTACCTTGGCTGCTGCTAACTATATGACGCTGACTGTACCAGGTTATATGGAATAGGCATAATATTTTCATGTTTCAACTATGCTCATAAGTAGTTTTCTTTTCATTTTAGGTTTATTATGAAATCGAGTGGTACGTACTCCCAAGGATTCAAAGTTTTTTAAGTAATTCCATTTCAAAGTTTTTAAAGTAGGTAGCCTTATAAAAAAATAGCTTTCATATTTCAATATCTTGCATTGCCAATTCAGTATATGCTAGTAGAATCTTATTGCTCGACATATATGACTGAAATGTTTATTTTCTATTGACTCTAAATCATTTTGATTGTTCACTCACAAGGGCTTGCCCATTCCGTAACAATTTCTTTTGAATACAACGTCGGTGGCAAACAAGCTTACGGCTCACCTGATGGCAAGTGGTTACCGTAGCCGTAGCCTATGGACGCTTGCAACTCCAGGGGTGTTACATGCGCCTTGCCGGCCCTATACAAAGCTATGCTAGTCAAAGGTACGTACATTTGAGTTTTTAAATGTTGACTTAACCATCCTTATTACCATGAGGCTGACGTCATACTCTCAGTGGATGATAGACATCATCCATTGTGACAGCGGTCGATTCATTTCCTAGTTGCAAAATCCTGTTTTGTACTATGCGAGCCAATTAACAAGAGGACTGTCAAACGCAATTTGACTCGCCTTCTTAGGCAAATTAGTGTTGCTAGTTTCTTATATACAGTGTACCAAAAATGGGGTGTGAACCGATCAATAGCATAACAGGTATCGTGTTCTGATAGGAAAAACTAAAATATATTTTTTGACGCAATTTTTTTTACATTTGTATGGAGCAGGTCGCCCCAGTCGGCCAACACTCCGTACAAATGTAAAACGTATATATTTCCAGCATAGTACCTAAGGATTAAGATCCGAGTTCACATAACTTGTTGACACTAATATGACGCATTTAATTTTTTAACGCATCTTTTCAGCTTTTATAGTTATCAAGATCAAACCAGGACCGACAGGCATAAAACAGGATAAATTCCGTTCTTATCGGAACCCTAAAAACCGAAGAGCCTTAAATGCGGGCGGTCATTTACAGAGCCTGATAACAAACCTATAATTCCGATTGTGTCGATATTTATGAAAACTTAAATGAAAAAGATCAAGCCCGTAATAAAAATGGTGTAACCGCATATAGTTGATGAATATTTCATAATACCACGGCAGGTCTGTAAATAAAAAGGCAATATAATCTCTAAAAGGAAAATATACATTGCGAGATAAGCGAGATTTAAGGAATCGATAACGTTGTACCTTGAGAAGTAAATAACACCTGCAACACCGTAAATGCTATAAATGTCAGGTTAGATCGAGATACATCAAAATTCAAATCCATAAAAGAAACTAAAAAGCAACGTGAAAAGGAAGAAAAACTAACTCCGAATTTAATCTGCGGCTATGTCATGCCTCTTGTCGTGTAAATTAAATTGCAACCGAGTTGTTTAGACTTGCCGATTAGGTTTTTGCTCTGCAACATACCCATTACTTAGATCTATAGCCATGTATAAGGTACAGGTTTGCAAATGCTTTCAAACGCAATATGGTGCGAACAAAAACACGGAATCTACAGGTTTTTGTGAACCGTGCCATGAGAATGGATGGCAGTGGGGAACATTGTGTAGCGGGCTACAATAAGGTATGGAATTCAAAGCAAATATACATAAGCGTACCGCTTTATTTAAAATAATTGTGGTTATCATAGTAAATGTAAACTATACTTTGTTGTATGCGCCGTAATCTTAACGATTTATTGCATAGTATGTTTACATAACAAGTGCGAGTAGTAAGCTAATGGTTAGTTGCTGATAAACTCGTTAGCATGATATAGTTAAACGAGAACGCTAGTCCGTTTTTGAAAACCATATAAAAAATCTAGCTAGCACTTGAAATATCACAGCGTCTATTCAGCTACGTAAAATTAATTTGAAATTAGTAGGATGAATTCACTGCTCTTCGTTAGTCTGAAATAGTAAGCATTTTTAATTTTTCCAAACCCAATTACAGGTCCGGGAATTTCACATTCAACTTTTAATTAATTTAAACAATTTAACCGTCTACATTTCTAAAATAAAATTTCTTAAATTACCGAGAGTAGCATTACTCGCATTTGGCGGGCGTAATGAGCGCAATATATCGTATATTCACGTTTATAAATATCTATACGTTTCAGATCTTATATCCGGGGAATAAGAATGAGAATTGTTTACCATAATTTAGAGCTGATCGTACATCAGCCTTCTCACCGCAAATAAAAGTACGTAAAGCCAGACCGGATTTCATCGAAAGCCAGCTTCGCCTTGTCTCGATTAATTTATACGAGAGCTCGCTTACAAAAACTCCTATAGCGTTTCTGCGTTTGGATTATAAACGTTCTTACAATGGAGCAGGGTGGTATGTAACAAAGGCATCCACAATTCTGAATTTGCGAAAATTACAGTCGTAACCATGAGGTGGACCCGGCTTTTTTGGCACACGACATTGAAGCCACGAAACCTCTATATTAGGTATCGGATATACCATGAAATAATGGGGAAACATAATAATCCATTCACTTTCAGTTTCATTCCATTAACCTGTAATGCCACTTTGTATAATGATACAGATTATTGATAGATGTTCTTTAAGCCAGAGGCATTTACAAAATTAAATGGATATTTGTTATGATAATGGCTTCTGTTGTGTATGTATTATTTCTTCTCAATAGTAATTAGTTACGAAGATCAATAATGGTGACAATGGATAAATGAAATACCTTTAAAGACCGCAAAAAAATCCTTCAGAAGTAGTCATGAGATCATGGCTATTTATAATATGTGAAGGTGTCATTCGTACTGCTTTCGATTTTGTCAACTTGTGGCGACTTACGAAATAGATCAAGATGTGGTTGGCTTTAAACCACTCCATGCAAAACAACTCATCATCAACAGTACAAGAACTACTAGAAATCCAACGAGAAATATAAAAAGTGCGCATATTGACAAATGTACAAACTTGTCAATATGCGAAACATCGACTAGATTTGACCAGGTATTAAGTGCTCATATTTAAATGTTTATTTTATATGGTAGTCTTATGTATAGCTTACTTTTAATATAATGGTAGCAAGTAAGAGAGCATTCCACGTGATCTTAAGTAGATACCTTAGGTATGAATAATTGCAACTCCAGGGTGTCTATGTCGTCACTGACCGCTTGATTTGAAGTTACCCTGTTGTTGCTCCTCGGCTCCTCGTCAACACAACCATCTTCAGATGGACTGGAGACAGTATTCAGCACCAGGAATAGAATACTATACACTATACAGAATAAGTAGTCTACCACTAGGATTTTTCAATAAAACTTATGTACGAAACATCATTTGATATTAACCATAGCTTTTCGAATTTAATGAAAATCTCGTTGTTCCACCATCGCGATTATCATACATAATATAACTTTTCGGTGAGGTAAAATATCGTGAGGAGTCGAGTCTCAACCAGGTCTAGTCTCCTTCTGGGTTAGGGTGCAACCGGAAAAAAGCTAGCAGGATGATGACGTAGTTAGTAATGTTATTATTAGACAGTCTGGTTGACAGAAAGACGCTACTTTATTAGGCTGCTCCGAGTTCGAGTGAAATAAAATTCCTCTGTGCTTTACGTTTGCGTTTGCTAATCAGAATATTCCACTTGATATGGTCGTACACATCATTAGCGCTCTCATTGGTACAATTACGTCTATAAGCGCAACAACGTTTACAAATATGTTTATCATACGATTCGGAAACAGCCAAACACATACCGGTTTCACTTTGCTGTAGTGCTAATAGCGAAACCGTTAATCCTAACAAAGATAGCCTTGAATACGGTTTTAAGAGGAAGATTGTGGTTATAAAAGTTTTACTATTTCTTTAATCTGATCTCTGTCCTCCATTATGTGATAAAAGTTAACTTTTATACAGCCTAACCGCACCTTTATCTTCACATCTTATACATTTTGATTTTGCAATTATTGGCATCAAGATTCTTCCTAAAATAAAGATGACATGAGTATACGAAAGAAGTTCAGTTCTTAAACTTTTCTGTAATAGCTAACATTCGTGATATAATCTAGATTATCTAGAAGGTTTCTAGATTCCTCATTACCATTTACATAGTAAGTTTGTAAGATATTATATTTACAATAAGTAATTAAATTACGTGAGACACGAGTCGACGCAACCGGAATCATCAATATTTTTAGACTCGTTACGTCAATAATGATTAGTGACATAACTTATCGTGTTCGATATCTATGTTTAATATGACATAGCTCTAATAAGGTTGCACGTGTCAAATGCAATATAACCCTGATATTTAATACAGCTTTTATTACGCAAAGTGTAACTAGACTCCGTAACGCTTTTAGATTAATTAATATTTATATTGCATATGAAATAATTGTAGAGGTCTAATTCATGATTGATGAATTTGCAGACGCTCTCAGATCCAAAACTCAGGCCCATCATTTAATCTTAGTTGAGGTTGGTTTAATTTTTGATGATCATCATGTCACGTGGCGCAGGATCGGTCACTGTGGCACTCTTTGGGGGAGACCTATGTCCAGCAGTGGAAGTCTTTCGGCGGCTGTTACTTAAATTAGCTTTTTGATCACATCTTCTTATGTTAACAATTGTAACAGTATTTGCAAAATTGGTAGATTATGTATTTGTGACTAACTTATAAAACTATTTAGTCCCTTACAAGCTTCACGAGCTTGCAATCGTCTCTACGAATACAAACATTGCTGATTTAATCCGACAGAATACTCGCTTGCCGAACTTAAGCAATTTGGACG
The DNA here is from genome assembly GCA_947049275.1 of Epinotia bilunana. NCBI lineage: Eukaryota > Metazoa > Arthropoda > Insecta > Lepidoptera > Tortricidae > Epinotia > Epinotia bilunana. The sequence goes on from OX346265.1 coordinate 16,413,505, forward strand.
GGAGGGAGTGGATTGAGTGGCAGCGACTCAGTGTCAACCTAAATTGGTCCGGTGGTTTTCGATGAACTGTCTAAACTGAAGTTGAGGATTACCGATCATCATTGAGCGTAAGTTTGAGCTGCCAGCTTCACGTTTACCAGCCGTGAGCCATGACGTATTATCGAGAGTTCGACGTGTGCTAAGGAGGTCATTAATATCAGATGCAGGTTATCCAAGGGTGTAACGACATAACTCAATCTATAGAATTGGGCAAGATAGGATCGAACGAACCAGCGAAGCAGCTAGGAGAGAGAAATGTGAGGTCAATGTTACATATCCTAGGAAGAATCTGAAGAACATTTTTAAAATAGTCACAAAACTGTAGGCAGGCCGACTGTAATATTAAACCATTTAATACGAATTTAGCATTTCGATTCGAATGGATAAACCAATGAAAGATACATAATAATACATACACGAGATACGAAATAGTATAAGCAACAAAGACTTTCTAGAAAATAATTAGTTGAGAAAAGATTATAATCTAGAAAATTTTATAAAACTAAACACATGCATGTGTTTCATTACTTTCAAGTTCAATGACATAAGTTATATGTACGTCGTCTATAGCCTTGTTTATCTTTGTGACCTTTAGCTGCTAGATAGGCATTGTCGGCTATACATTAACGAATATCTACGTAACGGACAGTGGTCGATTACTAGTGAGTAATCGATGCAGTTTGACTTAAACAAATCAAGCGAAGTGCAAGCGTCTAATCCATCTCACTTGACAAAAATATAATTTTATTGAACTGTCCCCGAACACAAAGGTTTTGAAGGGTTGTGATTATCCGTAATAAATAATGGAGTTTTCAAGTCAATCTAAACTTTACGTGTCCAAAAATAGCTTTTAATACAAAAATACTCATTCATAAACAGAAAACTTGACTTAGATGTCGGACAAGTTATGGTAATCAACTGCTTTTTTATGTATCAAATTACAAAGCATGAAGAATTGTGTTAATTTAAGGTTAGCTTCTCGATTGCTACAACTTTCTCTCAATCAAAGCGGGAGTGATGCTAACTAAGCATGTAACCAAAGTTGTAAACAAAGTTTTCTAAAGTAGTGTAAATATATGTATCGAATTAATCCTCTCATAAATATATACCAAAACCTTAATCCGCTGACATAAGAGCGATGGGATATATTTATGAGTAAGTTGTATGCACTCATATTTTTACACTTGACTGTACATGCAAAAAATATTTAAAAAGAAACAATAATGAAGAAAAACAAAACATACCTATTTCCAATCCAGACTATGAAAACGCATTTAAAACACACACAAACACAAAAACAACGGTACAAATATTCTCGTTCACCGAAAATGTACCAGGGTGTGAGACTAACGCAGGAGGTACGAACGCACCTGTTGGCGCGGCGCGAAGAGCATTACTGGCTCGACGCGGCCCATTAGTCGCGCTACACGGACACGTCATGCGGAAGCCGGTTCTATGGACACCGATGACTTGGAAGAAATTCGCCGATGCAATTCCAAAATGCTGTTTCGTTTGGAAAATGCGAATAATGGGGCAATAGGTTCAGGGACTTCAATTCAAGGCATAACGCCTAATAAAAGATCTCTCAGGGCTTCCTCCCGTAGGTAGTAGAGACTACCTCGTTTTAGGCAATGAATTTTACTTATTTATTTATTTATTTTAGGACAACCAACAGCTATAAACCTTAATAATAAGATGAATATAAACCAAAAAGCCAATTACAGGATCTCACAGATAGCGCTAGAATATGAATATTTTAACAAAGTGTAAACTCACTCATACACTACTACAGGAGCAGAACAAGGATAATATACGTAGAAAAAGTTAATTAATGATAATATTTACCTACACTGCTATCAACAATATAACATAGTGCGCCAACTGCGCCTGTAAACTTAAACTCGTACGATGATAATACGTAGCATGATCACCAAGCAGCAGGGCTATCACAAGACGGTGCGCTAGCTCTGTCGATTTTTCTCGCACTATACCTACGTCTCTTTCTAAGTTTTCTAATAAGAGAGAGACGGATAGTGCGAGAAAAATCGAGAGAGCTCGCGCGCCGTCGCATGATAGCGGTGCTGGCGCGCCGTCTTTGATAGCCGTGCTGGTTTTATTTAGCCAAAGATTATTGCTCAATAATCTTTGATTTAGCAAAGCTTGCTATCTATGATGGGTCAATAACTCAATGGGTTTTAAAAGTCTTAAAACGAATAGAATACTGCGATTGCGATTTTCGATATAAAATACAATACGTGAATGACCCTTTTTCATTATATTTTAATATGTTCTCAGTGGAGTTTTCAATAGAATATTCCTCAAATGAAGAACAATGTTTTTATTTTGAATCCTTCCTAGAGTTATGAATTTCCTACCTGGCACGGTTCAGTTTTTTCTCATTTACAAAAATCTGATGATTGCTATAGGATGAGAAATGAAGTCGTTGTTACAGTTACGAATGAGTCCCGTTGAGAGAGACAATGAGATTTATGGGACAGATATGACCATTACCTGAAGTCACCTAGCTAGTAATTGTTATGGACTTAATGCAAAAGAGCATGCAAGAACAAATCGCACGAACTAGTTCATTCACAGCGACGACAGGTCAAATGGCTAATTCACGGATAAAATTGAGGTGAAAGTAGTAGCCTTAATGGTCTCAATTTGGCATAGAAAATGTTGATATACATATACATATAGTCAATAGATTGTCATATTTGTCTGGTTCTGTGGCCTGAATGATGTGAAAAAAACCGGACAGTCATTCATTGAATCTATTATAGAACTATAATATTGCAAGCTTTACCGTTCCTTTTAGTCAAATTATTTCGGATGGTGAACGAAAATTACATTCAGTGAATAAAAGTAAACCAGGCGTCATGAAATAATGAAGTCATCATTATTTGAGGGTAATGAACCAGGTGTCATCAGAAATTGAAGCTTCTGAAACTAGGTGTCATCAGAATTCAAATTACTTAGCGTTGATGGTCAAATATGTCGCCGCGCCGTAAAGATGAGGACGTCTGTTTCTGGCAGGTATAATATTATACCTACATAAATATATGCGAGAGAAACTCATGTTTTATCTACGACGATAAACGTTACACGTCTTTAGATGGTAAAACACGTATATATTCTGCTAGGTCTCTATACTCTCTGCTAGGCTAAAGCACGTTTTAGCGAACATTCCGCTTGCAGCAAATCTTACATGTTAAGACTAAGTGATGGTAATATATAATTTAACAATTTTATGTAGCACGGGGCGCATAATTGAAGTATTATAATTTACAAAGAGTTATGTACATGTAGCGAATGCGGGCGTTCGTTGCAAAAGGCTTCAAAGTAGAAAACCTATCGCAGATTAGACGAAAAACTGGTAATTCGTTTCCCGTTTACATAATGAAACGAGAAATCACATATTGTTGCGTTTGTGAAACTAACTGGAATGCCTAGTAGAGGGTGGCTTAATTCCAGCTCTTTTCATTTCCAAGCTTCGAATTCCTAACAATTATTACTTTTTACAATTCAAATGTTATCGCTGTAAACATGGTGTTGTTTGTATAATATCAGTCCATTGCGTGTGACACATCAAATATGGACATTAGATGTAAATGTAATATCGTATTCAAACAAGGTCTAAAAAAGTTAAGCATGAGTATGAAGAACAATAGCTGATGTACATGCAAGACTAATTAGCGTAATAAGTGTCAAGTTGTGATGACAGACTTCGTAATAATATAAAAGCAAGCATTGGGTAGGAAACGATACAATAACTGCAAAGACTCCCAAGATAAGGGGCCACTTTGTAGCCGAATCTGCCAAGTAATTTGATATCGTTAAAAATCGCATTTTCCCCAGTTACTCAGGGACACGATTCAAGACGCCTGACCTTATAGCCTACTTTCTTTGATACAAAACAGCAATCTGAGAAACAATTGATTATTTTCCCATACTAAAGGCACAAGTGAGCCATTCGTGGAAAGGAGAATTGAGAGCATTATAGCGTTTCAGATTACGGTTCATAATCGATGCAGTGGAGACCATAACGACTTGTAAATGTAATGTCAAAACGCGGATCGCGGAAGGCCGCTACAGATGACTATTTAGTGCAATATCTATCATATGGACTCTCTTTAACAGAGGATGACTGTTGTAGCTACCTTATCGGAACGGAATGATTTATAGACGAGCTAAGTTTTATTAAATTTTTATTATCTTCATCTATTTAATTTTATAGCTACTCCACTTTTAATGGCATCGATAAGTTTATAACTGCAATTATTCCTAAGAGCGTACTATTTATCGATCTTAAAGTAATGGCTAATGAAGGACATTAAAGCGTTAATAGAAATAAGTAACTTTGTCAGTATTGGAATCTAAGTTTCTTCTCTCAGTCGATTATGAACGCAATTTGCGACTGCGCCATTAGAAATCTTGCAAAAGTGATTTGAGCAAAACGCTTTTATTACGGTTTATGGAAATCACTTTCTCATCATTTACTATAAATCTGACGCTATTATAATAGTTCTGATCGCACACGGTGGTGGCGCACACTGTCAAAGTGATAATTTCTTTCGCATTTCACTTTATGCTTTCTCAACTTAACGGGGCACTCTTATGAATTTTCAGTGAGTTCACCGGTAACTCCTGGCTTATTTGCTCCGCTGGCTCAGTGACCCAAAGTGGGTCTTGGCCTCCAATACGAGGCCGACCAACTGGTCGTTCTGCGTAGGCCCTTTTCACCGGTTTATCAGCTGGCATTATTTTGCGGTAACGATCAACCGGACCATATAACGAGAGGGAGAAGAGCAGAGACAAACCAATTACCGTGAACCGGGGTTACTTTAGGAAAAAATTGGCCTACTTTGATCATTTAGAATGGTATAAAAGCAGAACTATCTGAAATTAAGAAGATTTAATCGAGTATACAGCAAGATAGCATACTAATAAATTAATAATATATAAACGAACGAACATTGATGTGTGGTGAGAAATTGTTTGACATTGACTTTGGCAGTCCTGTAATTCATTTATTTCTGGTTAGAGAATATGTCAAGTTTTCCTATTCAAAAGGGGATATTTAATTTAAACAGAGAATGCATATGGTTAGATTGTATACATGCATTAAAGATACAAGGCTGTTAAGGCACTAACGTGAAATAGTAAAAGACTAAAGGACAACTGTTTGTTAAAAGCACAAAGGCCTTTGAGCCTACAAAGAGAACGCTTGCTATGATCGCTAGTACCGAATACCGCTAATTACCGAACATGACAAGCATTTGTTTTCACGGCTATTTGTTTAAAATCTATTCAAACAGCGACTTTACTGCCTATGCTTTAAAGACTAAAATTATAATAGCCGTACTTATAACCTCAAATGACTTACTATACAGATTAATTCTAGCGGTTCGTTAGCAATTACCACGTGTCTCAAGACCGACGTTTAGAAACTGGTAAACAACGGAAAAGGCAATTATTGCCCAGTATGAGTACTTACACGGTCTGTTGGGTATTGGGATCGTTGCACTGGCCGAAGTGCGTCTATAATCTGTAACGTCTAACATGGATGGACAACATGGTTGTCACAATCGTCGGGGAAAATGGGAAATGTTACGGTGTTCGGTTTTAGCGGCAGCCGCAAACAATATTAAGCGTCTGACTGGTCAGTGGTCGGCCTTCCATTTGTTGTAACTATCATGCTCTAGTGTTATTCCCGATTGTGCCCTAAAGGAACCCGGGGCCGCTTTGACACCTAATCCCAATATTTGACCGACCTTCCAACCCAGGGGGAAAACTAGACCTTATTGGGATTAGACCGGTTTCGTCACGATGTTTCCCTTCACCGACAAGGTAACGGTAAATATTCCGAAAAACTCATTGGTACGAACCGGGATTCGAACCCACGACCGCCAGTTAACTGAAATATTTTAAAAAAATAGTGCCAAGCAGTATCTGATGTATTGACATCCGGAATTGTCCCGGGCCGTTCGAGATGATGTCTAATAGAAAAAAAAATCGTTTTTGGATGTAAACTGGTCAGAACAGTTGTTGTGTGCTCACTAATTGCTTAATCGAGCAAACACTTAAATATTTTTGATGTTTTAAATCATCTTAAATATTACTATTGTAAATTAATAACACTTTTGTTATTGATGTGCAGGGTGTATGGAAGAACGTCTGCCAAAGGACAGGGGTATAGGTAGGGTCACTTTCACTTGCAACACATTTTGGGCCAATTAACACTCGTCCAGAATTACTTATAAAAAAAAACTCGACCATGCCTCCATGCCCCAGTTTCGGCGAACATTTCCATAGACATTACGGCAATATAGATAATGTCAATTAGACATCAACTCGATCGGTTCGAGAATTGGGCTCCTGTGAAAAAAGTGTCGAATATCCCCAAGTTACATAACAACAAGTTTCTCTTTTATGTACAAAAATCCGAATGAAGCCAAATTTTACGGATCGCATATAAGCACTTATCGTTAACCCATTCAGGCCGAACGCTGTCAGCGCTTTGCGCACCCCTATGGCGCAGAACTAACAAATAGCTCGGTAAACCCGATGCGCCGAGCCGGCTTCATGCCGGCCGACGGGTGCGAATCGTGAAATGGATGGGTTGATGCGCTATTTCCACAAACCAAAACCTTGAAATGATGCATGTTTTCATCAAAGTCCGTTATATTCGGTTCCGTACAGCAATCAGGGTCAAACATGGAATGCAGAGATATCGGGTCCGGTGGGCAAGCAGGGTCATTCATGTTGAGCGTGGTCATCGTTGAATCACAAGGAGAGCCAAGTCGTATAAAATATCACCAAACAGAGAAAAACACAAAACCAAGAGCACAGTACAGAGGTCAAACCAAGACTGTGCAACTCTCTATCATAGTGCAACTCATTTTTCAACACCCCTAGTTGTCCTATTGTACAGGAAAACATGGAGACGTGGCAAAACATAATAATGTCTTTTGTTTTACCGCTGCTCTATGCGAGAAAAGGGTCACAGAGATTAATCACACAATGACGATACTACCTACTTATGTCCTTATCGGGTTTTTTTCATTCCACGCAGGCCACCTGCGTGCTATCAGTAGGAGGATGATGATTTATGTCTAGTTTATAAAAATAAGTAACACGAACCTTTGTTACGTTACGTAGCTGTTATGGTTAATACAGCAGCGGCTTATCATCGCAATAGATCGTTGGAACTACCAAAAACCCACTATAGAGACGTCAACTTACCATTTTTTTGGCCATAGAATAGTAATAAAATATGTATTTGCCTAAAATATATTTATTTATCCACAAACATTGATATGCTTGGTTAAAACGGCAATAGCATGAAACCATTCTTCCCGACTCAAACGACGTGATTTATGAAAAGTAGCATTACTGCTGTGAACATAAAGCTACTTATGCTTTGGCAATGACAACACTTACGACTTTTTTGAAATGGGTCGTTATGCGTAGTCCACCCGCAAGCCTGAATGGCGCCGACCTCGGCGCAAGAGGTTTTAAACCTATTAAACTTAGACATATTTTCTCCAAAATTACTTTTTTCTTACCTATATTATCTACTCTAAGTATGTTTTGTTAAAGGACTTCAGAAATGTTTTCAAGCCATATGTACAGAAAAAGTGAAATGAAAGTTTGAAGTAAAATATTACAATATATACAGATAATTTTGTGTTTTAGTCGTATTGAATATTACAGCTCAGACTGTTAATTATACAAAAAAAAAAGTAACCCCACTGAATCGATTTTATGACATCAATGCAAAAATGTTTGGCGCCGAGCCGGCGTCATCAGTACGGCGGACTTGCAAACGGCATGGCGCCGACGTCGGCGTCATGCGCACTGAAAGGGTTAAGGGGCTCCTATACGCCAATGACCTTCGAACTGAATCAATTGGTTTTCTAATGTTTTTTGAAGCTTATTATATTAACAACAACGGCTTTAAGCAATATAGTATCCCATATTTACTTCAAAGTTCTTTGTTTTCGACATATTTGGCATCAAAGTTGAACAATTGTATGCCAAAAAACTGGTTTTCTGGCCATAACTTTTGTGTTAATTAGTTTAAAATGAAAACCCTAGACACGTTTTTAGAGACGTCATAGACGAACCCAAATATGTAGATTTCGTATATGTTAGATCTTTCACCTCAATAGAGATACGAAATAAGTGTTTTTAGGCAATGTTTAAAAAAAACATACTTACAAAATTAAGTATTCATTTCTTTCAAAATCCGGTAAACAAAAATGGAGATAAAAGATGGAAGAACCAATAGCGTTTGACTTATAATGCTATCTGTAGTGCAAAAGTAGGAGATACGATTCAAAACTTGACAAAAATCGATGAAAACCTCGGATAGCCCCTTAACCCCGGTGCTAGGTATGTATCCATTTGCGATGATTGACACTATCTTTCAACGGCGATAAGGCTTTGGTAAATATTATGTGTGTATTTCCCAGTGCCGGTGGGAGGTAATGTTAGAGTTATGGTATGTTATCAACTTATCACGCATATCTTTTCATTGGCGCATTATGATTATTGAGGCAAACAGATTATATTACATGAGTCGGTAGAATAAATAAACGTTTTGTCTCTGACGGTTATGTCTATAATCTATAATACTAATATATATGTTAAGGTAAATTTTGTGAGCTTTGTAAGTTTGTATGTAGGGTGTAATCTCCGGAACTACACCGATTACAACAAATCTTTCACCCATAAAACAAAAGCTTTAAAAAAATCTTTTCACTTCTCATGCTCGAAAAGTGTGTCAAGTGTGATTTTAAAACATTTTAATTTTACCAATCAAAACACTCCAACGTACTAAATCCACCAATAACCACCATCAAAAAACCATTTGTATTAGCTATCAACTAATCAGAATAAAGCTATATATTAAAACCAATCAGGAAACAGAATAAATTTCAAATATTATTAGGCGTTTTAAAGTCCCGAATTCACAATCATTAAAAAAAATAAACACCGGCCGTCTATAGCCGCGTCCAAACGTTCAAGCGTAACCACGCTGCAGCCAACCGGCTGCATACATGATATAAGTTATGAGATAGAGCGGGATAGACGCTGTCTATCTCGCTGTCTATCTCGCTCGCCGCGCTCGGCCGTTTGGACGCGGCTATTAGACGGTCAGAGCCTTTATTCGTGGTGTCAAAATTTTGTCTGAGTTACAACAGTTCATTAAAAAATATATGGCGCCAAATTGAACAATCTTTTCGACGTGGTATTTATTATCGATTGTGAATGGATATTCTTTATTTTTACTATTTTCTCGCTGTCGAGTGAAAAGTAGAGTGTATAACTCTGGTCCAAAAGCCATATTACCCCTCGAACTATTTCCATCTCGTGGTAATATGGTTTATTTTAGACCCTTGTCATACAATCTACTATTATGGATTAGTTCCGTCGTCATCATCCTCGTCATGGATTATAGTTCCGTGTAGAAGAAAATAACGTCTGTAACTAGAAGTGAAACAAGAAAGAAGTCTGCAATATATTTTTCCCCTCACTGCCTCGGAAAGCCGCCTTTTATCCTTTAAAACCAGTGGGCACAAACGCATTTTATCCACTAGTGGGGAAAGTAATTTGACCTTGGAGCGTGTTTAAGTAGCTTTTGACAGATAACAAAGCGTAAAACGGTCATAATACAAAATTTTCACAGATGATGTATTTCTGTTGCCGCTATAACAACAAATATTAAAAATCGGAATAAAGTAAATATTTAAGAACTTTTAAAGAATTGCTTGTTGCCTTCATCAGGCGCTGGGTCTCAAAATGTATGGGAAAACTAAAATCCGACTCGCACTTGACTTAAATTCTGCTTGATATTACTTTTACGTTATTATTACTGTTAAAAAAAAAAAAAAATATTATTTAAATTAACTAGTTGTTTTGCATGTTGCACTTTCCTCGCTACAGTGAGGTGAAAAGTTTTGTGTTACACACGGGTGCATATGTATTTTACTTCTCGTGTGTAGAAACACTCGCTACGCTCAGGATTCTAATTTAGAACCACTCGCTTCGCTCGAACTATAGAATCCTTTCGCTTGCTTGTGTTTCAATTCCACACTCGCGGGTAAAATACAACTTTGCACCCTTTTATAAAAAATATCTATTTACTTGGGTTGAAATAAAAGCAAAAATTACCCACTTACTCAATGGACCGGACAACAAATATACCTAAATAACCAGGCTGCTAAGCCTAGCACATGCTGACACTGGATCCCATTTGCCATAGGTACTAAGTAGTTAATTGTAAAGCGAATTTTGTTTCTATTCCTTGTATTGCATGTGTTTTGTTTTTCTTTATCTTTATGGCAAATAAAAAAATTCTTATTCTTATTCTTAAATCAAGACACGAGAATAAACGAACGCTCTGAGAGAAATCAATAATAAGACACCGGAAAGCATAGTTTCGCGTACGTCGCATGCAATGTTAGCATTACTGGTTTACTTTTGAACATTAATATTGTTTTCGGTAAGCGATGAGGACTGAAAAAGCTATAAGTTTGGATGAAATACTCAAAACTGACCGATGAAATCTGCACAAGCTCATATTGTCTTGACCATAGAGTTGTCTAGGTCATTTTGAGTTTTGAGAAGATACGTCGTTTAGGTAAGTATTGATTCAAAGCCATTCAAAAAGCGAAATATCCACAGCGCTGGTTTCGTCAAAAATTTGCACAGAGCGAGCATCCGCAACAAACTCCGTCTCATATTATAGTATACTATAGTGAGATGGTTTTAAGATACTTGTGCCGTTGACTGTGTAGGATACTACTAGCTGGCCGCGCGAATCCGCCCGCGTATATCAAAGAACGCAAGCCAAGCGAACATATATCCTACAGGCTGACCCCGCGAACTTCATACCGCCATACAATGATGAATGTTATTTTTTTTCGGTACCTACTACCTATCTTTTTTATCATGTTTTAATAGTTACGGTGCGACCACACCGCTGCTCGAAATACGCTAACGCACCGTAAAACGCAGCAAAATGTATGAAGAATACGTGACGCATACGACACGTCAACGCGTATACACAACGTTAAGCACCGGTGTGGTCGCTCCCTTATTCTGCTATTCGGAGCGAAGACAAATCCAACAAATCAAACATCATAAAAACCGGTCCACTTTTTGAGTTATACATAGTAGTTCCGGAGATTACCCGTACATACAAACTTACTAAGCAACACATTCACAAAGTTAAAGTGGTTGTGAAACTATGCCTCTTTAGAAGTGTTCCAAACTCTTCTTAGTAAAATGACTTGTCAGTCCCTTGCCTATCTAGTCAACACTTCTAGAAACGTTTAAGCAATGGGGTACACGTAACTATTATCATTCGGGAAACGGTGACAGGTAAAAAACTAACCCAAATAAACAAGCCCGTGGCCAAATAAGGAAAACCCAACGAAACAAAAATAGAGTATAGATTAAAAGATAAAGATAACGAAACTGCAAAATACACTTACTTAAGGCGGGTAGTTTTGTAAAATGTGCAAAAATATGTGACAGACTCACGGTTACTTTCGCATTTATAGCATTAGCATGGATGAATTCATCAATATCTCATTATTCATGTGAAAATGTAAAATTTCGAGTAGCTATCGGACACCATGGAGACCTCCATCCATCGATCCATCTGGATCCATGATCTCCAACAGCTACTACCATCTACTATCTACCATCGAAATAGTTCTTTAAAAGAGGCAGTTTTCAACTAAAAAAAAACTACAAGTAATCTTTTCGCGGTTCGTTGGAAAAAAGTCAGTTATTCATTCATTCATTTGTCTAAAATCTGAACGTAGCTAATTCCGAAAAAAACAATCAATTCTTAACCTTGTTCAAGCTTTGCAGGTCGGTCCGTGAAGACTATAGCATATCGATCTAACATTAGAGAGCGAGCAAAAGCAAAATTATAAAGGCTACACTCGCCTTAATTCAAGGCAATATCATACTTGTACCGACTTTTTAATTTTTATTTATAACTTTAAAAAAACTTAACGTCTTCATAGTCGAGTTTGTGGTAGGTAGGTACCTATACGATACATGCGTGGGTGGTGGGCGTAAACAGGTACGAAGGCATATAACACCGAGGTGTTATGATCTCATGATAGGACTAGTCTTCTGACCTTTGGCAAGTACTTCTTAAAAAGGCAATACTTATGCAAACAAACTGAAGTGTGATCGTATCGTTTTGATCATGCGCTTTCTCTTTTGTTAGTGTAGGCACGTGTGTGTGAACGGGATGCACTGATACTGAGATATAATTTGATGTTTCTGTTTGCCAAGTGCATCATCTACTAAGAGTACAGGTCGACACACGTAAAAAGAGCTCTGCGCGCCATATTAAATGTATGGCCGCCAGAGCTCTTTTTACGTGTGTCGACTTTTATACGTCTAATAATTGACACAGAGTCATGAGAGCACTGAAAAATGTGGGTACCAATGTGTAACTATAACCCTATCATTCATAATACTTAAGAAGCCTTAAAATGTGTTTTGTCCCTTTCTCTCAAACAGAAATGTCGAAATCAAAGATAAAGACCAAGAAATTTTAACTAAAATAGGATTTATCAATGTTTACGAATAAGACCATAAGCATTTTGTTATCTGGTTAATTTGCGTATTACTGCGGATCCGTTTATTGAATCTCGAGATAAGAGATTATTATTCAGAGTTAGCACTTTTTTTAGGTAAATCAATTCATATCCGACCTTGAGCCCAAATCCTTCCTTTACAATATCTGCATTAAGCATTCGAAGTTTCTGTCAATTTGAAAGAACCGATGCTTTATCTCCCTATGCCCTATAGGTAGTCACTAATATTATAGATTAGATTAGATAATTATAAAAAAATACATGTCAAAAAATATATATGAAGAGGAAGTCTGAAAAGTTTTGTAAGTTTGTACATAGCCTAGGGGGAGGGGTAGGTACTCGTAACATAACCTATAGAACCGACTTCACCGATTTCAAAAATCTTTCTCCTGTTTAGAATGCTTTCTGGGAGGAAATAGGCTATACTATATCCCGCGGGTTTGCCTGCGTTATTTGCAATACGCCATTCGGAAAAGGCAAGTGCCATAGAGATGGAGCTATTCATTAGATTTTTCGCGGTTGCAGCACTGCATTCCAATAGAGCGCCATTCCGTTAAGACGGACGCGGTTATTAGGTACAATGAGGTAGAATAAAATATTATATACGTTTTATTGATGCCTTATATATGTCACGCTATCGTGTTTCTGCGTGCCTCTCGGCCTGCCCGGCCTACTTACTCTTACTAGTAGAATAAAAGTGCGAGCGGGACGAATGCTTTATGTCCGACATAAACGCGATCATGCTAAGCGTTTCTGATTATAGCATCCAGCTTTATCGCTACCATCAGATTAGCTTATCGTACCAAAATCGTAGCCACTGCACAGTGCATGAAAGTATCGGTGTAACGAGTTCTAAAGGTCAAGACTGCAACGGGTCAAGGCCGGTGGATAAAGGAAGTTTGGTCGACCTTAAAATAACAATAGGGTCCTAATGTTGTGTAGGTATGGACAATGGAACGCAATGGCTGAGAATTCTCGAGTTTCACAAAATTTCGGAAAACATTGGGACGAGAATGAAACACACTAACAAAATAAATGCCTGGAGATAGGGTTGCCTTACATCAGGAACTTAAGTGGCAGTGGGCGGGGCACATAGCACGTAGAACCGATGGCCGTTGGGGCGGAAAGGTTCTCGAGTGACGACCACGTACCGGAAGGCGCGGCGTGGGTAGGCCCCGCACAAGGTGGACTGATGACCTGGTAAAGGTTGCTAGAGAGCGCTGGATGCGGGTGGCGCAGGAGCGGTCACTTTGGCACTCTTTGGGGGAGGCCTATGTCCAGAAGTGGACGTCTTTCGGCTGATATGATGATGATGATGATGACGTCATGATTTGTCCGGACATGTCAGGATTTTTAACCCTTTGTCCCAGCGTTGCCAGATGGTTACATTTCTTACATTTTTCGTAACTTTTGACCCGCTCGCGTAACATGTAAGTAACATTTATTATATAGGGAATTTTCGTAACATTAAGAGTAGGACTGACACCTTACTTAAGTTAAGGAAAAAAATCTACTCATACAAAAGTATTAGAGTAGTATTAGATCTTTTTAATACCATGGTTGCAATAAAAATGATTATGATTATGATTTCGTGGTCGAGACATACGACGATTTATATTATTATTTTTGAACGTATTGACATAGGTGACATAAGGGACAGGAGTTTCATTGATGTCATTTTTGACACTGACAAAAGTGACAGTGATAGCAAAAGAGATATTTAATTTCAAACACGAACGTACCCCACTTGACATTGGCGAAGTGCCTAAGTAGCAAAAAGCCACAAACTACGGGAAAAAGAACACGAACGGTCGTTACATCTTCATCTCTGTCACTCGACTCGCGGCAAGTGCGACGGAGACGGAATTTTTCTAAAGATTATTGCGGTTATAGCACAGAACCATCACAGAACCGAATGGCTAGAATTACACAGTGATTATGATTGCAATATTTTAAGTGCAATATTATCGCGATTTAAAAATATACGGATATGTTGTAAAGTCAATATGCATGTTATACATATTGTGATATTGAGGTACCGTGTGCATGCGTATGGTGTCGCTTTCCTTTGATTGTGGCCTTCCACTTGGCGGTATTAGCCCAAATATTCGTGTTTCATCTTTTTCCTTCCTACAGCAAATGAAAGAATGGCAACGACGCAACGCAAACACGTAACCCCAAGTGTAACGCCACCATGGGGATGGTCGTGTAATGGAAATGGAAGTAATTGAGGCTGCTTTTTTGCCAGGTGCACAGAATAATTTTACCGTCGAAATATGCATCATAAACGATTCTCTAAGAATCTTATGAAACGTTTTCATACACTTTATTCGCCAAATAATGATTAATTTTAAATAGCACCCCTACGTCCGACAATGATGGGCACTACAAACCATACAATTATCAATTTTGATTTGTCGCATCCAATTTCTGACAAATTGTGTCAATTTAGGGATACCATGTAGTAAAAATAATTTTGCCATACCAAAGCACTGTCTCATGATTGTGATATTATTTATTTTTCCTAAAATATCGCTATTCTCAGTAAGAGGCATACCTGATTTTTTTTAAATACACACATCAAAGCGTGATTTTATAGCACTATAACACCTTTAAAATAAAAACAATTTAATAAATGCGTGTTAAATTTGTGGAAAGGCTAATAACAAATTATTATGTAATATTTTAAATATTTTACTTCAAAATTATCTGACAGAAAACGGCTTATAATAAATATTTCCATGGAACAAATTGTGTTAATTGTGATGTGCATGCAATTTGTCAGTACAACTCTGGCAACATGGCGGACTGTCATGGGGGTGTATACATGTCATGATTTGTCAGCCCCAATTTATCAGAAACTGACTAATTGCTATCGTCTGGAGGCATGTTGCGCTGCTGGTCCAACTGTTAAACGAGTTGTACTGAGAAATTGCGTGCACATGTGTTCGGATTGTTACATCTGTACGCTACACCCAATTATGACTTCGACGTGTTGTACTGACAAATTGGGGTAAAATCACATAATCTGAATCGCTCCCACCTCTTCCTCATAGTTTGGTCTCGCGTCGCGAACATGCGATGTGTACATGTGATTATGTACATACGAGTATTAAATATTGGATGAAAATTAAAGAAAAATAAAAAGAATTACCTAATGAATCGGAGATATTTTTCTCATACGATTGTCTTCTGGGGTACGGTCTTCTTATTATCATTATTTAGTATTAAGACAATTTTTAAGACGTGAAAATGATAAACGTAACTTTTGCAGCAAAAATGTAACATTTCTAGAAACGAAACGTAACTTACAACTCGAGGGCCCTGGCAACACTGCTTTGTCCGGAATGCGGCCGGATTTGGCAAGTGTCAGGATTTTAAGGAATGAGCTAATACAAAAAAAAGTTTACATGATATATTTATTACAAAGTTTGCACAGTTTTAATGAATGAAAGGACACATAAAAGTGGTAAGTAATCAAGGCGTAAGCGCGGGGTGGGGCTACGGGGTCGAGCGGAGGGAAAGGGAAGGGTAGATCCACAATAGATACAGTACACCGCAGAGCAGCGCCGGGGCGTCGGTCAAGCTACGCCAAATCTCTGTTACAAGAAATGTCAGGATTTTTATTAGGACATTTAATTCTTCCATATGGCAACCCTACCTGGAGAGGATTTTAATGACGGGCAAAGTTGAGGGCCAGAGGTGTCGCGGCAGACCACCCGCTAGAAGGATCACACAAATCACTGGACCCTTGACACTACGTCTGCCTATGGAGAAGTATTAAGTATAGGATATGATGTCACGATCCTCAGCATTGAAGGAATGACTGATGATGAACAAAATAAGAGGTTAAAGTCGCGTTCATGGCACGACATAAGCAGATGATAAAAAAAACTAAATTGGGGTAATTTTCAGAAGACTGTAACGCGACCAGCTCCAGTTGTC
This sequence comes from Epinotia bilunana, assembly GCA_947049275.1. Classification (NCBI taxonomy): domain Eukaryota; kingdom Metazoa; phylum Arthropoda; class Insecta; order Lepidoptera; family Tortricidae; genus Epinotia; species Epinotia bilunana. The sequence continues at coordinate 16,430,121 of OX346265.1, forward strand.
GACCACTTGAAGAACTGGGTTTTATTCGAAGATAAATAACATTAGATAATGCATTGTTTTTTGTTGTAATTATTCAATCGGAATGCACCAACTAAAAATATGAGAAATCTTTTTTTTTTTTCAGTACACTAAGTCTCTCATATGGTCGCTAATCGGCGTAATAACAATAACCCTTCTTTTTTTCCAACATACTTGACCAATTATGATTACTTACTGCACGTCTATCATGGGACGGCCGCGACATACTCTCGATTTTTCTCACACTATACCTCTTGTTCCAAGTGTTCTACTAAGAGAGAGACGGGTAGCGCGAGAAAAATCGAGAGAGCCGTCGCGTGATAGCCGTGCTGACCTGTACAAGACCACTCAACTAAAAAAGATAAAATCGGTTCGCAGACGCCGCGTAACATAAACGCAAAAACCGCGATAACCTTTAGATACTTCGAAAATATAGCAGTTTTATCTCAATTTATTTATAACTTTACGCATTTAATCATACTTGGAAGCAATATTACTCAGATTACTTTGCATAATGCAACTTTTATAGCTATACTACTCGGCGGCGCGAAACGAGAAAATATATACACGGTGTTCCCGGGAATTTCCGTTACCTTCGGCATATTGCAGAGTACATTCAAATAAGTATAATTATCACTAGAAAAAAAAAATATTTTACAAAATAATTGAATGTAGCAAACAGTGGATAAAGCTGCAAATCTGATCAAATTAAAATATTGAATATCTTGATAACAGTAAGAGTTAAGATACTACTGTCTTGGAGAAATTAACTTTATTTGATCTAACCTATGCCCCCTTGCAATTAACGAAATTGACAAAAACACGTAGTATTGTCTTCTTTTTCTTTCTAATTTTCACAGTGCGAGTGAGACAGGAGTCGCAGAGTGAGACGCACGCGATGGGACTTGGCAGCAAGTGCTAGGCCTCCGTGGATTTAACGGTTTTCTTATATCTACACTTTACCCACAAGCCGGTTGAATCAAGATTGCTCCCAGAGTAGATGACGATCGATTCCAGCGAACTAAGCGAAGTGCAAACTCATTGTACACAAAACAATGAAAAATATACTTTATCTTATCAGTTATCGTCAACATATTCAATAAAATAGTTAAATCAGCTATTGCAGCTTGAAATGAGCCTGAAATTAGCTCCTTATCTCCCTAGGAACTGTGCAAAAGCGGAGTCCGGTATCCTTTAGGAAACAACGCGGAAATACTTTAAAAGATAATTCTGAGAAACTGTGTAATTTACAATGAAAATACCCACATCAAAACTTACAGGATGTAAACAAAAATCAACTGACGGCGACTTACAAATTGGCGCATATGATTTACAACTCCATCACATCATTCAAGCAATCAACGCGACAGTCCAGGAACACAAGAATGAGTTATATATAGAAGGGGTCAGGAAGACAGAGGAAGGCAGCGGTCAAGATCCATTTCCTTGGTACAGTCGGCAGCAACAGTAGCTTTGCGGGCCAAGCGCTCATAATGACCTACACACGACTCTAATGTCATGTCAAGAGAATGAGGACTGTCTAGATCATTTTGAGCGTGTTATTTTGCGTAGCTACTTCTGCTGCTGATTGCACATGTCCGTGACCTAAACTTGTTCTTTCCTAGCTAATTTTATGCCTAACAGTGCTGTTGACATACATTTTAAACCTTAAGAGTCCGCAGTAAGCTCGGCCGAATTTCACCTTCCCATACAAACGTAGTTGGGCTGTCATTTTAAAACTACGTGTTGGATTGTGGCTAAACTTTGCATATACATTGACAAGAGGTATATCTATGTCTGTAATTAGTTTATATGGTCCCAGTGTATAAAACAAGCGAAATACAGCAAAAACAAGTTTTGTATAGAAAACTTAAATTCACTGTTTTTTTTTACTATGGTATCTGAGGCACTGGTCCCACCGCCGGCTAGTAAGCTAGAAAAGTTGGGCGAGTAGCATTACATTGCGGATCTGTAAAGGTCGATTGATCACACTGAGCCTGGTCAGCACGCAATGAACCGTTACTCGCCCAACTTTTCTAGCTTACTAGCCGGCGGTGGGACCAGTGCCCGAAGCTACATAAACTAATTACAGACAGATATACCTCATGTCATTGTATATGCAAAGTTTTGTTACAATCCAACACGTAGTTTTAAAATGAGAGCGTAACTACGTTTGTATGGAGAATCGAGCTTACTGGGGACTCTTAAACACTATGGTGGCTTGGTGGTGGTTCAGGCATGCGGCTGTCAAACAGCAGTCGCTCCTGTTTGAATCCTGGCTTGTAAAAATGAGTTCTTCGGAGCTTATGTATGTAATATCATTTGATATTTACCGTCAGCTTTTCGTTTAAGGGAAAATATCATGCAGGAACCTGTATACATCTGCAAAGAAATTCGAAGGTGTATGTGAAATCCCTAACACACACAGGACCAGCGTGGGGACGAATGCCCGTTCCCTCTGAGAGGAGGCCTGCGCCCAGCATTTAGATGTATACATATAGGCTGATTTATTAATTAATTCATAAACATTAAATAAGAAGGCATAGAATGCTGGTCCTTAAAATTTTTGTTGACAGTCTTAATTGCTTTTGTTGACAGTTGAATGTAAATTTTACAGAGTTCTAAAATTATTTACTTACCTGCATTGTATATCCTAGCCTATCATAATAGTGTAGAAGACATGAATAAAAAAACAATGTACAAAACAAGAACCCATATTTTTTTCTCTTGTGTCGTTGCCTATGTTAGGGCAAACCACTTGAAGGCAATTTTACTGAACACCGTTATTCAAAAGTCTACTTTAACAGCAACAGGACTAAAATCGATTTTATTGATGGATAAGTCAGTAATGGACAGCTGATAAAGATTAAATATCACACAGTCAACAGATTTATCTGGCAAAATTGATACGAAAATGATAAATGCGATAATACTGGTAGTGCCCACTTAAGAGATAAGCTAGTCTTTTAGGACACGACATAATAATATTCTAGAAATTTTATTACAAACATAAATAAATAAACCGTTACCTTTTCAAAATCACAGTCGAAGCAGGTCAACTCGAACAAAGTAGGCTGATGTTTTAAATGCAATGCAACAAACGCACGCTGATCTAATATAATAACATTGGTAAAAACACTACACACTACAAATCCCACAACAACAAGGTATCACAAGCCCAATAATATGTTCTAATTCAAAAATAATCAACAATTCGTTTGCAAAATATTCACAACACGCTCGATTCTCACATATCTTACTACATGACAGTTATATAGTGTTGCCACCAGAAAACAGCCGGCCACAGAGGATTTTTCTATATATCAGCCGGCTAGACTGGCCTGGCGGACTGTGTGATGCTATGTTTAAAAATATCGATACAATTATGATTTTTAATTTTGAAATTAAAATGGTAGTACATTATTAAACACTGAGATTTTTGTAACACTTTTTTACGAGACATAATTTTCTGGTTTTGCCATTAAAGAGATTTTGACCACTACAATCTACATTCAGCCAGTATCATGCCAGTATGCTGAATGCTGGCGCCATCTGTCTTACTATTGTGGAGTTATTGAGTGCATACAAATTACGGTCCGCCAGTATGCTTTGCGGTGGTGCCATCTGTTTTACTTTTGTGAAGTTATTTAGTTGTCACAGAAACCAAGAAATCAAGTAAGTATGCGCTGCAATAGATTGCGGTTACCTGGCACATTGCCACAGACAATTCATAGATGGCGGGCAAATCATTTCTGAGGCAAGGTCCAAGAGCGGCCTTTTTGCAGCGATACAAACGCGTTTCACAAACGCGCGGCTTAACGCGCGACTGTCACGTGACACTAGTCATAGATCACCTGGAACCTCTACGTCGAGTGAATATGAATTTCCGTAGTTTCCCTGACCATGGGTTTTAATTTTTAACCCCCGACGCAAAGAGAGGGGTGTTAGGTATAATTATAAGTTTAACGTGTCTGCCTGTGTATCTGTGTATCTGTGTGTGGTATCGTAGCTCCCAAACGGATGTACAGATTTTTGTTTAGCTTTTTTGTGTCAAAGATAATTTTATCCCGAGTGTTCTTAGTGTTTCATGAAAATCTGTTCAGCCGTTTTTGAGATATTGGACTGTAATGAAAATGTCGGGGGCTTTTCAACTTTTCTAAGTTGTAGTTATTACATTTAACTCATTTTCAAAGAGTATTCATTTATTTATTTAATCTTTATTGCACAAAAGAATATCTTATGGTACAAAAGGCGGACTTAATGCTATAAAGCATTCTCTACCAGTCATTTAAATGACTACGACGACAGTCACTCACTGTTCGGCACAAAGTAGGTCCCTTTGCATGAGGCATTTATCACAAACTGTTACCTTATTAGGATTGAATCAGTAGAGCTTTGATTTCACCAAGTTAACCATTTCGTGTTTTGTTTTTGAAAAGAACGTAAGTAATCAAGTCTAGTACGTATTCACTTATTTATATAGGTACCTTTTTTCTGGAAGTAAACCTTTTTTTTTTTATTATTCAAGGTTTCACTTCTACCGGCACTCCCGGAGTGTAACCCGGTCTTTTCTTGCCTGTTGTCACGTCCACATGACAAACTAAAGTTAAACAGTAAGAAAGACATATTTCTGTTCACGACTTAGGATTCACCCTGTATACCTACAGATTGCACTCGTTTTGGTTTGATTGAGAATGACTATATGTACATAGGTATATGCGACACAAATAAAACAACAGATTAATAAAACTGAAACTTTTATTCAACTTATAACTCTCATATAAATAACGCTCTCCTTAAAAATAACTGGAAGCCTCTACATACAAAGATCGATTAAATGTCACGGAACAGAATAGAGTAAGAAATAATTACAAAACATCGACATTACGGTACACTGTATCGTAAAGTCATAAATATAATACCGGCCAAGTGCGAGTCGGACTGGTGCGTCGAGATCTCCGTACCGTTACGTATAATTTGTCACTGGAAAATTATGAAGTATCGTAACTAGAATAATTTAACTAATATATATGGGCAGTAACTTTATAAATGTCAGTTGTCAAGGCTGACCGCATAATAGAAGAGTACCTAATATTATTAATATGGGTTCCTATTTTACGCACTTGAAAGCCCAGAGGTGTCGGCCAGACAGTTAAGTCTAGAATTAAATGTTTAATCCATAAGGATGCTCTTCTTAAAGAACTAAGCTACTTCTTCACTCAAGTACATCGTGCATAAATTGGCTATGCACGATGTACTGTGTGGAAACTATAGCTTAGATGTCCTCGATAAACCGCCGTAAGTTTTTGAAGCATTTCTAATCCAATTTGGATTTGTTGAATACTAATATCCTCGGACTGTCAGGTAGGTAGGTACAATTTATGTTTTCTTTGCAGTTCGAAAGCGGACTTTTAACTTTAGTAAAACTGTACAACATACGTTTCAATACAATTACAATACAAATGTTAAAGTAACAAATTATTAAAATTAGATTTAACTTTACAATTTGGTACGGAATCTCGTATGTCTTAAAATTACGTGTGCCAAAGGAGTGTATATTATCTTATTCGTAAGTTGGCAGCGTTCGCGCAGGCGTCACTTTTCACCTAGAAATAAACCATAAAGTTATAGAAAACTCGCTATTAAAGTCATAATAATACCTACTAGCTAAACGATTTTATAAATGCTAAGATAGGCAATTCGTTTTAAAGGTGGCAAAGTGTCGTACCAAATAATTTAAAACATTATTAACATAAGTCTGATACATTGGTGATAAAATAATAGGAATATGATTGTTACTATTGTTTACCTGGTGGTAGAGCCCCAATGAACCCATTGCGTTTATAAAATTAGTAACGGGGAATGTTTTTCAAGACTAAAATACTTATCTACAAGTTTTTCTAATGATTGTTACTTAATATAGCCGCTTCTTGACCCTCTTTGGGGAAGGCTTATGTCCAGCAGTGGACGTCTTTCGGCTGAAATGATGATGACGATGATGATAGCCGCTTCTTGAGTCAGCAACTAATCTAAGCAGCGAAGCTTTTCAGTGGGACCAGAATTTTGATGTGATCTCATTATTATCGATCTCGTCCAAATAATAACTTATAGGTAGTTGAAAACTATGAATCAAAATTTCATTTTGGTGATTTCAATTTCCAACATCGTAATCGTTGATAAATGCCACGAGTAGTAGGTATTGCCCTATCAAAATTGCCAAAATCAATGCGTCATCCCGTAGCACTATTATCGACTATGTTTCTTTACTCTTGACGCATATATGTAGCCATGGACTTTCAATGTGTTAAGCCAATAAAAAGTTACAATATCGAAACATGTTATCTTTTAAAATCCATGCAAATACATGCTCTAAATAAAAGCCAAATATTGATAAACAACTAATCTAGATTTGATCAAAACCATACAAATTAGATAATTTAGTAAGCTAAAATTAACACGTAAAATTCACTGATACATTTTTGTAATAATAAGTAAAAGACATCACAGCTAGAATACTAAGTAATCTAGAACTAATAAAACATAACATGATGAAATGAACATAAGTTCTTTCAAAATTAATTCTAGTAACAGTTTTTTTATTAGGACAGTAGTCATATTTTTTTCCTCGCACCTACATATTGTTAGAAACCTAGATGACACAGTAATGTTCTCGAGTTTTAGAAAAAAAATGTAGTTTTGATAAACAAATGTATAAAATGCATAAAGCATCGACTACAAAGAATCTCAAAAATTCGCTGACGTCGAGGAGAAACAATTGAGGTGCCTCAATAGTCCTTTTTACCCGACTGCCGAAGGAGAGGAGGGTTATGTTTTTTACACGAATGCCCAGCGAAAAGAAGTGTAATGTTTTCAGGGTCCAGTATGATAAGAGTATGTGATATGTATCGTGGTAACATACATCTCACATAATCTCTCGAGGTAAGCCTTAACCCGGGTGACAAAGGCTATAATATGACGTCAAAATAAAAACAATATGGCGGATAATACGATCAATATTGTGAGAACTAAAGAAAAAATGCATAATTGAAACGATACTTTACTTCATTAACAACTTGCATCTTGCTTATTTATTTTTAAAATATTTATTTTATTGACGTTAAGACGCACAAGCGTTAATCTATTGCCAGCTCATTTTGCGATTCGGCTTCGGTGTGTTCGACTCTTAACCCCTTCACACATTTACTAAAAACTGTTTTGTTAAGTTAGTTAACAAAATGTATATTCTAAAATAGTTGCGCTGCGCTGGGTTTTAAAGCATTGGAGTACAGATTATAATTAAACGATAGTGGGTTAATTAGGCATGTCTAATGATTTACCTAAAATAATTGCGTGATGATTATTATAATATCTTAAACTAAACTAAAGCTTTCATAACTGTTAGATATGTTACAGGGATAGTGTAAAATATTTTTAAAACTTAAGCTAATAAAATATACTTAGGTTTGAATATAATAATACACGATTAAAATTTGCTGTTTATTATCTAACGAAAGAAAATACATCATGTATGATTTATTATAGGTAACAAAATGTTATTGACTTGACGCCCGATAATAAATTTACAGGGTGTCAAAGCCAGTACTAAAGGCTCCGTCAGACCGCCAGAGAAGGCAGCGGGTGGACCTGGTCTGAGATAGCTCTTAACGTTTCTTGCGTTTATTACGTTCCGTCCCGCTTCCGCGACCGACGGAGCCTAAACATTATAGGGTAAGTTTACACTTATTACAGTATCCCCCTAACATTAAATTATTAGCATAGCGATGATAGTGACGACGGCGAGCAGCAAGCCCAGCAGCGTCAGCCAGTCCAGCTCGGCCAGGTGCTGCGATATCATCACGGTGTACGTACAAGCTAACATCAACGTGCCATCGTGCCAATCGCGCTTCTGCGCGTCGCCTGCCAAACAACAAAAACAAACGGAAAACTTAAAAAAAAATCGGTGCAAAACGGCCGCTTTCGCAAGCACCAATCCATTGTAAACGACTTTAGATCGTTCAATCTACAAGGACGCGTCCCGTTCTTTGCATAGATATTATCTTATTTATTATGAGGGGGCCCAATCCATACTAATCTTATAAATGCGAAAGTGTCTCTGTCTGTCTGTCTGTCTGTCTGTCTGTTACCTCTTCGCGCTTAAACTGCTGAACCGATTGAGATGAAATTTGGTATGGAGATAGTTTGAATCCCGAGGAAGGACATAGGATAGTTCCTTATCCCGGAAATCATCTCCTGAGGAGGTGAAATGGGGGATGAAAGTTTGTATCGAGCTACGATATAAACGAGTTGCACGCGAACGGAGTCGCGGGCAGAAGCTAGTTAGCTATAAAAAGAAATAACGTACACAATGTATGATGGGTCAGGGATACTTTGCGAGATTTAACAATTATATCCTAATCATGATCTAGCTGCCATATCGACTGGATTCATTAAGAGATTAATTAACAAGTCGACAGTTTATGACAAGGTAAGTTAAGTTCCAAGCCAGTTAAGTTCCAGTTCTTTCATAAATGGTGCAAGCTATAGTCTGGTTTGTCTATATGTTAGTGTAGGTAGAAAACGGAACATCTTCGTCGGTTGAACGATCTACAGGAATTAGGATACGGTTGCTTTTGTTATAATAAGATTGGCGCTTGCTTAATATTTAACGTGAGACACAAAAAGCGATGGTTAAAATGAAAACCACACACCATGCATGATAATGGGCCACATACCTCGTGATTCGCTTTGGGAATTGTTTTGCCTTTTTGCTCGCCACGGCACTACATTAGTTGGCAGCTGGTTAGTTTGGCTTGCCGGTTCGTCTAAACGATCCACGGAGATTCGCCCTATTTTCTGATTCATAGTCTGAACCAGTTTCGGTGAGCTTAGCTCATCTCTCAATTTTTCGGGCTCTTTCTTTTCAATAGCGTGCAATTTTGAATTACCATCTAAATTGAAAATTGTCGCCAACTCTTCAGATGAATTATATTCAGTGGAATCAGCGGCATCTTTTTTTACTTCTAAATTGTCTTCGTAAATAGATAAATTAACTGATGCTCGATTGGGCACTGGTTTTGGCACGTCTTGAGTCACTTGGCTCAATTGCTTACTAGCCTCTGTTATACCTGTTACTTTGGGTTTATTGTTGTCTTCAGCGTTTGGTAATTTAGGAGCCAATAACTTTTCATTAACTTGCGATATGCCAGCAATCAAATCAGAAATACCGTCTTTTAATTCCTTGAAAGCATTTATTTCATCTATTTCTTGTAATCTTTCATCCGAGTTCAAAAAAGGGTTGGTTGATTTGATTTTAGGCGAGGATAATTTTCTTTCATTATTACTGTCAAAATCATTTTGATTCCTTAATTCTACTTGGATAGAGTCATTCTGCACTGTTAATGGGAACACATCTGGTGCCATTTTTTTCTCTGGCGTCACGACTGTACTTTCTTGAGCTTTCAATGACTTTTCGGTCTTATCGATATAATTCGAGAGTTTTAAGCTTTCGTCTTCAAAATTTAACTCTTTTTCATGGCTATGCTTAAGTTGATCTTCAACTCTGTGCAGTTGATCTGATATAGCTAGAAGACTGTCTTCGGTTTTTTGGCCTTTGGTTTGTTCGTTGTCCGATTTTACAAGCCTGTTAGGAGGTTCTGCTACAACTTCTGAATGGACATTGACTAATTTAATTTCTGGTGCAGAATGTTCATAAGCAGAGTCACTTGTTAGGCCATTCAAGAAATGTGATCTACTGTCTGATATCCTGCTGTTTACATCCGGCCTTTTCTCCGTGTTATTGTTTCTATTTTTATCTAGTTCAGCTAAAGCTACACCTAACTTATTACTAGTGTCCATCGCTTCCTGCGCAAGCATAGTGAGAACCTGTTGAAATTCGTCTTTAGATGATCTCTTAGAAGCTTGTGGTGAACGATTTGATGGGGATGAACTTTTGGACTTATCACAAGATGCAGGTTTGGGTAGGTATTTATCGTCGCTATGAATGCATGAGTCGTCTTTTGCGAAATGATGATTTGGCGGGTGCGAGTTATTGACGAAGAGACCAACAGTATTATGCCTTTGCTTTACCTTGTTTCGAGGATAGTGCTCTGGCTCGTTGTCGTTGTTTTCGAAAGTGTCCCGTAAGCGCCTCATGACGTCACTATTGCTATGAGTTTTTTGCAAGGTTGCCACTTTACTCATGTTAAGTGCATCATCTATTTCCTTTTGAATCATAGTGAATATGTTAGCTGAAAGGGACCTAACTGCTCGCTTCTTTTTGAGGTTGGCTGCGGAATCTTTAGTGTAAGGGTACTCGATATAATTGTGATTATTATTTATGTGGCCATAGTCGTCTCCGTTGAATAATGATGAATGTCGACCATCTTTTCTTAAACTTCTGTAAGCTAAATCATCGGATACGAGATCTGGCGATCTCCTAGGAATGAATCGCGAGCGACCCTTACTTTCAGGTGTCGCATGTAAGTAATCACTCTGTGGTGCTGGAGAAACTGGCCCTAAGGGGATTCCAAAAGGTGGTTGTGGTTCAAGAGTTTTTAAACGGTTGTTAGCTTGTTTAATGTTTCTATAAACAACGTCATCATAAACAATATCAGGCTCATCCCGTCCAGAATATCTTTCATCATCTGAAGCGTATGGTACATATACTGGTGAAGCAAGCATGTAGCTGATCTGTGATTGAGCTTCCTTTAACTTGGGTTTTTCTTTTGAAATCGAATTCATTCTACGGAATGCCATATCGTCTTGTAACTTATCGGGCAGTGTAGATCTCCTTGACATCCGCCGAAGCGGCGTCGATGGTTGACTTCTCAACTGAACCTCGTCATCGTTTCCATTCCAGTCATTGAAATGATCGTTATATTTAGGAGTCATTGACTCTCGCCTTTCGGCCCTGTCTAGCAGGTCTTCGTCTCCTAATCCTAAACTATTGTAAATTGCCTCCAATTCGTTTAGAGCATCATCAAGATTCGTTGATTTGCGACGTTCTGAGCTCTTGTCGTCATCTGACGGTATCTGATAACTATTAGTAACAAAAGTGTCAGATTTGTGGCGCACGTGTGTTTTAGATGACGGTGAAGTGACAGTTTTTGGAGGTTCGACTGTTATCGACCTCTTGTATTCGGTTGTAGCTTTCCACATTTTGGCACCATCTATAACATCCCGTGAATGATCTACACTTGAGGCTCTATTTTTATTTTGCATGTCTATATTTTCTGTATGACCTGGTATACTATTACTTCCTTCCGAATAATGATGTATTCTTTGGGTATTCCTTACATGCTCACTGTTACTTCTGGAGTTGGCGTAAATATTCTGCTGTTTTTTCTGCCTTTCTGCATCATCTAATTTCTTCCAAAAATCGGAAGCATTTCTCGGTCTACGATAAATACTTTCAGTAGCGTTGACAGATGTCTGGGAATCGCTAAGATATTGATTTTCGTAGCCGTTTTGACTAGTTTTGATACTTATTGGTCGACGAGATCTGGGACTATGATCAGCATAATAGAGGAAATCATTCCTAGACTTAACTGGATCAGGTTTCACAACATTGAGTGGTTCGATTCTCTTTCTCCATGGTGGTGTGAAAGCATAAATTCCATAGTGATTTGGTTCAGCTGAAACTGATGCTGGCCTTCGAGGCTGCTCAGGTTTCTGATGAAACTTTTGCAAATATTCGTTATTTTGTATAGCAAGATGATCTTCAGAGTTCGATATCGGTCGACGTAGTCCATTAGGCCCTTGATTTATCGTTCTCTCCTGACTGCGCCTCATAACCCGTTCAAAGTCATTGTTAGGTACTCCGTGCGTAATGTTTTGGTTACTGCCCATCCTATCGGATACTACAGAGTTGTTTTCATAGTACATCGATATAGGGGTTGCGACTTTTCTGTGCATATCTCGAGGGGGTGGTAATGGTGGGGCTCGTTCCTCCCTTTTAATATTAGTAACATTTCCCAAAGGAAACTTAACATACATGACTTTCTCTGGATTTTCATCTGGGCGTGGCACAGATTTTTCCCTAGTATTGTTAGCGTAAAACGGCTCCTTGACAAAGTTACCGGGATGTTGTATGGAATAGTTAATGTGGTCGTTGTTAATTTTGGCATTAAAGTTAATAGATGATGGGTAACTTTGAGTTGACGGAAATGACGATATTGACTCGGATTTAACTGGTAGACGAGTTAAATCGTTGCCGAGTTCAGGTTTTTGTTTGTTTTGGTCTCGCTTGCAGGTGCCATAGCCGCTGCTCTGGCTAGTGGGGGTTCTTGTAAGCATCTCCACTTCAGCTTTCGTGTATCCCTGCTGTAACAGTTCGGCTTCTTTGTTCAACTGGTTCTCCTCATCACGCGAAAGTCTTTTTATGTAGCGTTCGTTCCGAGCGCTTCGTGACCTTTTGTTCAATGAGCTGTCTCGAGAACGCATCAAGGAATCGTCGCTTCTGAATCGGACCATTGAAGAAGAGTTTGATGATTTTAAAGATTCTTCATCGCTGCTTGACTCCCCTCTCATGCTATTCCGCAACGCTTCGACCCGGGCTTTTAGACGGCCTTTTCTCGTCTTTCTCATAATTGGTTCTTGACCGATTCTTCCGGATCTTGTTGAAACGTCATCCCTTAAACTCAGAGACTCTTTGGACGCCTGAACTGCTTCTCTGACCTTGGGACGATAGTTGATAAAGCCAGCCGATGGGTCGGAAAGAACTCCATCATCAGTGAACTCACGACCGTTTGGTTTGGCTAGGCTCTGGGCTCGCCTAGTTTCTCTTATCACTATGTGGTCGAAATTGTTGACAGCCGGTGTCCTTTTCTTCTTTTTATTCGATTTCCTCTTGGACGTGGATCGCAAACTGCCACCCTCTTCGCTTTCAGATGAAGAACCGGTTTCATCGTCCTTCTTTTTTCGTCTGAAGAGTTTTCCGATAGACCACTTCTTCTCTTTCTTACGTTCCGGCTCAACCGGCTGTGGGGTTCTGATGACTTGGTTTTGTGCATGTTCACCGTTGTAGGGGCGGTAGGCCGCCGTGGATGCTCCCGAGATGTCTCGGTGTGGTACCGGAGGAGAGTTGACAGCCTGAAAAACAAAAAAGAGCACCGATAAACCAATTGAATAGGAAACCAAAAAGTTTTCCTGAATTTTCATAGTGACTTGTTCAACAAATTCGTGGCGATAAAATTGTCTAATAGTAATATCGCAACACATAACTGACATAACTAACGACAGAAGTTGGAAATAATACTACGAACGAAAAACTCGCCTTGCTGTCTCGAAGATAAATTAGTCAAGGACGATCTGTTGGCTGCTATTCAATTTTGAGAATTTTATGAATAGTTTCTTTGTCTTTCAACAAGTCTGCGTAGTACGGAATTCAATAATTGTGATTTACTAGTTCCTTAAATGCACGATATGATTATTTATCGCTGGATATCTGAGGTTAACAGCAACAGTTCAAAGTCAGTTTCAGATTGATTTGTTTACGTCGTTTTGTTCGCTAATGAGTTACATCTAAACGGGCGATTTGAAGACAGATGACTTATTACAAAAAAACTTAATATTTCTTGTTTCAATTGGTTTGTATACCTACAATATTATCTAATAACTCACGGGCAGAAAAGAACTGAAAAAGTTATTCGGTCGCTCGGCCACCTCAATCATGGCCACCATGTCGTTAGTATTTTCACATAACACTGTTTAAAAAATGTGTATAAGTGTATTCCCAACTTGCACTTAATTTTTACAGAATTATCACTCTCACATCTTCAATGTTTATCAACTTTTGTTATGTGACCATTTTCGTAAATTTAATCGGTGATTCACTTTTTACATAACCATTCAAGGTCATATTCAGCACCGCAATCACATCACATTTTAACATAACACTGATTGACCTCAGTAACTGGTTCGAATAATTAGTTATTTTCTAAAATCACTACACTCTGTTTGTTAGAAAAACAAACGCGCAAGTATTTTTAGACATTTTCCGCGCGCCGATGCGCGTGCGTCTCGCTCCGCTCGTCCCGTCGACTCGTGAAATCTTGAGATTATTTCAGCCTCCCATTCTGTATACTACATATATCACAGAGAAATAGCATTTACGACTCTGGAATAGGGGTCAGAATGGGCTGACTGGTCGATGTTGATGTTAGCTTATTTGTTAAATCCATGTTATCCTATATTCTGTACCTATAATAACACAGACGGCTCCATTGGGCATCGGCTCCACAATCTTAATTATTTATAAACTCACAAGCAGTTATTTATTTTTATTTTGTATGCAATTCTCAGTTCGGAACGCGGGGAATCTACCGGCGAACTAATTTATAGAGCTTGGCAGTGTTTACAAAAATAAGTCAGTGATTTATTCAGGCTGTTTAGACATTTAAATAGATAACTAAATTGTGCACGAAGTTATTCCTGTGGATTGATAGGTGAAGAATTAAGAGTGTGTGTTTATTGAAGTGACAGTCAAGCAAGGTAGCTAGATATTGCAAGAGATTTACTTTAAGTATGCCATTTTGTTTGCATTTGGAAGACCTGGATGCTAAAAAGCGGCATATCCGTAAGACGAGGCAGAAGCCCTCGAACACCTATACCTAAACTACAAATTAGCTGGCCAGCTCCATTGCGCACCGAGTAACCGCATCTTCCAAACAAAGTTCGGCTTTGCAAGACAAACCAGCACGTCTATTATGAGACGGCCGCGACATACTCTCGATTTTTCTCGCACTACCTATACCTCTTGTTCTAAGTGTTCTAATAAGGGAAGGACGGATAACGCGAGAAAAATCGAGAGAGCTCGCGCGCCGTCGCGTGATAGCCGTGCAGGATGATCCATAATCCTAAAGGCTTCTCTACACAATGGGCAATCGTGACCTATATACAGGACGCAACTAGTTATGCGTTAGCCGGTAATAAAGAAGTGTACCGAAATATTTGGCTACTATGGCTGCTACGAACTATACACAGAACACGTCCACCGGTGGAGGTGTTCTGTGGAACTATATGACGCTGACGTACCTACCTAGAAAATCATGAAGCATATTAGGTTTATCAGGTAAGTGCAATAAAAATAAGTATTTCCTGTACACATTCACAATAAAGAAAATAAAATATATTAGGTACACCTGGCGGTCATAATTCCTTCAATTCTATATCGTTTCCCTCACCGGTCCACTAACTATAATGGTTAATGCGCCACTTCAGTAGTAATGGCAATGCAAGTTAATGCGCAAAACCTTTTACAGTGAGTGCATTTGTCGGACTGCATCGAAGGTTACGAGTAATCTTGACGTATCAAGAAAATGCTCCCGAATTGCTCTGCCAATCTAAGAAATTCGTGTAGCTCGCTTCAATTCTGGAATTTAAACTGAGAAAAGAAATTCGTATTTCGGTTTGGAAACTGTTCGTCTAATGTATGTGGATAAGATAATGTATGTACATCGCACAAAGCTTAAATCTGGTTACGACTATACTAATGGTAGGAATACTCAATTATTATCAAACCGCGATTAGAATACACTTGAGCACATATGCCGTTTTCAAATTAATACCTATATGAAATGACATTGTCAATGGTAGAGTGTGCAAATAAATGAAAATAATTATTTCAGTACGAAGATCTAAACTTTAGGAAAATAACTTATGTTACCTATTTAAATAAAATACAAAAAAAAATATTATTCTCTCATAACATAACATGATGGTCTTTAGAGCTGTCTGTATCATCACCTGGTACAAAGAAAGTAAAATAGATAATTAGTGTGCTAAATAGTGTTAAACAGACATATTTACATTTGACAGCACATAGATAGTTTACTGCAGTTCCTACCTATGTTGATAATTAAGTACAGTACGAGGAATTTCCAAGCTTTCTCTAGCTTTTGTGCTAACGGTACTTTCGAAGTGTATTCTGATCGCGGTTTGATAATAATCAGTGAGGTTGTAAGTTTGTAAGTAGGAAGTAATCTCCGAAACTACTAATCAGATTTCAAAAATCTTTTACTATATAGATGAATCCAGGGTATATTTTGTCACGCGGCTCAGCCCAGTGCTCATTTTACACATACGTACATACACAATGGAATTCCCCCTTATCCTTATCCTTACTAATACTTACCTTCTTTCACGTCGCAACGGAGCGTCGTATTGATGTGATTTTTTGTATGGAGATAGTTTAGAAGCTGGAGAGTGACATAGGCTACTTTTTCCAGCGGGAAAACATCTAATTCCCACGGGAAAATTCAATATGCTACTTTTTCCTATAAAAACGCGGGCGAAGCCGCGGGCATCAGCTAGTATTATTATAAATGCGAAAGTGTGTGTGTGTGTTTGTCCTTCTTTCAGGTCGCAACGGAGCGTCGTATTGATGTGATTTTTTGTATGGAGATAGTTTAGAAGCTGGAGAGTGACATAGATCGGGAAAACATCTAATTCCCACGGGAAAATTCAATATGCTACATTTTCCTATAACAACGCGGGCGAAGCCGCGGGCATCAGCTAGTATATTATTATAAATGCGAGTGTGTGTGTGTGTTTGTCCTTCTTTCAGGTCGCAACGGAGCGTCGTATTAATGTGATTTTTTGTATGGAGATAGTTTAATAGAAGCTGGACAGTGACATAGGCTACTTTTTCCAGCGGGAAAACATCTAATTCCCACGGGAAAATTCAATAAGTTACATTTTCTTATAACCACGCGGGCGAACCCGCGGGCATCAGCTAGTTGTGTGTAAAAA
Source organism: Epinotia bilunana (assembly GCA_947049275.1). NCBI lineage: Eukaryota > Metazoa > Arthropoda > Insecta > Lepidoptera > Tortricidae > Epinotia > Epinotia bilunana. The sequence goes on from OX346265.1 coordinate 16,446,888, forward strand.
GTTTCATGATATTCTAGCATGTCATTTTATAATGAGAAGCAAACTAAGTTTGTATGTAGAGTCTACATACTTGAGTCGACCGTGCCGGGGACTTATGGCTCCTTCTCCATTAAATGGCCTGTGTGTTCTTTTGTCTGCACTATGTCTAAAAAGGAAAATGTAAAAATTGCAGTGCTGAGATTTTATTCATAGGCACTTAAGAATTTTCAGGATCCACTTAAAATACTCAAACACACTTGAATCTTTTCAAAGACACGAACAAAGTTGGGAAATTTTTAAGTGAGGCTTTAAACTAGTGCTATAATGCTATTCAACTGTTTTTCAACCGTCTTGAAAACTGGCACGCGGGTTTAAGACATAATAACGATGAAAGCTGTTTCAGGGCTCTTTAATAGTCTACAGAAAGAATATGACACTGGACCTGGGTGCGATTTTTTACTTGCGAGCGCTCGACTCTTTCACTCGAAACGGACAAAAACGATGAAAGACTATTTTGTAATGTCGATAGACAATTGAAAAACGAGTGGTATTGACAACTTGTATCTAATTCTATCGGTAGAAAGTGAATCCCTACAACGTTGACATTATAATATTTACTCATATTTAATTTTCGAGCGCTCGAAGGGCAAAAATCGGCCGCCGGATTCCAGTCACAAAATTTTCAAAATATGACGTTCTCGGCAGCCATAGGAATATCTCCACTTTCATGTTTCTCTGTCAAATAAAAGGGGTAATATAGGGACGGACGCCCTCTTCTATCATTCAGACGACAGGAATCACGGCCCAGGAAACACTAAACAAACCATTACAGCTGAATTAAACCATCAGATCTCCACGCACTCAGCCCTTAAAGTGGATGTCAGAACGCATACTAACTCGAGAAAACGAACGAGTATCAAAGGCTACTCCGAATATAACTCGAGATGAGTCAAGTGCACGTGTCTTTTGAAACTATTTTAGGGTTCCTTTGTATAGACGAGAACCTATTTGTAAGTGTACTGTAATAAATAGCGATAAATTAGGTGGAACAGACCGACCGACGTACATAAGTTACATAACTCATAACTAAGTATTGTATCTAGATATAGGTTTTTGATGGTAAAAGATGAATGTTACCGGTCAAATGTACATCGATGGCTCTGTATGTGGACATACGTTAAAACCAAAAAATAGCCCAAATTAAGTTTTTTGAGTTGGTATAAATTTAACAGGACGATATTTCTTTGAGCCTGCGAATGACTCATAAGAAAGTCATGAAGTCAACAGTAAAAAAACGCAGGTCAGCTATTTTTAAAAAGTTCGTAAAATCGGGCAATAATGTGGTGGAGATCCCATAACAAAGACTGGGAATAAAGCATTCCTTTGAAATTAAAAGTTAGTTACAATTCTTTATCATGTTCATGACTAAAGTCATGCTGAATATTTTTATTTGTGTACCGTTATTAAAGAAGAGATAAATAATGTTAGGTCGTACCATGATGTCAAAGGGGTTGCTTGGTTGGGACTAGAGTAGATGGAGGGCCTACTTTGAGCTACACCGACAAGATCTTAGCTCTTAAATAAGAGAAGACTTACTAATAAAGTATTCTTTATTGGGCAGTGAAATTTCGCCATTGTAAGATATTGCCTGGCCCTTCTTGGCGTTCTGCGTCTCCAAGTTAAGGCCTCCACCCACCGAACGCGTGTCGTGCGCGGCGCGTGTGCTGCGCGGGCCCGAGCAAGTTGTAAAGCATTGAAACTACACTTCAAAGACACATCGAAAGCGGTCCGAACGAGGGCCCGCTTGGGCCCGCGGCGCTAAAGTTACAACTCGGCAGCGCGGCCCCATGTCGTGCGCGTCGCGTGACAAGCGCGGGCCCGCGCGGGCCCGCGCAGCTGCTGCGCAGTTGCATCGCTGCTGAGTGTAATAGAGATAGTGAGATACATATTAAATGTGTTGGTAGTGAGAGAGATATGCCGCGCTGCACACGCGTTGCTGACGCGTCACTGACGCGGCGGGGCCCGCGCGTGCTCGCGCTGCTGAGTGTGATAGAGATATTGAGATACATATCAAATGTGTTGGTAGTGAGAGAGATAAGACGCGCGGGCTCGCGCTGCTGGCGCGCTGCTAAGTGTGATAGAGACAGTGAGATACATATTGAATGTGTTGGTAGTGAGAGAGGCATGACGCGGCGGGCCCGCGCTGCACACGCGCCCGACACGCGCCGCGCACGACACGCGTTCGGCGGCCTTTATCTGTCTGTGGTATTTTTATCTAGGTAATATTATAGTAATAGTAAAGTTTTATATAGTCAAGTTTCATTTGGTCAAACGTATTATTTGGCATAACATTCGTTTTCCAAATTATTGCATGGCATACGATTTATATCCTAATTGTGTAGTGCATACGAAATGTATTTGAGTGAGATTACATATTTTTGTTTTTGTAATGTTGTAATAAAATTTCGAACAAATTAAATTCGTTGTTTTGTTTCTCTGCCATTTAAAAATCATACAAAGTTAATCATTTGCCAAATAATAATCCCTGAACTGATGACTCTATGAAATAATAAAAATTGGAATGATCTGGTCATGAAATAAAATTACACCAAACAATATTTTTTCAAATATTTGCCAAAGTTATGCTAAGTACGTGAAGTGTGCGAAATGAAAATTTGAACAAATGTTTTGTTTGGAAAACGATATTAGCCCAAACAAAGTATTTGCTAAATAAACTTTTGTCTTAATAACACTTGAAAAAGCAAAATGATGCCAGATGATATTTTGACCAAATGAACAAAATGCGAAACAAAAATGTGCTATTTGTTCGTTTGGGAAATGAAACTACTGCCATAAGTTTTGTGGGAAGTGAAATTTGATATATGATGATAAGTTAATAAAGCTCCCTCGTATTTCTACACCAAACCCGCATTATTTGCGGAGTTAAGTAGTTATTAAATGTAGTATTTCGTGCTTGTTAATAGTTAGATTTTCTGTAACGTCGAGGGTTTGGCTTGTGGCCAATTCCACTATTAGTAACGTGTCGACGCAATACGGTCGTTACTGCGTCTTGGCGTAATCGTACCTGGCTAAAGTGGAGTCTCCGTTACACCTTGTAGTGTTTTTGGGATGCATTTGTGATAGCATTGGGTGCCATGCTTCTACAAACAGTATATTACGAATCACCTGTCCATTTCTTTTGAGCTAAATATAATAGTATTTTTTTTTGAACAGGCATAGTTAATACAAATAAACTAACAACCGGTTAAGTCCTACCCTATAGTGAAAGTTAACACGTTAATGTTCCTTCAACTGTCGACACGGCGAATCCTCAAACATATCAAGGGTCGGCAACGCCCATGTTACTCCTTTGGAGTTGCATGCGTCTATAGGCTGCGGTGTCCGCTTACCATCAGGCTTGTTTGCCACTGTCGTTGTATAAAAAAATAAAAAATTCGTCGGTCGAAATATGACGGACCAATTGAAGAGGGGGTCGACTGTTGAACTCGATTCCATATGGCAATTTTTTTAAATTTTATATATACAACGAAGACGGAAACAAACAAGCGTACGGCCCGCCTGATGGTGAGCGGACGCATGCAACTCCAAAGGAGTAACATGGGCGTTGCCGACCCTTGATATGTTTGAGCATTCGCCGTGTTGACAGCTGAACGAACAAATTCCCTCGCTATCAACACAACGCATCCTCGGGAGCTCTGGCGACCTTGCTCACCACCAGGAACACAACACTAAACTACAGAGCAAGTAGTAGTGTTATTATGGCTGTGATCTTCTGCAAGGCGAAGGTACTCGTACTTCCCCAGTTGGGCTGCTCCAAAGTCGAGCGGGATGACATTTCGCTGTGCCCTACCCCACCACATTTCAAGATAGTTGGTGACCTGGCTACATTTGTTTTACCATGTCGTTGGCAAACTATCTTACCTGATGGTAACTGGTTACCATAGCCTATAGACGCTTGCAACTCCAGGGGTGTTACATGCGCGTTGCCAACCGTTTAAGTATTTATACACTCCTTTTTTGAAGAACCCCATACTGCAGTCCCTCGGGAAAATCTCGGCAGGGAGCTCATTCCACAACTATTAAAAAAATATTAAGACGAACTACCACCGGCTGGCCGACTTAAGAGTCCGCAGTAAGCTCGGCCGAATTTCACCTTCCAATACAAACGTAGTTACGCTCTCATTTTAAAACTACGTGATGGATTGTAACGAAACTTTGCACATACAACGACATGAGGTATATCTATGTCCACAATTAGTTTACATGGTTCCAGTTTATAAAACAAACGAAATACAGCAAAAACAAGTTTTGTATGAAAAACATAAATTCGCTGTTTTTTCTTTACTATGGTATCTGAAGCTACATAAACTAATTACAGACATAGATATACCTCGTCATTGTATATGCAAAGTTTCGTTACAATCCAACACGTAGTTTTAAAATGGGAGCGTAACTACGTTTGTATGGAGAATCAAGCTTACTGCGGACTCTCTTAATTGATATAGTATTCATACACCAACTAATACGGAACCATGGCCTCTTTTACAACATTTGTGCCAGTTAAAAGTGTGTACTAACGACAGGAGATTCGGCCGAGTGGCAGGGTTCACGACTAATATAATATACTCAGCTCGTTTTTCATCTATTTTCATCCGTGATTGAACGCCGTAGTCTTTAATGAGATGGTGTGATTTATATTTATGTGCCGTGATAGCGTTGTTTATTGGGTGACAGGAGTTCAGGTTAAGTGGTTATGTTATGGAAATGATTTAGGATATGATTTTTGCGAGCAGCTCTGTTTACAACAGCTCGTAAGCTGTAATGCAAGCGTAGAGACTTCCGCTTGTATTATACAGACCCTTGCATTAGATTGTTTGGGTCAATTTTCAAACGAGCTGTTTTTGCTGTCCCACGGCTATAATTTCAAGTCAGTTTAACATGGAGTATTGATACATATATATTTGTATTCCGTGTATTATATTGTACTTAAAATATATATAAAAATACCTTAAATATCAATAGATTCTGAAAAAAAAAAAATTGATATCGTAAAACGGCGAAATCTACCGCTTTTTCGCGTGTCCCACTTGCGGTTTTGCTCAAACAAAAATTCATAACTATAGATTACGGTAACGTGCAAATAAACAACTTGTACTGTTATAAAGAAGATTTATTAGCGTATTCATTAAAGTATCTTGCAAAATTAATGCGTGAATAATTAAAACCAGTGAAGTGTTTTAGTAGTTGTCCCACGCGCGACCCATTTATTAGGACTCAAGCTCAAAACCCTTAAAATCTGGTTTTCTATTGTCCCACCCCTACATGTACTTTACGATACGATAGATAGGTTAGTTGGGCTTCAACCACCAACGGGAGGAGAGGGAGCGCCAGTATTTTTGACAGAGGAAACAGGTTTTCTTTATACGAAGTATTTTGGTACGGCTATGACGACATTTGTATGGGCGTTTATTTATTAATATACGATTGAAATAAAAATGTGTCTTTCATAACAAAGGTTAGCAATATGGGGTAAGAGTTTCGTGTTTAACTAATTAGTGAATTCAATTAATAGTGTACGAAGGACAGCCAAAAAACATCCATGTTGACATTTGTATGGCGACATTTGTACGGCTTTTTTGGCCGTACAAATGTCGAACGTGGCGTACAAATGTCGATTCAAAACAAAATGTAAGTAAAGCACGAAATTAATGGACATTGGAAAGGATTAAACTGGCCTCGATTTAGGCACTGGTTCCGTGACACATTTGTTATTTGCTATCTTACCTACTTACTACTTTTTAGGGTTCCGTACCCAAAGGGTAAAAACTACGGGACCCTATTACTAAGATTCCGCTATCCGTCCGTCTGTTCGTGTGTTTGTCTCTCTGTCCGTCTGTCGCCAGGATAGTTAGACTGTTGACATTGTCACAGATGATGTATTTCTGTTACCGCTATAACAACAAATACTAAAAAAACAGGATAAAATAAATATTTAAGCCATAAACCGGAGATACTATATCGAAATAGTGAGTTTTTTAGTATTGTACAAATATTTAAAGCTTTTTCAACAATTGTATGGCAAAATCGACATTTTGATGGCACTCGCCGACATTTGTATGCCGCTATCGACATTTGTATGGCAGAATCGACATTTGTATGGCACTATATCGACTTTTTTATGGCGCTGTCGACATTTGTATGGCGCAGACGACATTGGTATGGCACGGTGTTTTTAAAGCATCAATATCTAGCTAACCATTAGAAGCAGAGAGGTGCCTCGTGCACCATATTTTTTCTTTTTAAAAGCCCTACCTCACGTTGTCAGTACGAATTTGGTATTCCAAAAAAATAAAAAAACCATACAAATGTCGAAAAACGGCCTCTTCAAAAATTGACCCGTTTAACAAATAAATTTTATTAAAATGGAAATATTTCGTCACTTTTTAATACCATGTTTTTTTTAGGCTTCATAATTCATTTATATGTAGTTTGGTTCATCTTTTTCACTTATTTCTTTGGAACCATCGAAACTTGTTAGGATTCCATGTAGTGTAATTTTTATTTCAGTTTGTCAGAGCTAGTTGATCGGCCCGTTACATGTCATATCGTCCCAACTCAATACGCGCTGAGCCATAGCTTGGAGATCATAGCCCAGTCCGTTTTCTGTTGCTTACCTGAAACAACAAAAAAACAGAATATTAGAAGAAACCCTTCGATTCGGTAAGTCTTTGAAATGACATAAGTATAAAAGATTTCAAGTGCCAGTGGAAAATAAATTTAATTCCGTTGACTTTATTACTCCGCCTGGATACTTCGCGACATCCGCGGAAGAAACTTTATTATAAGAGCCGATAAAATACTTAAACGTTTATTTCATTCACGAGCTAAGTTCTGGGAACTCAAAACTTGGTAAATGGGGAAAACGAATGGAACGAATAATACGTAAATATATGACTGAGGAGAGACTTAGGGCGTCATTTATGGGCACGACAGAGTTGTTTGAATTTCTATAGACTGAAAGCATTATGTATTTAATTGAAGCCGCGTTCACATTTGTCTGTCGTGTTGTGTTGTGATGCATCAGAACGGTATCGGTTTCATACATTTAATATGGTTGCGTTTAGATTTATCTGATGCCGTGTGTTGTGACGGCTTATGTTGTGTCGCATCACAAGCGATCCCGGCCCGCGTCAGAACGGGTGAGGTGCGGGGGGGCGATGCAGCGACACGACACAGCGCATCAGACTAGTGTGCACGCGCCAGTGTTGTGTTGTGACGCATCATAGCCACACGTGAAGTATGGACGACGAACATCCTCCGCCGAGAAGAGCCGAACTGATATAAAATGCGTCATAACACGTCAGATAAATGTGCAGCAATGCACAGCAGCGATCACGACAGAGAGCATCGCAAAACAACAGAGAGCCACTATGAGGGTGGCATTTGTAAAACCCTCGTTAAATAAATAAAGATAAAAAAAAAAACACGGTAGGTAAGGTTATCCCCGTAGTACATATACTTGCTTATTCGGTCCTACGGGGATAAGGATGAATATCCAGCAGCGCAAGCTGGCAAGCTTCATTCATCATCATATCAGCCGAAAGACGTCCACTGCTGAACATAGGCCTCCTCCAAAAAGTGCCACAAAGCTGGCAAACTTGCGAGGTGTCAAATATACGAAAACATAGCTTCGTACATCTCTGGTTGGTATTCATCCTAAGAATGGCTCTTTTCTTGCCCAGCGAATAGACTTTTTTTTAATTTTTGAAGTGAAAATTTCTTTAGCGGCGCTGTGCACTTTTTGGGATGGGGAAAAATTATTAAACTACTGACCGTAAATGGCGAGAGATTCGGGACGAGGCTTGGGGCGGGGGGCCCGATGCCGTAGTACGAGACTGGCTGCGCCATTCGAGTTAGCGAGAAAAAGAATTCGCATAGTATTCGAGACTTGATTGTATCGCACAATAAAGTCAAATGCCTCATATAATTTTCCGTCTGTACCTTAACTCCTTTAAGGCGGATGTCACACTGACTCCGTACGGAGGTGCGGAGCTGCATACAAATTTCGCCGGACAGAGGTGCGGTGCAGTGTGTCGTACCTACCACACGGAATTTATATACAAACTCCTCAGTTTGTATATAAATTCCGTGTGGTAGGTACAGTTGGCTTGCTATGAGTATGACATAGGACGCAGCAGGTGCAGTGCTGGTTTTCTACGCTACGAGTGCTGCGTCCTATATCATACTCATAGCAAGCCAAACTCATTTATTAAGCCATATTTTTGTGTAAAGGCTGAACGTAGCTTGTGCAAAAACCACTTAATAACAAAAAGTTGATATCTATAATGAGACCTCACCACATACAAATAGAAACGGGGAAGACTTTTCACTACAGGATACGTTTTATTTATTACTAGCTAATGTCGATTTAAATTACAATTAATCTTTTTAACGCAGTATTCCAACAATTCCACGTAACCGTTAACGAACACTTATAAAAGATTCACGTATATTCTTTTGACAGCAAACGAATGAGGTTACGTCGGGGAGCACACTTAAACTATTTAATTAGGTTGAAAAATGGTGGGGTTCCGGTGTAGTGGAAATATTATTTGGAGTAGATTAACTTGATGCACCACGGAACCCACGGAGGTATACCAGTTCTCACGATGAGGTAGGGCACAGCGAAATGTCATCCCGCTCGAATTTGAAGAAGCCCAACTGGGGAAGTACCTCCGCCTTGCAGAAGACCACAGCCATAATAAGTTAATAACACTACTACTTGCTCTGTAGTAGTGTTGTGTTCCTGGAGGTGAGCATTAAGGTCGCCAGAGCTCCCGAGGATGCGTTGTGTTGAGAGTGAGGGAATTTGTTCCTTCAGCTGTCAACACGGCGAATCTTCAAACATATCAAGGGTCGGCAACGCCCATGTTACTCCTTTGGAGTTACATGCGTCTATAGGCTACGGTGTCCGCTTGTCATCAGGCGGGCCGTACACTTGTTTGCCACCGTCGTTGTATACAAAAAAAGATGATACGAATAAGATAGTTGTAAAGTGTAGAAGCAAAATTAAATAAAAAAAATTGAACGAGCGGGCGAAATGAATGAAGTACTCCGTTTCAGCTTGGCCAGCTTTTGTTTGTCTGTCTGACGGATGTCCGGATGACCGGCTGTTCTCCTCTACAGGTCGCATTTTTGAACCGATTCTCGTGATTTTTTGTGAGTGGGTTCGATAATTATATGGACATATACAATACAATACATATTTTTGCACGACTTGAAAAGTCTACATTCATTAGTGTAGTTGTTGCAAATAATCGTAGGCCGATTGTTTTTTAACTGCAGCTGCTTTATCTTTATGAGCAATGTTTTGAGAGATGTCTTTGACTTAAAAAAAAACATGTTCTTAAGAAACATGCTATCAAAACTCTCACCTACTGCATACTAATGTTGATAAATATAATTCCAACGATAAAAAAGTATAAATAAGTACTAATAACAATTCACGACTGAATTATGGAGTGAAGATACTGCTTATAATACGACCGCGGAATCATTGCACGCTGCGGTGTAAAAATAGCGCATCCGTTTTACTTTGGCGGGGTAAATCGGGCGGGGTGACCATTCGTCAAGGATTAATTGGGATATCCGGTAGACGAACCAGTATGGACTAAAACACCCTTGTTCCATTTTAGAATATCCATACAAATATTCAACAAGTACTTATACGTAAAGTCAGCAGTAGTCATTGTGGCCCTCTTAGGGGGAGGCCTATGTCCAGCCGTGGACGTATTTAGGCTGATATGTTGATGATGATTATGATCGGGTCTTACTCGATTTATCTACTTATAGGACATCATAAGTAGATAAATCGAGTGAGACCCGATTTGATCAAACTTGGATACAGACCTGGATCATCATCATATCAGACGAAAGACGTCCACTGCTCGATGTTGGCCTCCCCCAAAGAGTGCCGCAATGACCGGTCCTGCGCCACCCGCATCCAGCGGCCTCCTGCGACCTTAACCAGGTCATCAGCCCACCTTGCTGTCTACACACGCTGTTTCTTTCGGCACTTGGTCTGAATTTGATATTAGATTAAGGCGCCGTACGTTCAGCGAAGTTTAGCGAACAGAGTTTTTGAAACAATATAATGCGTCTGTTTATAAAAATATTTCACAAAAATACGAATAGTAATCTTGAAGCTTTTTCTGCAGCGAGATCAGTGATTCGAAAGATGATTAAGCAATTTTCGCTCAATAGAAAAAAAAACACGAACATACAGGGTGTACCAAAAATGGGGTGTGAACCGGTCAAGGGCTCAACAGGTATCGTGTTCTGATAAGAAAAAACAGAAAAAAAATATTGACGCGATTTTTACCTTAGTATGGAGCGTTGGCCGACTGGGGCGACAAGCTCCATAGAAATGTAAAAAAAAATCGCGTCAAAAAATATTTTTTTTCTGTTTTTTCTTATCAGAAAACGATACCTGTGTTAAGCCCTTGATCGGTTCATACCCCATATTTGTTACACTTAGGAGGTCTAGAATACACTTAAAATATTCGTAACAAATTATGCACAAAAGCTAAAAATATTAAAATTGCTTCTAAAAATCGGCAATATCATGTTTGAGAGAACTCAGTGTATACTTTTTTATTTATTTAAACGGCCAAAAAATTTAAATTAAAAAACATGATATCCGCGCTTCCGAGCACGCACTTCCATCTCGCTCACGCTTATGCTCAATGACAGGGAGAAAAGACCATGAACCTACGGCGGCGCCTTACATGTAAAATACTGCGTGTATTTTTAATATTACCTCAAATTGTATACAGAGCTAGGTGTTAGGGCTATGAACCGATATTGCAAGAAAATTTCATTGGTAGTTAGGAGAAACTTCAAATTCATTTTAAAAATGTATCGAGCAGCAATGTTTTGCTTACACTCATTTGACACTGGGAGTTGTGAAGTCACGTCAGTAAGACAAAGTAGTGATCCATTGCGTGCCGAATTATTTTATATGGAAGTTGAATCGACTGAGGCTCCATTTGACTAAACTGTGATAATAATTTAAGATTAAGGGCGGTTTGCACTAACTTACGATTACAGACCGATCAACGTTAAATATGGCGCCGGCTGCTGTCATGCCATAGAAACTTGTAAATGTTTCTTTTTTTTTTTTTTTTTTGCAGACGGTTTGGTGCAACCCACCCTAAATCTTGGATTAAATGTTATTCTCACTCCCAAGCGTAGATGTGTTGTAGAGTTGGCTCTCAAATATATTCTGCGGCCAGATGCAACGACCAGGCCGAAATAGACTAGGCCAACTTGCACTAGACTAAATCGCTGAATAAACCAGACTGGGTTAGCGTGGGTGATTAACCCTGTTTGTTTCTTGACGTCTAAATACGTTACCTACATTGACGCAAAAGCGTATTTTAAAGCTCATCTTTCCTTATTAAGGATTGCACCAAACCGTCTGTTAATCATAAGCGGTTCGTTATAATCCGAATGTTTGGAAAGTTTAACAACAAGTTTCTATAGAATGACAGCTGCCGGCGTTTAACACACACATTTAACATTGATCTGTCGTATAAAATTGACGTGTCGTGATCGTAAGTTGTATTCCAAATTGTGGTGCTGCCCAAATAGTATTTTTGCATCGTTTTCCTTCCTACGAGAGGCATTTTGTAGGGACTGAGTGTGAGTATACTTAAGAATTTTTGAGTTGGCCGAATTGAATCAAAGTAAGTCATTCAAAAAGCAACTTTATAGTCATTCAAATGGTTCCAATGACAGTAAATAGTCGGCTGCAAAAATGGGAAGGGGTAAAATGGATGTAACCAGAGCATAATGCATGCTGTAATAAGTTAAAACGATAGTTGGGTGAGGACCAAATTCTTGGCCAGTAGTGAGCCTGGTTAATCTGTAGTAGTTAAAAAGTTCCGTTGTGCCACAAATATAAGCCATACAATGCTATGGTTAATTTTTGTGTTATAACGGATTTTTTTAATTACTACCGATTAACGAGGATAACTACTGGCCAATAATTTGGGCCTCACCCAGTTATGAACACTTAGTGTGCTTCGTAAACTTTGATTATGGTACAGTCAGCATCAAAAGTAACTGCACAAACGAAGACGTCAAAAGTCTTTATTAAAAGGGAATAAGAGCTTTTGACGCCTTCGATTGCGCAGTTACTTTTGATGCTGACTGTACAGTCATTTTAAATGAAATGGCTTTCAACTTCAACAAAGTCGTTACGCCATTGCTAATTCAGCGTGTCGTATAACATCACATTAGGCTGCTATTAAGAGCAAAATCAACGACTCGAGGCGTTTTATTCTCGCCTGTCGGGCTTTTTTTGATTACAAAACAATTTCACGATATGGATGTTTTGTTTATCCAATTATTTAACTAATTACCTACAGCGTTATTGAGAAAATTCTTAAATTGCCATGAAAAAAAAACAAAAACAGATTTTTTGGCGTGTAAAAAATATTATGATTTAGTAGGTAAATACAAGTTCTTATGTGCATAGATACGTTAACCTTCACATTTATACGTTATTATTTATAAATACTGTATTCAACTACCTACATACTTCCTCTAACTTTACGACTAAAGATCAGATAACAGCTCGTAAAACGTATTTTATTGTTAATAGAATTACAAAAGGCATATGAAAAAAGGCATTTTAAAAACATGCCGTTTTTATAATTCGCTATTGTTCTGTTGATAACAAAGAGATGCTAACCAGATAGCATCGCAGTAAATTATATCCTAGACTAAACTCATGATTGTCTAAGTCAGTGTTTTTCAAACTGTGGGGCGCGAGTCGCGACCCCCAGGGGGGCTGCGAAGACTTCTAAAGGGGGTCGCGGCTACTAATATTTTTTAAAGTTAAAGCGCTGTAAGTATTTTGAACAGCGTAGGGTGGGGGGTTGCGAAATATTTTTTTCTGTACAAATGGGGCCGCGGCATGAAAAAGATTGAAAAACACTGGTCTAAGTGGGTAACAATAATCATTATTAGATAAGATATGTTTTTTACATAATATTTACCGTTAGCTTTTCGGTGAAGGAAAACATAGTGAGGAAACCGGTCTAATCCGAATAAGGTCTAGTTTCCCTCTGGGTTGGAAGGTGAGATGGCAGTCGCTTTCGTAAAAACTAGTTTTATCCCCGGGCTCGTTTAGGGCACAATCGGGAATAACGCTGGGAGGGTGAGGATGATGATATGGTTTTTTACAAATAATAACTGGGGAATAAAGATATTATTTATGTGCTACGTTTCCTCTCTCAAGCGCAGTGCGGATCCTTAATTAACCATACTTCAAAGAAAAAGATAAAAGCAAAGATCGCAAAGATAAATAAAGAACACAATGGTTACATATAACATAATGATTGAACGAGCGAGCGAAGCAAAGTTCTAGGTATGCTTCAGCTTGGGCCGAACCGAAAACGAGCGGGAAAGGTTTTTGCGTTGTCCGGCTGTCCCGCTATCCGGCTGTTCTTCTCTACCTAGAGGTCGCATTTCTTAACCGTTACTCGTAAAAATTTGTAAGCTGGTTCGACATTTTTTTTTTTCGATTTAGTTATTGGATTCAGAATTTTTCATTATTTTAAAACATACTCGCGAGTACTAAAGCTCACAAAGCCACTCCTATTATGAAAAGTATTCAGCGTGTCGTATATATTCAACCCTGTTGATAACGTGGTTTGCTCATAGCAAAGTTCCCACGGCGCTCTTTGCATTCTTAGTGCGACAATGCAAGTGTTGTAATGCACCGGATGACATACATTAGTGCGACAATGTTGACAACATTCGTCTTAGCCGGGAAACAAAGCAGCTGTGGAGTGTAGCAAAGTTGGGCTGAGAACTAGAGACTTTTTATTTATTTCTTATTATTGATATTATCTTGTATGAATGAACGTGCGGTACATTGGATATTTTAGTGTAGATGTGAGTACTTGTTTGTCAGTTTCACAATAACTAGCCGCTATAAATAGGATAGAATAGGTTTCTACTGAGTAATGGATTTGATTGAGAAAACGCTTCATGACATTCAGTATGTAAATAGGTATATAAAAACGAAAAATGCAGAAGAATATAGAAGAATGCCGATGCCATACATTGCGCCTACGAAATGAAAGGAAAGTCCGCAGTAAGCTCGGCCGAATTTCACCTTCCCATACAAACGTAGTTACGCTCTCATTTTAAAACTACGTCTTGCATTGTTACGAAACTTTGCATATACAATGACATGTGGTATATCTATGTCTGTAATCCTACTAATATTATAAATGCGAAAGTTTAGATGTTTGGATGTTTGGATGTTTGTTACTCAATCACGCTTAAACGGCTGAACCGATTTGAATGAAATTTTGCACGAAGATAGTTTATAGCCTGGATTAAAATATAGGATAGTTTTTATCCCGAGTCCACGCAGACGAAGTCGCGGGCGGAAGCTAGTTAGTTTATATGGTTCCAGTTTATAAAACAAACGAAATACAGCCAAAACAAGTTTTGTATGAAAAACTTAAATTCGCTGTATTTGTTTTACTATAGTATCTAAAGCTACATAAACTAATTACAGACATAGTTATTCCTCATATCATTGTGCATGCAAAGTTTCGTTACAATCCAACACGTAGTTTTAAAATGAGAGCGTAACTACGTTTGTATGGAGAATCGAGCTTACTGCGGACAGTCTTTATATCAAACGAAATAATTTGGATAAAAATTGCGCTAATCACTATCATCGCGTCTCGAACACAGTTGACTACCTAACCCCAAAGCAAAGGGGAAAATATACTGGGCTACTCAAAAAGTTAAGCTTAGTCGAACCGAAGATCTTCAAGACAGAAACGAATTGCGCTTCAAATCCTTCTTATTAGTTCCCTAACATCTATGAAACTTCGCGACAAATTGTTTACTTTCACACTCACTGTGTTAAATATCTATTTAAGGTTGCAAAACTGATTAAAGTTTCCTAACGTCACCGCAGATGCACAGCTCGATCTATCTCCCGGCCCGTAACGTTGACGGATGTGACGTCAGCCCCATCAGTGCCCGCTGCGACTTACGTCACTGTACATCACTGCGAGTGCCCATTGAAAAATTGATAGGTTTTTGTTTCACAAATGACAGCTTTTTGTTGGGATAGTGGCTACATTTTGTATCACAGTTTATCGGGTTTGTGCCTTATTTTTTATATCATAACCACTAGCAGCTAAATTTCTAAAAGATCAATTCTAAAATCATGTTTTCTAAATGTATATTTCTAAACGATAATCAATAAATATTTTCAATGAATGGGATTTGAACCCAGAACCAGCTTCACAGGCTGGCAGCTATATACCCACCAGGCTAAATCGGTCTTCATATTATTTATTTTTACAAGATTTTATTTAGTTTCACCTGTCCCGTTGTCTGTCTGTCTGTCTGTCTGTCTGTAATCAAATCTTGCAAGCTAAATTTGATCCACTTCCCGGTTTCCGATTGAGTTGAAATTTTGCACGAATATGCAAATCGCGTGACAATGCAATATTATGATGACGTGGAGCTGGAAGGTGGCCATAGGAACTCCGTAATAAAACCACATACCCAACCCCATCGAGTTTGGGCTCGTTAGAATCGTCTCGATGAGTAGTTGATGACGGTATACAGAAAAGTACATTCTGCAATAAAAACTTGTACCAAAAATGAAATTTTTGACAGAAACTTTTTACAAGCTTTTATTTACTTTCACCTGTCCCGTTGTCTGTCTGTAATCAAATCTTGCAAGTTAAATTTGACCCACTTCCCGGTGACTGATTAAGCTGAAATTTTGGGTATAAGTATAGTTTGGATGACAATTCAATATTATGGTACCATCGAGCTGATCTGATGATGGAGACGGAAGGTGGCCATGGGAATTCAGTACTTACCCGACGTAACCCCGTTGAGTTTGGGCCCGTTAGAATCGTCTCAATGAGTAGTTGATGATGGGTATACAGAAAAGTACAGTCGGCAATAAAAGATTGTACCAAAAATTAAATTTTTGTCAGAAACTTGTTTAACAAATACTTGTATTTTTATGTAGCTTTATACATCACAAAACAAAGGGCTCAAAAGGTGTCAGATACATTGGACATCCTCGATATTACAAATGACTTTGCATTACTGTAAAACGTAATGTAGGTACTAAACTAAACAAAGGAAATAATCACGGCGATAGTAAGTGTATGCAGGTCGACTGTATAAAAATAAAAAGTATTGAAGCAAACGTCCATTTCCATTATCGGCACCGTCCGATGCGTCCTCTCGTGAAATTCAGTTTCTCTTTTGAAGTTTTGCATGAATTCGTTATACGGCCCGCCCGATGTTCATTTGTTTACGTATTCCACGCTAAAATCAATTTGTCGTGTATTGTTCCAATGTGTCTGTTTGCTTTCATTTCCAGTGTGTAGTTTAATTAATAGGTTTTCGATTGCGTATTTATTTGAATTCGGTTCAGTGTTGAACTTTCCTAGCGGTTCCATATTTTTATCGAATCTTGTTTAAAATGTGTAGGTAGTCTGTGGTTGATAATTATTAGTGACGAGGCGAACAATAATTCGTTTAATAGACAAATTACCAAATATTTAATAAAAAAAACTGAAAAAACTGCTTTTACTCATTGCAATTTTTTTTTTGAAAGTTAGTTAATACTAGTTCAAATATATGTAGTAGTTCAAATATAGCTTAGTTAAATATATCTGTTTAATTTATAGATTCTATTTTTGCATGCTCATTACTTTGTCATCCACTACTAAGAATTAAGCGACAGCCTTAAGCTGTTGCAAGTTACCTAAATTTTAGTTTTAGTTATATTGTAGTGCCCTACACGGTTTCAAAGCTGAACAAATATAACGTACCATCTTGTACCTATGAAAGCAATAAAAATAATGATACTGATACTGATAATAAAATATGGTGAGCAGTAGATATTTACTAAAAATCGTTTATACAGTGAAAACGAACGTAAGAATCATAAAAATATGGTTTTTGCGCTATTTTCGTTGTCATAACTTTTTCTCATAAAATTATAAAATCTACAATACTTATTTATAAAGCATTACACGTTACACATGTAGTAGTCAAATAATATAGAGGACTCTACATACGTGTCGTATATGGATGCGCACTTCGCCAGTTTTTTGTATGTAGACTGCAGTGCTTACTGAAAATGATTTATGTACCAAAATTATGACAGGTTATTTCTTGTACCCCTAATTAGGCACGCACGCGCTCGCATCATTGAGTGAAGTAATCCCCTACAGCCAACCAATCATAAGAGAGATAACAATAAATCGCCCAAAATTACCTACACAGTGAAAGTGCGGCTTTGTTCCAACCTCCCACGGTGTTAACACCATCTAACTTCCACATACTCTCAACTCAACATATTGTTAACTAGTTAAAAACACCTTATATCGTTCGAAATAAAGCTCAAGCTTAAATAATTTCAGAAAATCTGTTGCAAGGTTGGAAAATATGGAAGGAGATGCCCAGAAGTAATCGCTATTGTTCTGGGGACTTTTGTTTTCTCTATCTACCGCAGCAGTTGTAAGATCGATTTGTAGAGTTATTAGTGGTATTTAGATAAAGAAATTGTAGTGCTACTACTGCTACTTAGAAAACTAAATTTCGCTATAGCTTCGCCTAGACTAGACTAGATAATTAATATTGATTTCTTCATATGAAAGTGTAATTAGCGGTATTAAGAATTTGTCAATTAATTTTGTATTAAGCAGTAACGCTGCTTACGAAATTAAAAATTTGAATTAAACGAAAAAATTAAAAATTTAATACTCCGAGCCGGATTCGAACCGGCGACCCCCGGCATCCATGGCCCAACGCTACTAACCAACTGAGCTATATAGGAACAATCTGTCTCAGCCACTAAATCTTTCAATCAGTTCAAAGATATGGATACAGCCAAAGTGCAAACAATATATATATACACGACCATAATGTTCCGGCAATAAAGTCCTGTATAAACATTTTTTAGCACTACAAACGAATCAGAAATCAGAAATTATTGATTTGCCCTGATCCAATATCCCCAGATGTTTGACAAGCGTGCAAAATTTATAATCATTAAATGAAGTCAATATAATAAAATGTAATGGCGGGTAGTGAAATTTGAAATCCTTGTGACCAGTTAGAACTGTTTGACGAGATGACGAATAGAAATAGAATCAGATTTGCAGTGTGACCAATAGCTACAAAATTACGATGTGTCCTAATAGAGCTAAATCTACTCGGTGTGACGAGTTGATGCCGGAATCGTATTCTGGAATCCTTCCCTTCGATCTGGATTCAATCATTCGCCCTCGTTACAATATACCATTTTTCTCCCTAGTAGTACAATCTACTCATATGAAAGTGTAGGAACCTAAGGAAGTGACTATGGAATTGATCGTTTCTAAATTAGGAGTCATACTGAAAGTGCTAAATATATGAAGAGTCCACGGAAGTAACACGACGTGTCCATGCTTTTTCTGAGACATTTTAGGTAGGTTACCTAATAGATCAACCGCACTTTACAGGCTGGCTAGCGTAAAATATGGTGCCGGCAGCTGTCATTCTAGAGCGAAACTGTAAAACTCCGCGCACGTACACAATACAATTAGATTTTGAAGGACGTAAATTACGATTAAATTCAACGACGCGCGACGACTGTTTGAAACAATTAACCGAGCCTTCAAAGTATTCAGAAGAACACAGGATTATTTAAACAGGCAGGTAAAAGTGAATATCCGATATAACCCACGCTAACCCTCACGACGCGTGTCACGCGCGCCAGGTGATAAATTATTCTTGTATTCCTGCAAATTATTTACGCGGTAAACGGAGCCATTCCGCCCAAACTCCTGACACGATGTGTCTGAAATTCTAATTATGTTTACCTACTTAAATAAAGTTATAATGTTCGTTACGAAACAAATTATTTGCTAATGAGTGCTCGCGCTGACGAGTTCTAAGTGCCAAGGTCTTGCATGAAAACTAGATTTAATGTTTTATGATCACACAAAAAATTGTACTTGAAAAAATATCCAAAATATTGGTTTTATTTCAGATGTCTTTTATGTTGTTATGTTAGAGCAGCTGTAATTTTCGGTCTGGAACGATTGTTTTTTACATTTCAAATGTAGATGAAACCCCCCGACGGCATCAAAGAGTGCCAAGATTCAGCGGACTCCCGCGACCTTCACAAGGTCATCAGTCCACCTTAGTAAAATAATACCTACACAAATCCTTTATGCACGTATTATTTAAATTTTATTTTCAAATGACCCATATACACCAAAAACCCTCCGAATCGCAATACATCGAAGGAATTAACTAATCGAATGGAAGGAGTCAGTGACCACATTATTTTTCTCAAACATGCAATGAAATATTGACGTTGTGTTCGTCATAATGGGTTTCGAAGTGTCACGTTTCGGGCGCAGCGAGACGAGAGACCCGTAATGGCATTTCATACAAAATTGGAGGCCTAGGCCGGCAAGATGGTCTTTTTTAATTTCCATTCCACTATTTGTGGCACAGGATCAGTCATGAAAATTAAAGTTTGATTTCTTGGAGTTTTTTTAATTTATTTCTAGTGCTATACATACCTCAGCGTGAAAAGGAAAACTTACTTCCCGGCCTCTGTAGTAATGTACTATTATTCTATGCATATTGGTATTATAATAGCAAATCTCCAGGAAACGGCCAATTCCTTCCTCCTTATATAACATTTGGAACATTCCTTGTGAATCAGTATCCGCGGCTTTGAACTGCACTTTACCAGTCCAGTCATGCCCATGTTATCCTTAACTACACCGATCGAATTAGTCATAAGTACGATCAATATCATTCATAGTTTTCTTTTCAGAGGCCGCGATTTTACAAAACTGACATTCGATTTTGAATCTTAGAACTTGACAAATACAGTGGCTTTTTGAATAGATTACTTTTACATTACTCGCCCAACTCTAATAATTTTAACTATAGGTACTTGCGTCATTTTAGAACACATGGGCGCAACGCGTGCATAGGATGCGTGGACGCATGAAATGATTCACTTCCCATGTGCTTAAAGGATTGCACGAACAACGCTTTCATCATTGACATAACGATTACGTATTTGTCATGGGTAGTGTGGTGACTGTGGTGTTGGGGTGGCAATGAGAACTTTACAGAGCTGAAAGATGATTGATCTATACTAAATACTAATATAATAAGGAGGAAAAGTCTGTGAGATTGTATGTTTGTATGAAGGGGGTAATCTTCGGAACTCATCTGATTTCTAAAATTCTTTCACCGATATAGGGACTAAACATTTTAGATGGACTTAGGCTTTAATTTATCCCGCGGGTTTGCTTGCAATTACTTTTCTTCGCACTACGAAGCTGCGCGGGTAGGCTAGTCTACGATAAAACTAATAGAAGCAAAGACAGACTTTTTACATTTTAACATGTGTTTTAAACATGGAAAGAAGTAAATAAAATACATGATTACCAAATTATAGGTACGTTACACTGCTAAGGGCAATCTTTAATTCGTTACATACCTACTAATTCAATCTTGAAACATCATCCCATAAGCAACATTCACATTCAAAATATGATGTTTCCGGCTCACATGTATTCAATATCCTTATCCATTAGACATTCATTAACATGCCAACAATCACGTGTTTATAAACATAGGTATAGCAGCTTCCTGCAATTAGACAAGAATGTGCTTGGAGATAACGACAACAAATAACGTTATATTTTCGTAGAGATAAAGACAACATTATTTGTTAATAACGTTTTTTTGTGAATAATAAAGACAACATTGTAGTTTATCGCGCGGCTGAATAGTGAAGAGTTTTTATATGCAGGAACAACGAAAGTTTGTAAAGTAAAACATAAGTAGGTGCTTCCTTCAAACTCCATTATAATTACTGCGTAACATGCACCGCATTTGTAGCTGAATTCACAGTAACTTTGTGATAAACTCTCAAATTAACCTCAATAACCGCAATCAGAAAATGTGTGAAATATATCTTCCGCATGGCACAAGCAATGCCTAGTTTAGTGTAAAGTCAATATTATTGCAATAGACTATGTTTTGAGAAATAAAGTGTGTGTTTCTATTTGAATAATGCAAAGCTGTCCGTGACAAATGTAAAACGACGTTTTATTCCAAAGCAACCATTCCCAACGACAATAATCTCGTATATAAATTATCCCTTTTTATTTTATTACATTTCCCACCACGGGCAGCACGGAAGCCAGGGCCATTCAGACGTGACGTCACAATCATGGGTGGTTCATTCGTCACCAAGTCTTTGTGAGACCGGCGCGATTCCTTTTCCGTTTAGACAGATGTATAATGTATTGGTTTTTATGACGTAATTGTTTTTATGTGTTGCTTCTGTAGGGCGGGTGTCCGTCCAAACCGTCTCTAATCGTAAGCGGTGTTTGTTAAAATCTGAACGTATGGAAAGTTTGACAAGTTTCTATGGAGTGAGAGCTTTCCGGCGCCATATATAACGTTGATCGGTCTGTAATCATAAGTTGGTGCAACCCGCCCTTAGTGGGTGTTTGGTAAATCTATGTAATATAAAGTTAATAAAAAACCAGTTTCTGTCAAAAATTTCACTTTTGGTACAAGCTTTTATTGCCGACTGTACTTCTGTGTATACCATCATCACTACTCATTGAGACGATTCTAACGAGCCCAAACTTAACGGGGTTAGGTCGGTTAAGTACTGAATTCCCATGGCCACCTTTTGTCTCCATCATCGGATCAGCTCGATGATACCATAATATTGAATTGTCATCCAAACTTTACTTGTACCCAAAATTTCAGCTCAATCGGTCACCGGGAAGTGGATCAAACTTGCAAAATTTGATTACAGACCTAGACAACGGTACAGGTGAAACTAAATAAAAGCTTGTAAAAAACGATTAAAAGAGATTGAAAATTCGAGGACGAATGTTTTATATAGGTACCTAGGTTATTGTAATCTATATATAATCACACTACATAGGTATACTTACGTATATTATTAAAGAGGTAAAATTTGCGAGTGTGTGTAGCTTTGAGAGGGTGAAGCTTTGTACTATCGACAACACAGCTAACTGACCATCGGTGCACCTTAAGTGCATTATAATCAGGTTCTATATAAACACAGGATGGTCAGTTAACAGTGTTGTCGTTTGTACGTAGCGGGTCATCTACGGAACCACTTGTCCAAGCGGAGCCGCGTGGGCAACTATACTACGTAAAATATAGCTTGATCCCTATGACAGCTGTCATCTCAGTACAATTTTACGTTTTAAGTTTATAAATTGTACTGAGATGACAGCTGTTGGGTCTCAAGCTATATTTTACGCAGTATAGTTTAATAATAAGGTATATTCACCATAAATTCGTGTATAATATATGAATATGTGTAAATATGCGAAAATGTGTATAATATAGACATATAATGTGTAGATTATAGATATTTGTTCCTGAGTAATGGATGTTTTCTATGTATTTAAGTATATATTTATCTATATAAGTATGTTTATCGTCGTCTAGTACCCATAGTACAAGCTTTGCTTAGTTTGGGACTAGGTCGATTTGTGTAAATTTGGCCTGTATTAAAAACAAAGGAGGTAATTTTGAATAATTTTGAGTAATTTTAATTCTTTTTTAAATGTACTTTAAATCGGTATATAATTTATTAAAAATTTATTGCTACTTTTGTTTTTATCATTATTTTCATTTGTGACAGAACTTTGGGACCGACTAGGTAGTTTCGTTAGGCGTGACGGGCGAGGCGAGGCGAGGCGAATAAGCGCGTTAAAAATTACAGAATAGCTGGGCTGTAAGAGCCACCCAATAACATGGATCGGTACTGAGGATAAGCTTGAACAGTTCTATACCGCGGCTCTTTTGTTTTCACCGTATTTATTTAAAAACAAAAGACGTGACGCAAAGACGAAACAAATGGGAGTTCACGCTGGGTATCGCAGGGTTCCAGGAACCAGTGACATTGACGCGACTTGGCACCGCGTCCCGTTTGGCCGTGATTCCGATGACCAGTCTTTGTTTCACTTTTAATTTAAGTTTATTGCACCCTGATGCTCTTGTGTGGTCTTATGTTTGCATATTAAATTCATGACAAAAATGGGTACTAAATGTGTCTCCAAACTGTAGTCTTTTATCTGTCATCGCTTTGTAGTAGGGAAAATACGGCATTGATTAGGTTTTCCGGTTTTATAAGCAAATTGTTAAACACTATAAAATCTGTTAACGCATTCAGCGCCAGTCAAGACACACATGCTATGGGTAGCTCCGGGCGTTTTTTTTGCTACATACGGAGTTTAAGCTGCAACAGACTACAGCGTAGACTTAAAGCAGCGTAACATTTAATTATATTTAGACTTCTAACGTCTTATTGCATGTGATACATTTACATCAAAATCAACAAATGTACCTAATACCAAATATCGAGAAAGCGAAAGTTTGGATGTTTGGATGTTTAGATGTTTGAATGTTTGTTACCCAAAGACGCTTAAACGGTTCAACCGAAATTGATGATATTTTGCACGAAGATAGTTTATAGCCTGGATTAGTTGTTTATAGTTTATAGTATCATGGTTTTTATCCCGGGTCCACGCAGACGAAGTCGCGGGCGGAAGCTAGTTTATAGCATTCATTTGGCAAAACTGTCACCTCCAATCCAATTCGAATTCCAGTTTACTAATATCATAGTACGCTTGTAAGGATATACTTACTCAAAACGTGTAGATAAGGTTTTTAGGTTAGCGCAGTACGACGGGTCGTAGAGAGCGTGCCAGGGTCAAATAGAACCCAGTCCTAATTCCCGGGATAGCGCGAATACTCGGGATTTTTGTTTACGCATTCCCACCGCACTCCTGAAATAAAGGTGAGATGATATTTTCAACTCGATGGCGACTTGCGAGGTTTTAGTGATGACACTATAATCGATAGATTTAGATTTATTTATTTCACAATATACACTTACAATATAAATTAAAGCTAGCTTAATCTATATTAATTTATATTATGATCGTCAAATATAATAAGAATTGTAATAAAATGTCAAGTTACATTTGGTTCAAATATAGTCACAATTTATTAATAGGCGAAAGTAAATAAATGAATAAGTTCAAGTCAGATTCAGTCAGTTCAAGAACCTTAGTAAACGATAAATAAAAAAGACCGGGTTGTACTCCGGGAGTGCCGGCAGAAGTGAAAACTTGAATAATTTTAATTTTGCAAAAAAAAATCTCCCTCTCCCCCAGCATTCAGCAACATTTTGAGTATAGCTCTCAGTGAACAGTATTTTTTACGAATATGAAATAAGAGCCATAGAGTACGCTAGCTAGTTAAACATATTTAGTCCCGTAATATTACATGTGGGACGGGACTAATACAATAAAGTCCGCAGGCACGTTCCTTTCGAAAGTTCCTGCTTCCACCTACATTTTAAATCTATTTCTGTCCCGTATCTTGGACGTGGGTATGCGTCGTGACCCAGTGCACTACGGAGCGCATACTTGAGCCCGCTAACGAAAGGAAAACTCCATTTATTATTAAGGTAGGCATTGCTAGAAATGTAGGTTAACTTAATTTGCTAGCATAAAGCAGGTCTCGGGAATTTAATGCGTAAGGGGGACCTACGCTCGTATTTTAACTTTTGTTTCTGTGGTCGTATTTCAAGAAAATCTTGATGATTTTTTTGTACAATATTAAGTAAAAACCCATACTTAGTACTAACTATACATGCGGAAGTAGCTCTGTCTTTTATCTTTTCATTTAAATCGCTTAACTGATCGTGATGTATCGTATATCGTATGTTAGGTATGATGATATTGAGATCAGGGGATACTTTTTATCCCCGAAAATTTAAAAAGGGTGATGGAAGTTTATGTGACAGTGAGATAATTAATACATGTCGAAAATCAAATAGCAATCATCGATCAGGCGATTAATGAGCCTACACGAAAGAAATCACGGTATAAAGCTAGTCGCGGTATAAATATTAGAACGATCATTGTCGGACAAAAAACTCTTCTGATAGTGAAGGGCTTATGTATATATATAATATGTTGTTATTGCATAGAATTATAGAAGAAGCGATGCCGTTTATGCGGATTTAGAGTTCAACCAAAAAATAGGCTTTATAGCCCTTATAACATTGGCAACGTTCACAGAAGAGATGCGAACATAAATCTAACAATGACCCGGATACTAATGTAGTCAATTACTATAATCCTATTCTAGGTATACAAGGAACCTGTGATTTTGTACCAAAATATGTTGTGTGCGAAGTATGACAGTGCATTTCGGAATAAAACGGTTTCCACTAACTGAAGAAAAATTGTCTAAGTGGAAAAAAAAATCTCTTTTTGTATTGACAAGTACGTAGTATTCTTCCCTCTTAAATTCGTTCATTATTGAGAGAATGTACCTTAAGAGACCGCAGTAAGCTCGATTCTCCATACAAACGTAGTTATGCTTTCATTTCAAAACTACTTCTTGGATTGTAACGAAACTTTGCATGTACAATGACATGAGGTATATCCAGGTCTGTAATTCGTTTATGTAGCTTCAGATACCGTAGTAAAAAAAATACAACGAATTTAAGTTTTCCATACAATACTTGTTTTTGCTGTATTTAATTTTTTTATAAACTGGAACCATATAAACTAATTACAGACATAGATATACCTCATGATATTGTATATGCAAAGTTACATCACAATCTAACTCGTAGTTTTAAAATGAGAACGAAACTCCGTTTGTATGGGAAGGTGAAATTCGGCCGGGCTTACTGCGGACTCTTAACATTAATCATAATCTTCAACGTTCATCGATAAAATTCAAAACCCTTTCCCATCCCTACCGTGATGGATGGAACCCCGTCACTAATGAGTATTACTCGCGTGTCAGCTACCTGAACACCCGAGTTCCATAATATGTAGAAAATATCAAAGAAAATATTTAAAATGATTAAAATAATATTTCCCGCTCTTGTGTCCCGTCCCTAATGAGACTATAAACGTTCCGCATTTTCGTATCCTATACAAAAAAGCTATCCAGTACTACCTTATATTTGATGAGATATATCTAGAAAGTGCTTTTATTCGCACTGTGCACATAACCAAATGTGATGGCACGTTGCCAAATTATCAACGAGCAGATAATGAGTGACATTGCCAAAATTAGTTACTTCTGTTTAAGCGAATATCTCCCTCAACAAATTGCTGAGACTTTCATTTTGATACAGTTTTTGAACGAGTGATCATAGCGAACTAAGTTCTCCGTTTCAGCATCGGTCTAAATTCTATCGTATGACCGGATTTCCCGCGGTTCGGCTGTCCTGTAGAGGTTAGGTTAGCGGGGTGAGCCGCTTTAGCGCGTAGCGAATGACAGCCTCTACTACACCTTTTTTTTTTCTTTTTTTAAGAGGGGAACATGCTTTACGCATACCACCAGGGCGCGGGGACGGACCCTGGTGGTTATGTGGGACTCCCATGTCGGCTAATGAGGCCTATGGTATACCCACTAAAAACCCCTCTATATCGGCATATAGAGGGGTTTTTAGTTTAGGAGGCGGCCCTCTACGCTATAAGGCGAAGCCACGGGAACGCCCTAGGCACACTTCCGCAGCCTCGCCAGCGGCAGTCCGCACTGCAGACTCAACTCCGGGGAACGTCTGTTCCCTTCCTCGCTAAGGGGTGCACCTATAGGTGGCACGCCCGCCACTCAGGGACTTTCGTGCAGGCGACGGACGTCCCCGTGCCCGCCGCCCACAAGTACCCTTATGGGGGAAGATGGCGGTCAGGCGCTAACCGCCGTCGCCCCACACGTTTGCGGCGCATCGGTTGGGAGGCCGGATTGTCCTCCCTCCCGCGCTCCGCTGCCTCCTTCTGCGTCATCACGTCCTCGCAGAAGGAGGCCGCCGCCTTCCATGACCTGTCGCTCCCCACCATGGCTTCTACCACGGCGGGCAGGGAGAGGTCATGCCCCACCACGGCCACGCGTGTGGCCCGCTGCTCTGCCCAAGCTGGGCACACTGCCAGTGTGTGCTGCGCCGTATCGTCGGCGTCGCCACACTCGTGGCGTTCTGCCGTCGGTTCCCGTCCCGCCACCCTGCACAGATATCTCCCGAAGCAGCCATGCCCCGAGAGAATCTGCGCAAGGTGAAAGGAGAGGAACCCCACCCTCCTTCCGACCCATCTATCCAGGACGGGCCGGATTGCTCCGATGGTCAAGTGGCCAGCACTTGGCACCTCCAGCCTTTCTTGCCACTTCTGAAGGAGGACTCGGCGGGAGTCAAGTCTCCACCGCCTGATCTCCTCCAAAACTGGTTGGACCCCCCTGGCCCGCGCCTCGGTGACACGCCAATACACATCGGCCAGAACCAAGGCATCGAGGTCCCAGGGCGGAGTCCCCGCCAACACGCAAGCCGCCTCGTACGAGACGGTGCGGTATGCCCTCGCCATCCTGACCGCCATAACACGCTGCGGCCTACGCAGCTGAGCTTGATTTTGGGCGGTCAGGGATCCGGCCCAAATGGGCGCCCCGTACAGCGCCGTCGACCGCACCACCCCCGCGTAAAGTTTGCGGCAGCTCGCATTCGGCCCGCCCACGTTGGGTAGCAGCCGGCTGAGTGCCGACGCCGCCCCGACTAATTTAGGAGCAAGGCCCCTAAAGTGCTCTTTGAACGTCCAACGGCTGTCAAGGACTATACCTAAGTACCGCATTGTCGACTTAACAGCGATGGACGCCCCTCCCACAACCAGGTTGGAACCTGCCGGAGGGGCCTTCCGGGGCCCATGAAAACACAGGGCCTCGGATTTATTCAGGGCCACCTACAGCCCCAACCTCCTAATTCGGGCTACCACCGTTGCCACGCCTGCCGTGGCCCGAATTACCGCCTCCCGGTACGTGCTACCGCGGGTCGTCACCAGGGTGTCGTCAGCGTAGCACGTCACTTTGACCCCCGGCAGATTGCCCGCCCTCAGCACCCAGTCGTACCCAATGTTCCACAGGAGTGGACCCAGAACCGACCCCTGTGGAACACACGCACGACAGCCCCTTCTCCTGCCAATCTTCATGCGCTGGGTACCTGACGGCTCTATCAGTGAGGTAGTCCTCAACCGTCTTCCTCAGGTACTCAGGCACCACGTGGCGCCTCAGTGCGGCCGCAATGCAGGCCCAGGGCAGGGAGTTGAACACGTTGGCGATATCAAGAGACACCGCCAATACTACCTGCCCGTGGGACACTGCTTCATCCGCCAGGGCCCTCACTCGCGCAATAGCGTCGATAGTGGACCTGCCCCGGCGGAATCCAAACTGGTTGTCGCTGAGGTCTGGACCCACCCCCTCCAGATGCCGGTTGAGACGGGCAGCGACTACCCGTTCAAACAATTTGCTGGCCTCGTCCAGCAATACAATTGGCCTATAGGACGAAGGCGAGTCCGCTGGCCGCCCCTCCTTACGCAGAAGGACCAGTTTTCCTGATTTCCACGCACGGGGAAACTGTCCCCGCGCTAGACATGCGCTAAATAGCGTCCTTAGCCGGGCTTCTAGCGGACCCAGGGCCAGAACCCAGGCCCGGCCGGGAACTCCGTCGGGGCCGGGAGCAGTGTTTTTGGCTCGGAGCCGTACCCTAATCACCCGTCATGGAACTAGACCTCTACCTACGCTTAAATAGTACGCATTGCGGTGTCAAGATATATTTGTGGATGAGCGTTGAGGTGAGCTTAAAACAAATTACAGAATAGGGGGGCAGGTCGCATTTCTCAACCGATTCTCGTGAAAATTTATGGGCAGGTTCAATAAATATCCTAGGCTTTTTTTGTTGATTCAGCTTTCGAAATATAAAAAGTTTAAAATACTAATATCCAAGGAAATATTTATGGAGTAATTTTTTTCTCGGCAGAAACAACAATATTAAAAGCTAGGTAAATTCTAATAACCAGAAATAAATTTAGAAAATATAACTACAGTGATTCGTAGTACTGTATAACCATAAAATATCATCTCGTTAAGTTTACTCGTTAGGTTTAATTCAAACAGTATCCCATGAACGGACTGGGCGTCAGACGCCTTAATGAATAAAGGGATTATCCCGAAAAACGCCAGAGTATCTCAAAAGTACGACCGTAACCCACGCCACGCATGTACCATCACGTAACTATACAATTCTATAAAGTCAACAAAATATAAGAACATCTTCGGTTTATATGACGTTTTAGAACTAAATATTAGAAATAAAACGGCCATTGTGCTACAAACCGTGCATTTAATGTTCCACGTTTAAATTTCGATCGCCCACGCTCGACCTAGAACATCAATAGTATTCGACGTGTGACAGGAATAAACAAGAGGGCAATGCCTTGGTATTAATAACGTTATTATGGGTGTTTTCTTCCGTTTTGCCGCGGCAAGGGAAATGTAAAGGCTGAAGAAACTAGGTACCTATACCTATTCGATATCCTACGGAAAATTAAGCAATTTTTTTTTGTTTTTTCATAGATAAGCTTTTATTAATTAGCTTCTACAAGTCGATTCATTACCTATCCGAAGAATTGATAATTTTATACGGAAAAAAGATTGTTTCGGAGTCGCTGATTAATCGTTCACGTACCTATAGATAGTTTCTCATCCCTAGGAAAAGACTCGAATTGGCAATATAAATATATATATTACCTATGTATTTTTACATAATTCTGGGCATGTGATAAAGTGTTAAATGTAGTTTATTGCATTAGAGAAAGCAGAAAGTTAATGACGAGGACTCAGTGAGTAAAATGGATGTTTACTTAAGGAGTATTCATTACTTAGGGGGAAATATGTCCAATAATTAATGGAACGATGATAAAAATGAGGAAATGCCACCACCAGTATCCATCAAAGCATACCTTCTTATCGCCTTAAAGCGAGAAAAGGTAACATACAGAGTTACTTTTATAAACATGCGAAAGTTTGGATGTTTGTTACTCAAGCACGCTTAAACTGCTTAACTTAAGATAGTTTATAGCCTGGTTGATTAAATATATAGGATAGTTTTTATCTACGCAGACGAAGTCGCGGGCAGAAGCTTCCTATTAATAAAGTTGGACACTTCTTTCGTATCTCTGTCTTCAACCACGCTCAAACAGGACCATTAGCTAATCCCCATCGATTGCGAATCCGACTCACGAAACTTACTACCAAACGGATTTACTGTTATCTAAACTGAAACGACAAAAATCTACTCACAAATCGTGCCGCTTATGGCGTAGTCCATCTAAAGGCTGGCCCCCGGACTTTCTCTGATTGGCTTTGATTAAAACTTCAAAGAAATAGGATCACTTCCAATACATATGGTACTAAATATCTAGTATTCGCTTTCTATGATGGATTATGATGAATAGTTTAAGTGACCAATTCGAAGATGTCATGTGTAACTGGTGAAATATGATATGATATGATGGATGGTTCAAATGTTATGTTCAATTACTGGATATTTAATGGGTAATTTAGGTTGAAGTCAATGTGTAATTAAACGTGTCTATACATTTATGCATCAAAGCTTGGCAATACTTTTAAAGAATATCTTTTAAATATCACATTTTCTAGTTCTCTGCCGTGCTTGTCTAATACTAGTGATAGAGCTATATATACAGGGTGTCCCGGAACTCAGCGATAACCTGGTACCGGGTGAGAGGCCAAGGTATACCAGTTATGAAAAAATTAAGAAAAAAAATCCATGTCAATTTTTTTTTTCATAACTGGTATACCCTGCCTCTAACCCGGTACCAGGTTATCGTTGAGTTCCGGGACACCCTGTATAGTTACGAACTGTAATTTTCGATCTCTCCCAGTCGCTGCCCAAGATAACGTGAAGGTGAGAAGGAGAGGATCTAAGAAAGTACTCAGGCACGGGACAGCCTGCGGTATACGAATACGTTAGAGGGAGCATGATATAATATAATTTTAATGCAATACAGTGTTCCACAAGCTTGCTCAGCTTGGCCCAACGTGGTATTTATTGCCAGCTTAACAGGTTGAAAAAAAACAAACGACGCGCGCTGACAGCGGCTGACAGCCAAATTGCAAATACGTGTGCTCCAAAGTGGCGGTTAAAACCAACATTTGTCCATGCATGCTATTTTGTGCAAGGTCCCAAAGATATTATTACTAGTGGCTCTGTGAGCTGTGGACTCGCAAACCAGTCTTTAAAAAAATATTGAATGTCGGCAAACTGAATCGACAAAAACAATTCTATTAATAATTGAAACCGCTCACAAAATTTCACCAGAATCGCTTGAAAAATGCGACCAGCGTGATAGGCGTCTTTACCGCAACGATAAGTGATAAAATGGCAACCGTGCTACGCCCGTTCGTTCATCTGGGGGCACGGCAGTGCCCCCACCAAGTCCAAAAACCCAAAACTTCTGCCGCAATCGAGTCGGCAGCAATGTAATGGATAATTTTGTAGTGTTAAAAAGACTAATAATCTCGGTGGCCATTTCTAAACTGCACGTAACCAAGAAAAATGGATTATAATTGAAGCGACTTTCATTTTCCACAAACGCTGGAAATCTCGCGTGTCCGCTCTCATCTAGTGACAGTCGCGAAACCCAAAATGGCGCATGTGTGGCCGCACAGTCCAGTCGAATAATACCTAAACAATTTTAGATCTTATCCAGTTGCCATAAGCTCTAAAACTTATGCAGATGTTAGACGTAGTTATACTGTACATTTTAGATGGCGTTTTGGATGGAAATGTCACATTGTGCGGCGACAGCTGCTAATATAATGTGGCTAAATCACGAACACTCGCGGCATAAATTACCGTGATTACGGCATGACTGGAGTACCTAGGTACTGGAGTTTTTGATGGTATTATCAAGTGGACACGCCATCATTATTGATATAATACACGTGTGTATTGTCACAACATGGGAGACGTGGCGTGGGTACCTACAAGTTCGGTTTACGAGAATTTCGGTTTATGGCAGTCCACCTTTAAATTACAACATGTTTTTCCCGATTTCGACTTCTTTTATACTCGTGACTTAGTTCGCGTGAACACCCGTATTCTGCTTCCCAGGGGGCGTTTTTTGGGATATAAAGTATCCAATACCCTGTCTCTTTGGCAAATTTTATTTAAATCCTTTCAGCCGTTTTTGCGTGATTGAGTAAGAGAGATCCAAACTAGTAGAATATATGAAAAATTAAAAGAAGTTAATTTAATCCAGAACAAGTCCATTTATCTGAGCCATCATTAATAAATTAAATAAATTAAATTCAATGACACGAAATTAAATCATAGGTACCTACTTAATTTTTAAAAAATATTAAAGTATTATATGTATTTCCAATAAACAGGCAAGTCTAATGGCCGCTCTACACAATGGGCCATCCTGACCCATCCCTCATACAGGACGCGGCTATGCGGTAGAACGAGACATAAATATGTCTTACTCCCTTTAACGCATAATTGCGTCCTGTACGATAGGTCAGGATGGCCCATTGTGTGGAGCGGCCATAAAAGGTACTGTCTCAAAATCCAACGGGACCGGACCTTTACCAATCTCACTACGCTTACCTTTATCAGGTTGAAATTTTAATTTGGCGAAGGAAACAAATTCAAATCAGCGCAGTGCGCAGACAAAGGGCCCATTCCCTGGGCCGTCTCATTACTAACTCATCGTCGCGCGGCGCCTGTTGCGCGTACGAGTATTTTTATTTTACCTACTTAGGAGTGATACTTGGTAAGTATCACTATTTTGTTGCACTTAGACGAGATTGGTGAATTCAAGGAATGAAAGTCAGGGCGCAGATAAAGGGCCCCTTCACTGAGCCATCTCATTACTAACTCATCGTCGCGCTGCGCCTGTTGCGAGTACGAGTATTTTTATTTTTAACAAGTTTAGATACTTGACTTTCGTAAAACTAACCCCTAAGCCAAATCATTAGCATTAGGTGCCAAAGCAGACAACCTAGAATAACGCTCGGAGGATGGATACTTGGTATTACAATTTTGTAGTGTTTAGACAATACCTATGATATTATCTACTAGTACTTGGGTGATTTTGTATCAGTTTTTTATTTATTTCTATTTATGCAAACTGCAAAAAAGTAATAAACTTGTTTTTCTTTCCGTCTTAGAATAAACTTCAATTATTATGTTTTTGAGTTATTTTCAAACGAAGTTTCAATTAAGGCGTGAACGCCAATGCTATCTACTTAATGAGCACTTTCTAATTATAACTAAATTTGTCGCCTTCATCAAAATTGCACGCATGATTAGTTTGAGCAGCGAAAGTTGAAGCCTGTAAAGACACTTAACAATTTGCTCTCTCGATAAAACAAACAAAACAAAAAACCGTAATAAACATTACTTTTTTCAGAAGGTAGCTTATTATGTAATTCTCAATCATTATTATTAAATACCATGGATCGTTTTATTCTGTTATTATAGGTTTACTCAACAAAAACAAATAAACATGAATACGTTGAACAAGAAACGATTAACGCCTTTAAAAGCTACTTATATCACCGAAAGTTCCTCTATCTAGTAATTAAGTAAATCAAAACATAAAATTCACCACTTCATATAAGCAGCGTTACTAAGTATTTATAAGTATATACTTGTTCCACGACCAGGTATTTAATACCTGTTCCTGTCAACATTAGGCTCTTCTGCGTTATCTCCTAAAATTAAATTACCCTCAAGATTTACAGCAGGCGTTGGATATAATTAGGTAACAAATTTGAGGGAATAGAGCGGTAACATTGCTATGCTTTTATCTTTTCTCGGTTTTCTTTGCAAAGTAACCGCCCGCGTGTAGAACATGTTTTTTGCATTTATTTAGTAACCGCTACTTTAGGGTCGCCAGCACGGTTATCACCAGACGACGCGCGAGTTGTGTCCTCTTTTTAAAATATCATGCTAGAATAGAAAAAAATAGAGCGAGTAGACGGTTTTTCATACAAAGTCTAATTGCTTCATTTTTTTCAGTTTTTTTCATACAAAGTCACTAATTGCTTCATTTTTTTCAGTGTTTCTCTATTATAATTTATAGCAACAAAACACTACTTACTTACTTTCCGACCTAGATATGTTGAATTGGATCCCATTGTTTATAAAAAGATTCATTTTATTCCGGCATGACGTTTTAAAATTAGAACTACGTTTGTATGGAGAGTAGACTTGAGTCGACCGCGGGTCTCGTAAATTCTTACCTATCCCAGTTCTACGCTATTTAATAATGATAAGCGATAATCCTCGAGTATTTTTACTTACAATATGAATAGTGTTGGTACGGGAATCAATGGAGCGATCGGAGCGGAGCTTACCTGCAAAAAAATAAATAAATTAAGTAACAAAATTATAAAAAACTAGCTTCCCGTGCGGCTCTAACACATATTACAAAGACCCCAGGCGTATCCGCGGAATAATACTGCCTTACGCCTTGGCCACGACTTTGGTCTTAAGCGACTTGCGGCAGCGTTTTATCTGTTCATTGCGCGGTCGAGACGCGCAACACACTGTGGTTGGTTGGGATCACGCGCAATGAATTAGAAAAACCGCTGCCGCAAGCCGGACTTAAGACCAAAGTCGTGGCCAAGGCGTTATCCATACTGAAGGTCCATTCTAAATGCCTGTAAGATCTCATCGCTGGCTGAAATCA
Organism: Epinotia bilunana; assembly: GCA_947049275.1. Lineage (NCBI taxonomy): Eukaryota > Metazoa > Arthropoda > Insecta > Lepidoptera > Tortricidae > Epinotia > Epinotia bilunana. The sequence goes on from OX346265.1 coordinate 16,481,609, forward strand.
CGTATACGTGATGGCTCATGAAGAACATCATAATTCATAAGTTCTCTAACACAACCTAAATGAGTCTAACATCCCAATTTAAAGCATGTTTGTCAGTTTCCTAGCCTGAATTGAAACGGTGCATCCAATTCACTTTGCCACAATGCAATCCGATGCAAATTGGGAGCAATCTGCGTGAGTGGCCGCCATGTGATGTTATTAAGCAGACTGACCCGTTAATTACTTTACCACCTGGCCATAATGTGAATTTTTGAAAAAAAACTCTCATTACGGCCAGTTGAAGACGTAAAATTGTGTACTCACCACGGGCAGTAAAATAGAAAGCCCTCTATCGCATATTTACAACCCTCGCCTACGGGTCGAGTCCCTTTTACAGCCCTTGGTAAGTAATGTACGAGTACCTACTATTCTACAGTGTACCTACATTACGGACAGTTCTACTGCTAAACACTATCCATAATGAGTTTAGTTGCGCTGGTTATTGGTCTATAGAGATAACGTAACGACTATGTGAAAGCACGTAGTAAAAGTAAACTAGAGATATTCCTAAAAAGGCGGCATATTGTCCTTATATATCTTTGGCTGGAATTTTCAACGCCTTTCGAAAACTCGCTTGAGATGAACCAGCGTAAGTGTGACCTTAGGTTACGCGTATTATCAAGACTCAAGATATCTCTACTAGAAGGGTCGGGAAAGTGAGTCGGGACAGATTGTGAATAGCATAGCCATTGCACACATCTTTTTTCAGTAGCGATAGTCACAATACCATATGATAGCTTCTTCAGCACCATTCTGCATGGACGCGATCAAATATTACGAGCGACAAATACTTATAGAATGTATTACATCTGTATCGCGGCAGAAGCAATGTACAGTCGCTATCAGATATATCTGAGCGGCCAAAGTGCTCACAAATATCTGAACACACCTAATGCCTCTACAATAAAGACGTATTCAGATATTTGTGACCGCTTTGGCCGCTCCGATATATCTGAAGGCGACTGTACATTATACGAGTACTTGTGAAATAGGAGTTTTGAACCGGGTGAACTGTACTAAAAACACAATATACGCGACAAAATCCGTTCAAATCGTTTTATTTAATGAGTAATATTCTATCCACATATCTATGTATACTCGAACAATGTGTCCAAAAAGTCAACGTCAAGACGAAAACGGGTGATACTGGTAAGCCATTACAAGGTCAAGTTTTTTTGACTGCCTGTTTTTTTAAACATGATTTCTTTTTTTTATAACTGTTTTCACTTGGACTATCACCCATTTGCGGCTTGACGTTGACTTTTGGGTCACTCTGTATATGGTGCAATTTAATTGACTTCTCAAACTCCAGAGTAGGTAGCCCAGAGGTGGGACGGGTTATGATAAAGGGTTGGCATAGTGCCACATAGGTCAGACAAACACTATTCTACGACATTTTTAGTAGCAAATAGCAATCCAATATTTCAATAAAATAGTTATCTATTATTACTCCTCCCTCAATTAGACAAGGTTGTAATCACAAAGCTGCGGTAGGCTGTGGTGGGATCAAAGCGCAATTAAAACCCCAAGTACTGCGAATTAGGCCAACGGGAATTGTGAATGTCGTCTTTAATCTTAATTTAACTGGTTTAATCATATTAACGGCTGATTACAATAGAATGGCGAAGGGATAACATCTTTACGTAGTTAATATAGCGCATCCAGCGACCTTGTTCAATAAGAAGTACTTGGTTATCATTTACTAGTTGCCCACGCGGGTCCACCCGCGTAAATCGGAAAACCCAGGCGAAGGCGCGGAATGAAATATAGTTTTCACGCCTGTTATTCAGAAAAGCTCATTGTTGCCTACAAATGAGCGCCTTAAATTTTTCTCATAAAAGGTTATTTTCGTCTTGGGCGTAGTAAACACTTGAATCCCTCGTTACGCTCAAGATTCTACTTTCGAAACCCTCGTTACGCTCAAGATTATTCTTTAGAATCTCTCGCTACGCTCAGCATTCTATCTTCGCGCTGAATAGAATATTTTGCTTCACTCAGAATTCAATACCAATTATATAATCTTGCTCCCTTGTGACACAATCTACTATTATGTCCATCTCGCAGAAAACACACAAGACTCATAAATAAACATCCATGCTCATTACACAAATATTTGCCCCTACTGAACCCAGGACCTTCAGCTTCATAGGCAGCGACACTACCCACTAGGTTAACCAGTCACCGTAATATTAGTCTCGATAAAGTTTATTTATACAGAGCATCAAGTGAAACGTGAAAGCATGTATTATGCGGTCGTGTAAAGCGTGTACAATGTGTAGATAACGCGGCGGGCGGAAAGCTGCTTCGTCCGGTGTCGACGGGACACTTTGAATAGAATTTTCAATAACGTTTTATAACACGTGGTTGGAATACGTTTACATAAAATACCTACATCAGAGGCTCTAGTATAAGTTTTACCGAAACAAAACTAATGCGTTTGCGTTTTATCCTCAATTTGAGGCTCTAGTATAAGTTTTACCGAAACAAAACGTTACGACCGCGTTCGCGTTTAGCTGTCAAATCCCATACAAATTGAGGGTAAAACGCAAACGCGATCGTAAAGTTTTGTTTCGGTAAAACTTATACTAGAGCCTCTGTATGGGATTTGACAGCTATAAACGCGAACGCGATCGTAACGTTTTGTTTCGGTAAAACTTATATTAGAGCCTCAGAGCCTTCATTTATAGTTGGTTTGTTGTTATGTTTAATAATAATAACGGAATAATTAATGAGTGTGACCACCGCGAGTTTGGTCCTGCGGTCGGTCAACCAAATGATACTGTCATTATGTCTGTATTTGTGACATTTGGTTTTATTTTTACCCGTCTGCCGAAGGAGAAGAGGGTTGTGTTTTTCGAGCGTATTTATGTGTGTGTGTGTGGTGATTCTTTGGCAAGCCCTATAGCCTAAACCGTTTGACGGATTTCGACATATGAGGTGTCGTCGAATTTCTCTTAATCACAGGAGTGACATAGGCATATGACTCGAATGAAACCTAAGGCTTTAAATTAAATGGATGTCACACTGCTCGTTGTATGCAAGTACCGCAATTTGTATAAATTCCGTGTTTTAATGCACCTCCGTCCGGCGAAATTTGTATGCAGCTCCGCACGTCCGTCCGGAGATGCGGCGCAGTGTGACATCCGCCTAAATCCCAATATCTCACAAACGAATCACTGAGTTGAAAAATGGTTTTAAGAAACCCATAATATTTAATAAGCTATCCAACGATACCCCACACGACGGGTTTAACGAGAAAAAAAATACATCTCGACTTTAGGAGTAGGGGAGGTAAAAATATTATTTCAAGATTTTATTCTACTGTTGGCAGCGTGATTGATTTATATACCCATGCCGAATTACAGTTTTCTAGTAGTAAGGGTTACTGAGCTAAGCCGAAGACGGACGGACAGACAGACGGACATGGCGAAACTATCAGGATTCCTTGTAGACTACGGAACATTAAAAAAGGTCGTGTCTTAGTTCACGATCTTACCTTATACGCCTCAATCGAGCATGTTCATGCGATCAATATTCCGCGCGTGCAAAGTATTCGTAATGAGTGCGTGGACGCATGCATAATTAAACGCATGCGCCGAGGGCGCGTGCGATCTAGGTATGGTATGCGTGTGAGTCATTGTAAATACGTTAAGGGATACGACATTCCCCATTAAAAATCTTTTTCTACTGTCTTGTTCTGAAACTTTTTATGGTTATATAGCCGGGTGGACTTTTTCACACCCACTATTCAGAAAAGTGTCATTGTTGATCTCAAAGGAAAGTAAAGTTGTACTTTTCTTCCCTGATCCTTCTATTCGGAAAAGAGTCATTGTTTCCCTTTCGGTAGCAAAACTATTTTCACAACTTTCATTCAGAAAAGTAAGGATCAAAATGCTACTTTTCTGTTCAAGCTACTTTTTTAATTTTTTCATTGGCATGTAGAATTTACGCAATGTGCCAATAGGACACAGATCTTAATAAAATAATCGATTGTAATTTTATCGTAATCGGTTAAAAAAGATTATGTTTCAAGTTTTGACTACTAACGTAATATTAAAAATATTGTAATAAAAATTAAGAAAATTAGTTAAAACTTGTTAAGTCATTTTAACAGCATCTTTTTTAAATTTCTTCATAGTCGGGGTGAAAAATAGTATGTGTCACTCGGTAGCAAAATTATCTTCGTCTTGGGCGTTAAAACTTGTATCCCTCACTACGCTCAGGAACCTACTTTAGAATCCCTCGCTACGCTCAGGATTCAATTGTAGGATCCCTCGCTACGTTCAGGATTCAATACACCGCCCTCGCCGTAAATATACAATTTTGCTCCCTTGTGACACAAATAACTATACCGTCTTGGGTGTAATAAACACTAGAATCCCTCGTTATACCCTCAAGATTCTACTATAGAATCTTTCGCTTCGCTCAGGATTGTATAGGAGAATCTTTCGCTTCACTCGGGTTTCAATATATTTTAATACCAGCACGTCTTTAGCAAACAAGCTTACGGCCCGACTGGTGGTTAGCGGGTACTGTAGCCTGCCAGTCTAGGGGACCTCTAATATCGATTGACCCCTTGGAGCTCCGATTTCACAGGCAGACACGCACCATAAAGAATGCAGGTAGAGAATGCTTACGGCATTAAGTCCGCCTTCTGTACGATAAGTTGTTCTTTTGTGCAATAAAGATTAAATAAATAAATAAACGTATAGCCCCTTCTTTGCTTCGGAGGTTAAACAACTCAGAAGGGTAGGGTCTGGCCAGGAAAAGCTACATTTCACGATACAAATACTCACAATAAAATTTTATAAGTGCTTATTGCATTCAATTGAAACAAAAGGTAACCTAACCGCATATCGACGCCATTGAAAGCAATAGGGATTCGAGAGCTCTAGTTGGTCTATTGTTTCATTTGATATAAAATAATGGAATGGGAAAATAACTGGATATAACTAACAATACATTTCAAATAAAATTAAAATAACCTCGACTTGAACAGGCAAGTGTGCGTTTAACAAGGACTTGAACAATGCTTCTTGAATACGTTATTTACTACAAATTAACCCCCTTGTTCTTCGTACATTGCTGAGTTTCATTACTAGCAATGTACAAAGAAAAAAAATCTCCGTACAAAACCGGGTAATGTAGGAAGAAACTTTTGTTCCTTGCACATTACTAGTTCCGTCATGTACAAAGATGTAAATATTATTCCTATACTATCCATGACCCGGTGTTGTAAAATCCAATTGCTGTTCTAACTACAAAACCAAGGTTCTCAGAGTAGGCAAAAATATTTTTATTTTTTTTGTATTTTAAGTTCAAGTTGTGTACCTTAACAGCTTGGCTATCAACATGTCATAAGTCATAAGTCATTTATTAATAATATTCAAAATATTACATGACATCATTCTTAAATTAAGTTGTACACGTTTATGGATATTCATTATTATTGTGGTAACTTGTAAAATTCTTTGATGTCATAAAGAGAGTGGGTAGAGGTAGTAGCCACGATTTTAATTTTCTTAAGAAAGATGAGATACTATCCGCACATTTTATGTTCGCGGGTAGTTTGTTGAATACTTTTGGCCCCACATGTGAGATGATTTTAGTTGACTTGGTCAGTCGAGTGGTGTGTGTGAGGAGTAGGTTCATGGACCCCTGCCTTGTGCGAGTTATCTTTTTATGGGGAAAAGTGTCGATGTTCTCTACGACGTATTTGGCAACGTCATATATGTACTGCGAGGGCAGGGTGAGTATATTGTTGTCTCTAAAGAGATTTTGAGCTGGAGTGCGTGGAGGGACAAATGAGATAATACGCACGGCACGCTTTTGTAGTATGAATACACGTTGCCACTCTGCAGCCGTACCCTATAATTCGAGACCATAGTTCATAACTGAGTGAAATAGTGAGTAGTAACAAGATCTTAGTTGTTTTTGGGGTAAAACGTGTGCTAATCTGCTTAGAGCGAAGCATGCGCCAGACAGCCGACCACATAGGCTGTCTATGTGTGCATCCCATCTGAGTCCAGAGTCTAATGTGATGCCAAGGAATTTAGTATGTCTTAATTGTGGCAATAAATTACCGAGGATGCTTATATTAAGTGGATCCGGAGGTCGTCCGCCTAGATTAATGTGCAGAATCTGAGTTTTTGACAAGTTCAAAACGAGGCCATTAGCGCGGAACCAATTCAGTAATTTGAAAATATCTGATTTTAAAGAGACTTCTAACTGTTGGACGGTATCTGCTGTTATTATATCGCACGCATCGTCAGCGAAGATGTACATATCTCCATCTACAGCTGTGGGCAGGTCGTTAAACTGTATAATGAAGCATAGATTAGCAAGTGAAGAACCTTGCGGTACGCCATATGTGCCGAAAGACGGGGTTGTGGCTCGGCTATCATCGTCATCCTGGCCGATTCCGACCACGGCGACTGGAAAGAAGAAGCGGGTTGTGTCGGAGATACAACCGTTAATTAAGTTTAAGTGGATACTTCTTTGTTGGCTATGGAATCCTAATAAAAAAATATATGAATTATTGGTGCATGCCAGGTTATATGTCTGAAAATTCACGTAAATAATCTTGGACCTACTTTTAGTACAGTACAAATCAAAGAAGGAAGGAAGAGCGAAGTCTCCTGATACAGATACCATAATTCCTAGGTACTTCTAGGAGGATATGTACCTTCTAGGAGGTTTCAATCTTTATTTCTAAATAAGCAGACATGAATAAAAACAATTTATTTTTATTTTATACCATTTTTATGAATAATACCGCGATTAATGGTAATCGGTATAATAATAAATGTCCCTGTCCTAAATTGTATCCCATGGATTTGCGATTGATTTCAATCTAAAGGGAAAATCTACTTAGATTTAAATTTAAAGTGTTTTGATTATTTAAAGGAATCTGCTATTATGGTATACCCGTAAAATATATATCTGAATTAATTCACTAAAATCTGTATAAGTACAGAGAAATCGTTATATATGGCAACATTGACTGACGTAGCTCATTTGAATCGCGATACATTGAAAATGGCGGTCATTTCAGCATTATTTTCATGTCCGCCACATAAACTAAATAACATTTTGTGATTAATAACTAATGGCAAATAAAGAAGAATTCAAAACATGTAAAAAACTATTATTTGAAATCAGATTAGTCTTCTCTACAAAAAGTTATTCCGGAAGTCACGTGATACATTTTGAACTGTACCCCTATACAAGAACGCGAGCAAAGAAGTATCCACTTCAAAAGAAAAGGAAACTGGCTAACTAGAGTACCGTAGCTATGGCCTACTAAACATTTATTTTACTTACTTAATTATTCAGCAGACCAGCCCTGAAAGAAGTCACTTAATCCCGGCTGCAGTTTACGAGTAAACGGCATCTAAAACGAAGCCACCGCAAACTGCCGGTCACTAGTTCGCTACATAAAGTCCACAGAAAACTCTTTCCATGAGCGGAAAAGGGGGATGACAGGCGTGAAACCTTACATATACGTAAATATATAGTCAAAATATTAGACAGTATTTTGATTTTATAGAACTTAAGTGATTTGATTGAGCTGAAAAAACATGTTAAAAGACTTACTTAGTAATGTAAAGAAAATTTAAGGAACTCACAGATAGAAATGAAATAGAAATGAGATAGACAATGTTGTACTTGTTTTGCAAAAGTAGCACACATTATCGCATTATCGCTACCTTACTAGTCCGATACTGTATTTTACCGTATCGTGCTAAGTCCTGCATCGGTTAACGTTATATATGGCACTGGTTGCTATCACCTAATACTGAACTACTTAACTTTCCATTAAAAATAAAAATGAACTCAGTGACACTTGTGTGACGAAAAGTAAGCAAATTATGTGAAAATGAACTTGTTTCACATTTAAGGACGTGTTTATGCATATCATTACACATATATATTTGCATACAAACTGAAACGACGCCTACGTCATGCCAAAACGTTCTATTAAGTTAAACAACTGCCTCCATCTTTAACCGTGCCTCAAACTCACACTAACTCAAAACAAAACTGCCGCCGACACTGCACGTCCGTTCTAGAAGGTCTCATGTTTAATGCTGTAGTTTAACACATTAGCCTCTATATACTAAGCGTAGAGCATAATAAGCTGGCAAGGAAAAACGCCGGCGGCTCTATCACAATTTCCCGCTAATCCTATTATGACATCGGGCCACATGTGAGACAATAGAGCACGGAGGATAGCTTGCTACGGTTAGTTCATTCTACATCAGGGTAAACGTCTTTGGGTAGGCTACACCGAACCGTCTGTAAGTAATCGTAAGTGGTGTTCGTTAAAATCTGAATGTATGGAAAGTTTGACAAGTTTCTATGGGATGACAATTTTTTTTTCAAAGTACGATAAACAGTTGTTTCTTACAGCAGTTATTTGCCAAGTCACAAAGGTCTACTTGGTGGATAGTTTAATTTGTTGGCGTCTTATTTAATGAGAACTCACGTTGCCCACATAGCCTGCGGCACTTTGGCACCTCCACATAAAGTATTGCACGTCGCAGTGACTCAGTCACATCTGTTAACGACTAGGGACTTTGGGATGGCATTGTATGCAAATCGGCCGTGAATTAAAATTCAGGCTCACAAAACTGTAATGAGATTTTAATTGAACCACACAATGTATGTTCTATTAAAAGACAGCCAACGATCATAGCACCAATCCTTAATCGATTCATCGCTTCATAGCGATGAATCGATCAGCGTCAGTAATTTATTTGGTCGTCTTGCGTCAGTAATTTATTTGGAACGCTAAGTAATTGAATAAGAAGGCTTAAAGTCACCCAAAGGGCTATGGAGAGGGCTATGTTGGGAGTTTCAATGCGTGAGCGCATCAGAAATGAAGCTATCCGCAGCAGAACCAAGGTAACCGACATAGCCCTCCGAATCGCTAAACTTAAGTGGTAGTGGGCGGGGCACATAGCACGTAGAACCGATGGCCGTTGGGGCCGAAAGGTTCTCGAGTGGCGACCACGTACCGGAAGGCGCGGCGTGGGTAGGCCCCTACAAGGTGGACTGATGACCCGGTAAAGGTCGCGGGAGAGTCCGCTGGCTGCGGGTGGCGCAGGACCGGTCATTGTGGCACTTTGCTGTTGCTTTGCTGTTACGAGTATCCCGAAAAGTATTGGGTACTTTCCTCATGTTAACATTTACAATGTAGTATTCCTATATTGATAGTAAACTATCACATTATTACAATCATAGTTAACACAGCCATTATGCACCGGAAACATACAAAATGCACGATGTCTGGTCATAGGATGATAAGTTTCTGACATTAGGTCTACAAAAAGAAACGCCTCTATAGCCGCGTCCAAACGTTCAAGCGTGGTTGACTGCATACATGGCCTAAGCCAATGATGTAATATAAAAAAAAGGTAGATACGTTGTCTATATGATATCCCGTGTTTAAAAATGGCCACCAAATGTGGCAGCTGAGACACGTTTACAAGTGCCCATTGACGACGCGACACTGAGGCAAGGTCATACAATTGGCTGAGTTTTAGTGTGCCACTTTTGGAGCCTTTATTACCTCTTTTTTATATTACATTATTGGCATAAGCTATGAAGATTGAGCGGGATAGACTGTTGTCTATCTCGCTTTATCGTATGCCCCGTATGCTGTCCGCCACGCTCGCTCGGCCGTTTGGACGCGGCTATTAGACGGTCAGAGCCACTTTGTTCGTGGTGTCATTACTTTGTATCGTGTCACAGCAGTTTATTAAAAAAAGGACGGCGCCTAATTAAACAATTTTTGTGCCGTGTTATTTATTGTTGATTGTGGATGTATCATCTTTGTTTTTACTATTTTCTCGCAGTCGAAGTGAAAATTAGAGTCTATAACTCTGGTCTAAAAACCATATTAGCCCTACCCCTCAAACTGTTTGCCCTCACTTTGTTCGGGAAAATAACCATCTCGTAGTAATATCGCTTATTTTAGACCCTTGTCATACAATCTACTTTAACCAATCAGAGATAGAAAAGAGCAAAGTAATGCTCTTTTCTACTCTTCTATACATGCACCAACTATAAGAGTACGCCGTAGATCGTTACCCCAAATAGTTCTATGAGACTACCATATTCTCTAGACAAATAAGATCTCTGGTTCTCTTAATTGGTTGAGTTAATGGACTTTATTAAAGTAGAACTCAATCAAAGTAGAAAAGTTTGAAAGTCTCTGATATGCAGTCGCGTTTGCCTTTGTAGGGAGTAGGCATAATATATAGGTGACATTGACAAAAAGTCCAGCACGTCGATTACCTACTTAACGCATGGTACGCGCCTCAGGTAGATCTAAAAGTCACTTTTTATAAGGAAAAATGACAGTTAAATTGTCCTACCGCACGTTCGGAACTTTACGTGATGACCCCTCTGTACAGATATTTATGTCCTTATTTGGGTCATTGTTAGTAATTATAACAAAAATCGTCTTTTCAGTGGTCAGTAGTTAAGGGCTAAGTTTATATATATAATATGTTTTTATCGCATAGTATAGAAGACGCGACACCGTTTATGGGGATTCAGAGTTCAATCAAAAATTTGGCTTTTGCTTTTAACTTTTCCAATGTCCAGTGAAGAGACGCGAACCTAAATCCGACAATGACCCATTTATGTACGTACTAGCTTCCGCCCGCGACTTCGTGTGCGCGAACCCGGGATAAAAACTATCCTATATTTTAATCTAAGCTGTAAACTATCTTCGTGCAAAATTTCATCCAAATCGGTCGAGCCGTTTACATCCAAACGTCTAAACATCTCATCAACCAAACATCCAAACTTTCGCATTTATAATATTATTAGGATATTACTACCCCTGACTGTACATAATAATATAGATACCGATCATTCTCTAATTGGTTTTAAATTTTCCCATTTTTGTGAACGAGCGTTGTCCGATAAGATAAGTGACAACTCGCTCGCTCGGGCGTAATGCGTTTTAAATACCTATAGGTTCCGACGTTCCGACGTTCGTCCGGGCCGCATACAGAACGACTGGCGTTTCATCATCATCATCATCATCATCATATCAGCCGAAAGACGTCCACTGCTGGACATAGGCCTCCCCCAAACAGTGCCATAATGACCGGTCCTGCGCCACCCGCATCCAGCGGGCTCCCGCGACCTTTACCAGGTCATCAGTCCACCTTGTGGGGGGCCTACCCACGCTGCGCCTTCCGGTACGTGGTCGCCACTCGAGAACCTTTCCGCCCCAACGGCCATCGGTTCTACGTGCAATGTGCCCCGCCCACTGCCACTTAAGTTTAGCGATTCGGAGGGCTATATCGGTTACCTTGGTTCTGCTGCGGATAGCCTCATTTCTGATGCGATCGCGCAGAGAAACTCCCAACATAGCCCTCTCCATTGCCCTTTGGGTGACTTTGAGCATTTTTTTACCACAACACTGGTAAACTAGAACCTGTCTGATGGTAAACAGACATCTGTACCTATACCGCTAAGACCGCTTGCGCTAGGGTAGCTAGCAACATAGGTTATATGAAGGTAATGTTACGTGACGTTTTGAACCATTTGAGCTGTAAAACTTGACTTATCAATCAATCAATATGTATTTTCAGACCATAAGATCCATAATTTGTTAGTTAGATACATTTATAAGTACTTACAACTACCGCTGCTTTTTACTTTTATTTATGGTCAACCTACGAAAAGTATGAATACTACGTTGTGGAAGTAGATGTTTCAGATAACACTTTGTCATCCTAAATTAGCCATCGAATAAGCAGGGAACAAAACGGTTTATAAAAGGTATATCATTATGGTCAGTACACTATATAATCATGGTCCGTACACTGACTTAATTGTAACGCTCGAAATCAGCAGATATGTGAACACGGAGGAACTGAGAGCCTAAAACAAACATATGAAACATAAGATTAGATAGGAAAACAAAACTAAATATTGAAGATTGATTGTTAGATTTACATATCTGGCGGGTATTATACTCGTACGACAAATGTTAATTGCCTCTTTAGTGAACATTCAGTTTTTCATAATTTGAGTTCTAGCACAAAATAATGAAAGTAGGTACAGAAGGTCCACAGCCTTAGGTGACGACTTTAGCTGTCAGAACGAAGTACTGTAGTATTATTTAACGTGCCACCGTTCCACCCACTGCGCCATATGGCTAGATTCAGAACTGATAACTAGAGTGCAATCAAAATATTTTAGGAATCACATCCGCATACAAAATTGGTCAGACCCAACAAAAGCGTGACACTAGGGCGGGCGGCACCACTGGTGCGTTCCTTAGGTTATTAGTCAGTGCGAGACTGACATAATTTCCGCGCTGTCCATGCGGTGCGGAGGTCTCCATAGCGGATTTTCCTCTCAGTAAAAAAAGAGGCACACTCGAATGAGGTAGGTACTGTGGTATCATTTACTGTGCCACAGTTCGCCAAAGTGCGCCATAGCGCACGTACCGGGGATCACTTATGGAATTCCTCCGCTATTGCCCGCTAAAGGAACCGAACAGAAAAGTTAACTGCTGGATATAATCCCCTATTGGAACGAACATGCTTGATAGCTTGTTGTTTAGGTCGTTGGTAACGTTATGAGTTTCGGACAAACTTTCGATACCTTCAATTCAACGACTGCAAAATGTAGTTAAAATAAGATTGTTATGTAATTTCATTTCACTTTCGCATAAACAAGGTATAAAACAATAATAATTAAGAGAGTGGAGTGGGTGGTGAAGTGCTGAGATGAAGATCTCACAAGCCGGTTTAAAAAAATATATTTCAGAACACCGAATTAACAATAAAATTCCATATAATTATACAGGGTGTCCCGAAACTCAACGATAACCAGTTAAGAAAAAATTAAAAAAAAAAACAATGTCATTTTTTTTTGATAACTGGTATACCTTGGCCTCACCCGGTTCCAGGTTATCGTAAAGTTCCGGGACACCCTGTAGAACCTGCTCACAAAATTTCACGACAATCTGTTCAGACATGGAGACGAACAGCCGGACAGCTGTACATACTGAAGCTGACACGGTGATGTTCTAATACCTATTATACTACAGTACACCACAAATATTCCCCTTAATGTCATAAAAGAAAAGACACGGCCAAGTTGGAAGACCGCACTATAAAGAACTGCTGAGTTAGTATACGAGGGCAAACGCAACGCGTCTAAAACAAAACGTCGAATGTCATAAAAGAACTTATATGCAAATACGACTTTTTTACTCGGCAGGGTAGCAGATGTGCTTTACTATTGCTTTATTGCCCACTGCATCCACTTTCAGGATTTATTGGAACATACTGCTATTTTGTGAGATATGGAACAATGTTTGAACTTTCTGGGTCTCGCCAGTGACCTACATAATAGTCTGAAAACATTTATGGGACCGCTCATACTTGGTTGCGGTTTTTAAGCATAATCCTACTCATATTATAAATGCGAAAGTTTGGATGTTTGTAACTAAATCACGCAATAACGGCAAAACGGGAATGAGATCATTTTTAAGGCAGATAGAGTAGCCTAGATTAACAAATAGAATACAGGGCGATTCCACAACGCGTCGGGAGCTCAAATACCGCGTGCCATCCGGTTGCCTCACGGACACTGAAAAGACGTGTCATTGCTTTAACTAAACCATTTACCTAAATACTTCACACACAACACATTTATTTTCCAATTTACCACATGAACTGATTTCCGAGAGCAAATGCGTTCATTATTAGGGAAAATAATAGGGCTTTAAAATTCTTTATATTGAATAATATTAAGGAACACACTAGTCGGAAAGACAATTTTTTCGAGAGTTTCCCTCAATTTCTTCAGGATTCCACCATCAGATCCTGGTTTCCTTACCATGGGACCACCCTTGGGATACTCCCTTTCCAACAAAAAAAGAATAATTAAAATCGGTTCATAAACGACGAAGTTATCCGCGGACATACATCCTCCTTTTTGAAGACGGTTAAAAAAATATATACCTATGAACAATTTTGCTTAAAACGATTACCAGCAATCCATACTAATATTATAAATGCGAAAGTGTGTCTGTCTGTTACGTTTTCACCTTAGACCGCGGAACGGATTTAGATGAAATTTGGTATAGAGATAGTTTGAGTCACGGGGAAGGACATAGGATAGTTTTTATCCCGGAAATCACACCCCAAGAGGATGAAGTTGGGGGGTGAAAGTTTCTAAGGAGCTACGATATAAAAGAGTCCCACGCGGACGGAGTCGCGGGCAGAAGCTAGTATTATAAATGCGAAAGTGTGTCTGTTTGTCTGTTACGTCTTCACACTTTGACCGCGGAACGGATTTAGATGAAATTTGGTATAGAGATAGTTTGAGTCACGGGGAAGGATGTAGGAATTTTATCCCTAAAATCGTGCCCTAAAGGGGTGTAATGGGGGTGAAAATGTGTATGGAGCTACGATATAAACGAGTTCCACGCGGACGGAGTCGCGGGCAGAAGCTAGTGTTAAATAATAATAAAAAAATGCATGATACAAATTATATAAGCTTTCATGTATTCCTTTAAAATAACAAAACATTTGTCTAATATGTCATATTTAATTGATAAAGTAAGTGAAGGAAATCGATTCAGAGGCAATGGAATGAAAACAAAAACTAAATACAGTATAAAATGTACTGTATAATAGTAAAAATGTTGGGAAAAAATGTTAAAGAAAAAATAGGAAGGGTGTAAAATTTTATGCCCTTGTATCGAGAGGTCTCAAATGTGCTCTTTGTATGACTACGGTAGGGCTGGCACCTATAGGGCAACGTTTTTAAGCATGTCTTTATATTATGTAAAAATGTGACTTTTCTTGTAAACAAGCGAATCTGCGTGATTTTTTTAACCGACGAAAAAAACTGAGGAGGTTCTTAAGTCAACGTGTATATTTTTTATTTTTTTATGTATAACCACGTAGAACTTTTTACAGAGTAGTCCGATTTTGATAATTCTTTTTTTATTAGAAAGGGTATTTATAGTTAAAACACAAAAGGAGTACTTAATTCCATAAGGCATTCTCTTGCAGTCACTATTTAAGCCAAACCGATGATAATAAGGTGGTGCAGTATGCAACGTGAGCTTGATCTTTTCATAAAAACCTTTAGTCCTGAATTACGTATAATTACAAAACATTTTTTTACTATTGCTTCTGTTTCGAAAACGAAATCACCACATTATTGAATAAAAAAATGACTCGCACGTACTTATTCGTTTTAAATGAGAATTAAAAATCTTATTTATGGTAATGTTTTTAAGAATGAGGTGATATGGTTAATAAAATACAATAATAAAGACATAAAAATCCTACTATCCTACTAATATTATAAATGCGAAAGTTTGGATGTGTGTTACTAAATCACGCAAAAACGACTGAACACTGGAGTAAGATATAGAAGGCTTTTTATCCCAGTAAAAATATAACATAAGGAATTTAACGCGAACGAAGTCGCGGGCAAAAGCCAGTGTTTTATAATTCGTACTATAGTCCGAATATTTGTACGGAAAAATCACATTGTCATTCGCCCTTTATCTGAATCTTTGCGGTATTGAATCTTATAGCCATATTACAAAGAAAATTGTTTTATAACGTAATGGGCCCGCTGGCAGCCCTGAGTGAGGCATTTGGAAAGAATTCCCTTTTTATACCAGAACAATTTGTAAGTTCGGGACATGTTTCACGTTTATTAGACTCTCTCGTCCTTTACTTTATTTTATTATAGGGTTTGTTAAATTATTATGAATACGAAGAGTCTATTTATTTTCACAATTTCGATCCGGTAACATTTCGATTTCACTTTCAATATAGTGCGAAGGAAAGTTTTGATTATTTCGTGATTCCGTTTAAAAATATTCGTAATTTTTTTTTTACAGCTGATATTTGACATCCGTCGACTGTACAATAAACGTCAATGACATATGATGACTTAAATTGTACTGGCTAATGACAGCTGTCAAATAATTAGATGTAAGGGCATTTTCACTATATAATCCATACTAATATTATAAATGCGAAAGTGTGTCTGTCTGTCTGTCTGTTACCTTTTCACGCTTAAACCGCTGAACCGATTGAGATCAAATTTGGTATGGAGAAAGTTTGAATCCTGGGGAAGGACATAGGATAGTTTTTATCCCAGAAATCATCCCCTGAGGGGGTGAAATGGGGGATGAAAGTTTGTATCGAGCTACGATATAAACAAATTCCACGCGGACGGAGTCGCGGGCAGAAGCTAGTGTACTTATAAAGGAAAAAAAATATGCTCTGAGCCGGATTCGAACCGGCGACCACAGGCATTCATAGCCCGTCGTCGCTACTAACCAACTGAGCTATCGGAACAATCTGTCTGTCTGTGTTAGTGGCCGTGACAGACGTAGACGGGCCATGAATTAATGCCTGTGGTCGCCGGTTCATACATTTGTAAATTTTTCTTTAATTTAAATTATAATTTCGTTAACAGCGTTACTGCTTAATACAAAATTTATTTAGTAATGAAATTATTATACCATAGTTACATATATTATCAGCACGAAAAGCGCAGCGTGGGTGGGTAGGCCCCTCACAAGGTGCACAGATGACCTGGTAAAGGTCAAAACGTATTATTTACTAGCAATATTTTCTAAGAGTAATTAAATATATTTGTTTGTTCCTGGATTATATTGTATGTTTACTTAACTCCGCACACTGCTCTAATCCGCCTATAATTAGTGAGCTAACTACAGTTTATATCAAGTAAACCTGTATTGCGTTTATAAAAATTGGGTCCAAACGGTGGAGACTTGTTGTTGTGCAGTACAATATACAACTTATTTCGTTACGTTCTAAGTATATAAGCGACGACAACCTAAGTCACACAACCTCAGCAAGCCACACGTCCACATGGCACCCATTTCGCTGCGCAGCGTCGGTAGCAAAACTGACATTGAACGCTGCGGCGATTTTACGCTGCAAAGACTATTGTCGTGGAGTGTGGGCCCACTAAGTCCTTCGGAACAGGTAGACTTTTTATTTGCCTATAAAATTGCCTTTGTAAGTCCTAACGGCCAATATACACCGCCCCAGCTGCGGCCTCGACGACCCCTTAACCAGTTTAGCTCCAGCCTCATTATCCTTAATTCGGCTCGCCTGAAAAAAAACGTCATTAACGCGTCTGTCACATAAATTTGCAAGAAAGCCCGGGGTAATTAAGTTACTGTGCTTACAAAACAGTTGGATTAAGGAAACGGGTCTTACCCATGGAAGTTTACCAGGTTGAGATTGGATTGCGATGTTATTTTGAGAATTGCATGTAAAAATAACTAAAACATAGAAAAGTTGCAAAACCACCGACATTTTCATTTCAAAGATCAATATCTCAAAAACGGCTGAACCGATTTTGTTGAAACGTAGCTAAGAACTTTCGTATTACTTCGAACATTACAACCGGTACCGCCTCCGCGCCGCGCCGCACCGCTCCGCCACCGCTGTCAGTGCGTTTCGGCCTTAAGGACCGCCGCTGTGCACGTTAGGCGGAATAACCTAGGAATTTTAGGTGGAATTACGTAATAGAAATATACAAATTTACTCGTAGTAGTACATATGATTACTTTACTGATGCTATACATATATGTATCTGCTGTTTCGACAGTTTTGTAAGACCCTGGTACAGAGACTTTATTGTTACCGACATAAGACACGTGTGTAGATATTTTTGAAAGGTTGTCTGTATATATATTGGAGAACTCGACTGTACCTAAATATAATGTTCATTAAGTATTCACTGATTAATAAATAAATGATAATAATATGACTTTATCTTCCTGGAAAGTATGACCTAAATCCGTTTCTGCGTGATTTAAATACTTATATGTATAAAAGTAGGATAAATCAATGTTGTTTGAGGCGTATCACAATTATCACAACTGCGGAACTTACCAACCCTAGGTACCGCAAGAACAATACATAGAACAATTATGATCGCAGACAGGTTCTATAGCGCCGTCTATGCAACGACCGGTCCCGGAAAAGCCACACTACACACTTTGTTTCATTGTGATGTACCTGACACGTATCTACTGCTACGTCCAGCCGGCTAGACATACCCGTTGATCGTCTTTTTGTATTTTTTTCCTGACCTGAATCGCTAGAGCCACGGGCCACCGACCAGCCAGTCAGCGCCACCGAGACTTGGCAATTAGACCTTTTTGCGAATTAAAGGGTTAATTGGAGCATATTATATTTGGATAAGTTCTATTGCGGTAAAAGTTTACAACAACGTATCTTATCGGATCGCTATCGTATTTATTTCCTTAACTTTTCCCATAAATTCGACACGAATTAAGGCAAACTGGTACTAAAATGGCGAACTTTATCGATAATTTCAATAACGCAAACATCTAGTTAAAATATTGGTCTTTATAATTTTTCAATTACCAGCCGAAGTCAGGCCGAGCTTCACGAAATCTGATTAAGTTAATTAAGACTTAATTAATTCATCTTGTCTGCGCTTATCACACTTTTTAGGTTTAAAGTCCAATTAAGGACGATGTACCTATACCAAAAGAGAAATCATTTGTAATAAGTAGATATAAAGGCATAAGCATTTGTGTAAAACAACAATACTGTTAACTGACCATCCTGTGTTTATATAGAACCTTATTACAATGCACTTAAGGTGCACCGATGGTCAGTTAGCTGTGTTGTCGATAGTACGTACTGTAAGTACTTAAATAGATTATACTTAATGGTTACAACCATGGGAGCGCATGTGCTTTTTAATTTGTCTACCGTATCGGTGACTTTGAAATGCCATATTAAATAGTAATTACTTTATTGTCTTTATTAAAGGATACTGCTAATACAAAATTGCACGAATTGCATCTTCAATTTCTTCTTCTTCTTTTATGTTTCATTATGATCTAATATGTCTGAGACCCACGGGAGTTTTCTATTTGGAAGTGCATCGCGTAATAAAACTGTAGCATAAAATATTGACCTGTTCCTGAAAGAACGTAACTATACACGGTAAAGAAATTAAAACTAAACTGGTGTAGGCCCAAATACCTACATAGGATCATGCACATGTCAATCAAAGATTCACATATTTATAATAAACACAAGTAACCTGTGCTAGACCACTTACTTACGATTTTAGTTCACACACACACACACGTATACCTCATACAATGTCTTACATACACACACACACATCATGGCGGCCATTTCCCGGCCCATAAAAAACAACGGCTCGATAATGCAACAGCATTAGCACTAATGGGCTTATGCTGTCCCTTCCTTCCGCTCCTATGCTGGCTTAAGGTTCCGTGTGCCAGTCAGTGGAACAGAAAGGTAGGTACGGCAAGTGGTTTGCTATTTCATTTTTGTCCCATTCACTGCAAATGTAACTTTGCAATCCTATATATTTATGCAGTTGGTTTATCTAGAAAACTGGACCGATATTGCAAAATATTTTCGTTTTTCCTTGATTTATACACTAAACACTAATTGTATTCTAAATTTGAACCTTCTATGTCTGCTAGAAGTGCCGAGTTTTGATGATCGGTCAGTCAGTCAGTGAGTGAGTGACAAAATTAAGAAACATTGACTAGTTATAATTCTTAAACTACTGCTTCAAATTGAATGAAATTTAAAATATACTGTGTTTACACAATGACTGCTTGGTTACTGAAAATTCAGGCTTCTAGTTTTATCTACAACGAAGTTATAAAGGGGTCAAAATACAGCCGTGCCGCTGTTTCGCTCGACTTGGCGGGGGCACTGCTTTATTCTCTAACTACCTACTAGATATAGTTATTATATTCTTATATGGAGCCTGATGTCTCCT
The DNA here is from genome assembly GCA_947049275.1 of Epinotia bilunana. NCBI lineage: Eukaryota > Metazoa > Arthropoda > Insecta > Lepidoptera > Tortricidae > Epinotia > Epinotia bilunana. The sequence goes on from OX346265.1 coordinate 16,501,502, forward strand.
ACTGCTGGGCAAAGGCCTCCCCCCTCTTCTTCCACTGCTCACGGTTTTGAGCTTGATTATATATAGTTTTATACGGGACCCTTGTAGTTAGTCTCTGTTAAACGTAGCTATGTACTTACTGAGTTGGCGACATTGCCGACACGTTCTAAACAGGTTAAGACAATGCAATCCACTGTCAAAGCGATGGGTCCATTAGCAATATCTGTTCAATCTGTAATCCACTAGGGAGTACTGGATAACAACTATACCTACTTACACTGTTGATTTTATTACAAACTGAGCCCGGAAGTCAAGAAGGCTCCTTGTCATGAGATGTCTTCTTCTGCTTATTTAAGAGCTAAGCTCTGGTCGGTGTAGCTCAAAGTAGGCTCTTTGACATCTCGTTACGAACTAACATCAACTCTTTTTTTGAGCTGCTCTATGTAGTTTATTCTAGTTCTTCCTCTTCCTCGCTTCCCGATTCTCATCTATCTTTCCTTCAATTATATTGAGTATATATGAACTTGGGGTCCATATTGGCTCACGACATAACATTACTTGTCATATTATTTATCATAATAACGCTTTTTGATCATAGTAATCATTTATCATATTTTTTTGCCTACAAATTTGTTGTATATACATTTATATTACCAACATCATTGCTCATAATTATCTTTAGGCAGATTTTTTAACAACATTAACTTATATTGTATAAGTATTTGACAGCATAACATATAAAGTATTATGTCGATTATCCCCGCAACTTTTTTATTTTTCATGTTCCTAGCTTATTAAGCGATTTCGGCCCGCCAAGGAGTCGACGAAGCCCCGCTTCGCGGGGCTCCTATTTCCGCTCTGACGAACACAAGACACCTAACACTCCTCCTCGCTTCGCTCGTCGTCGTACCTATCCCGACTCTGGGACAATATTTCTATTTTGATAGCAAGTTGAATGTGGTGTGGACGATACCTGACAGTTTATAAATAAAACCAGGTAAAGTTTAAAATAAATATTATATAAATTTTTATTACTAATTTGTCGTTGTTAAAAAATAAATATGATTTAAAATTTTATTATTTAAAATCGTTATATTTTAAAAATAAATGAAAATTAACATTAGTATTACAGATATTTATAATGATTGACAACATTATTAACATGAATGATTCAGTGTTACGATAGTTATGCGCAAAGACAAGTTATAAGTAATGATCATTATAATATAAAATTAAATAACAAACATTTGCGGACTTCCAATAATCGAAGTATTTTATGTGAACTTTGGCGCACCCATGCACTTGTCATGTCGTATCTTCCCTCTTCTGTTTTATATGTAAAACGATTAAAGCACATATTAATGGAAGGTTGCAACAGTGTGAATGAAATTTGTTACTATAGAAAATAGAGTATAGGGACATTTTATTTATTTTGCAATATCGAATTATTTTAATTTTGACGTGATATTGACAATAAAAACTATTGTCATTATTTTTGCTGTCGTTTGAATTTAATAGTGTATTAAATGATTTGATTTTGACTCTCCGAGTTTGGGTTACGTAATATTGTTTGCAAAAACTTAAAAATAGACACTTTTTTTAGTTTTTTGAAATTTTTGAGTACGATAACTATTTCATAGACAATAAGAAGAAGTAGGGTAAAGTATATTTTATTTTATATGCCCTAAACACAAACATTTAACTGTCATCAATCCACTAAAACCACAAGGTATTAACCCGCCTCTTTGCTTTTATTACCCCTATGACGTCAACATAGCACTCCTATTAAATTTAATATACTTTCCTTGTGGCAGGTTTACGTTATTAATATAACGATTCACCTTATTTGAAAATCCATAAGGTTCAAGTTCGCTTGGTTTTGTATCATAAACAATTTCGAAAACATAAGGTCATCAAAGTTACGAGTGAGAGTACAAAATTTCGACTCGATGCAAATTGGCATATGATTGAAATTGTATTGTCTTTGATTTTGAACTTAATGGCTTTTAGTGTCATAGGTGGCCACGTTTGACCAGTTCAGTGAGTGAGGTCGCGCCCTCGCCTTAAGGCTTCGTTATCTAAAGACTGCTCCGCACAACGGCCCATCATGGCCCAGCATACAGGACGCAGCTAATATGTGTTAAAAGTGGAAAGAAATACTTTCATCTCATTCCACCGCATAACTGTGTCCCATCCTTTGACCACTTGTTGCTACTGACAGCAGCTAGGTACTATCAATTCGTAGAGCCCCTGTATGTGATCGGATAGATCTCACTTAAATAACAATACTATGCCTCTGTAAGCGACAGAAATCGCAGGCCTGTCATCATCCTCCTAGCGTTGTTCCCGGTTGTGCCCCTAAAGGAGCCCGGGGTCCGCTTTGACACCCAATCCCAAGATTCGGCATAAGCACTAGTTTTACGAAAGCGACTGCCATCTGACCTTCCAACCCAGAGGGAAAACTAGACCTTATTAGGATTAGACCGGTTTCCTCACGATGTTTTCCTTCACCGAAAAGCTAACGGTAAATATTCCGTACATAAATTCCGAAAAACTCATTGGTACGAGCCGGGATTCGAACCCACGACCGACCGCCGCTTGACAGCCGCATGCCGGAACCACTAGGCTACCGTAGCTTCAGAAATCGCAGGACTGTCTTTAAAAAAAAACGAAAAACGGAATGGAATCATTGAACTTGGGCACCTGCAAAAAGAGAGCTGTAGGCGAAAACATCCGAACAACAGACATAGGAAATATTTTTTTCCGAAGCTGAAGCAAAGAGTGCTGCGTTCGCTTCGCTTGCTCGTCTAATAAGTTGTGAATTGTGATGTATCTACCTACTTTCAAAGCATTACTGGAGCGATGTAGTCGAGCTGAATGTACGCAAACTCCACACCTGCAGTTCGCAAGAGTTAGCAGAAAGAAAAATGTCAGAGGCCAAGATTCAGTTGTTCGCGGAGCCAACGGCGTAGTACCTAGTAGTAAGCTTGGAGTTGTAATGTGAATGAATAAATAGGTACGAATTCTTCATAATAAACATGGTTAGGAAACCGGTCTAACCCCAATAAGGTCTAGTTTTCCCACTGGGTTGGAAGATCAGATGTCAGTCGCTTTCGTAGCCTACCTATGCTAAATCTTGGGTTAGGTGCCCCGGGCTCCATTAAGCTAGAACGGGGAACAACGCTAGGGGGATATACATATTTTTCGTACTGTTTGGTTTTGAATATGATTCTCACTCGTTCATAACACCTTTTCCTTATTGCATGCTCAAATTACGTATATTTCCATGAACTAAGTACGTAAACACTGCGCAAATTACATGTGGTTTGAATAACAAATTATTGCTGTATCAACATGAAGGTTTCAGGAGAAGCAATACGAATATTGAATTAAATAGGGGCTGCATTTCGAACTATTAGTACATGTGCGGGCAAATAACTTGCGCAACGCAGGACGAAGTGGGGGGGACAGCTCGCACGTACAATTCGCCTTGCGAACTGCCCCTCACCTTCGTCCCGCATCATTGCGCAAGTTATTTGACGGCACCTGTACCTTATACAACGTAAACTCAAGCTTGTGTTCCCAAAAGGGGTTGCCAGACGCTTAGATTTTATTTTTCAGTGCCTCTTTTGCAACTATTAAATCAGGTTTTGAGATAGACTAACAGAACATACTATGTCTACGGGTATGTTACATTACGATAAACTAAAGGTGGGTTGCAACTTGCACCAAACCGTGGTAATCGTATGGGGTGTTCGTTATAAATCTGAATGGCACATTTTACAAATTTCTATGGAATGACAGCTGCCGTCTCCATATTTAACGTTGATCGATCTGTAATCGTAAGTAAATATATAATGTTCACTCAAAAGTGTAAGGTAACCAAGCGGAGCGGACAATCCGCAGTCGACCGGAATTAGCACATCTTCGAGTGAGTTATTTCACAGGATTAAGGTCGGATTATCCCGATTAACCCCGCCTCGGGCAATGGCGCAAACTGGGTGTTTTATCGCACTCCTTATCGATTCGATTTTAAATCAGTTACTAAGTAATTATTTATATTAAAGAAAAAATTTTTTCATCACACTTGTTCGTAAATGGTGTTATTTCATGCCTGTATTCAGAAGGACAATGGCTTAAATTGTTCCCACGGGAGTTATGGATTTTCATAACTCATTACAGAGCAAGCAGTGGTGTTATTATGGCTGCGGTCTTCTGTAAGGTGGCGGTGGTAAATCCCTGGTTAGGCCAGGCCTTTATATATCGCTATTTTTTTCACATAGCGCTATTGTTTATAACGTTATTATTCCAAAAAAACGTTATACTCAAAGCGATATTTTACGCGCTATATAGCGGTATCCATTATAAAGTTATAAATCTAAACCTATATATATATATATATATATATATATATATATATATATATAACGATACTTGCTGAAGCGATATAATAGCTTAATAACGTTATAGGACTTACAGTGTGTCTTTTTCGCACTTGTGGTTTAGCCCATTCGACATTATAACGTTATTCGACCGTATTTTATAATGTTATGGTATAGAAATGGTATGAGCCCCGGGGAGGTACAAAGCATAGTTTTTATACTTTTTATCCCGGAAATCATTCCGTAAGGGGGTGAAATGAAATGGGGTCAGAAAGTTTTTATGGAGCTAAGATATGAACGAGTTCCACGCAGACGGAGTCGCGGGCAGAAACTACTCATACATATAAGCACCCCTGTATGGAAAAAGGGTGGTCAGAGAACATGCAATTTAAAGTGCCTTATGTCACCCAAAAATACTGCTCTGTTACGACACCGCGTATTTCAATCATTGTAAACGGTCAAATAAAACTGCACTAATTGATATATAGTGAAGCCCGACCTTAACTTACGCCACTAAATTGATGTAAATGGGCGGCAGCAGTGATTTTCTGACCGTTATTTAACCTCTGACACAGTACATTTATAGCTTAAAGCAGTAAAACAATTACTTACAAACGGTCGATGCAACGCACTCACACAGAATCGCACCCCGCAACTTAACCGCAAGTCGAAGTCGGCGGTACATCAGTCCCGCGTGCCGCGCATATGAGCGTAGAACTGGTTTGAAAGTTTGAAAGGCGTAAAACGGTCGTGAGAAACTCTACTTGAGATACTGCGCTAGCTAATATATTTGCTGTGTCTCTGATTGAAACAAATTCTCTGGAGGACTGCTTTGCTCCTTAGACAGTTTATTAGGACAATGGCCTGTCTGATGTCAGACATCTACAAATAGAGCATTTTATTGTCAGAAGTTTGTTATTATCAGTAATAAGAAAGGAAATGTTGTACACGTCTTATGGTTACTCACATTAAAAAATATTCGTATGTTTTTATAAGTGACACTTGCAATGACAAAATTAAACACAATTTCAAATTGGAGGAATGAACGATATCAAAAATGCAAAAAACAATTACTTACGGGACACTTGTCAAATCCTGTGAATATGTGAGAGCACAAGATATGACCGCAAGGCTATCACAGGGCGGTCCGCGAGCTGAGTCGTGGCGACATAGACCGATGTGTCTCTTTCCAAGTGTTCTAATTAGAAAGAAACGGATAGTCTATCTCGCCGCGACACAGCTCGCGGGCCGTCCGTTAATAGCCGTACTGGAGGCATTATGTACTGATAAACCAGGTTCACGTTCAAATAGCTCCTGTAACTTTCACAAAATAGCTATAATGGTAATGTCAAACAAAACTTTTCCTTTAGTTTAGGCTGTGACCTGCGAAACGAGTAACCACTACCAAAGGACAACTTTATTTACATTGACCGTGAGAAGTCCAATAGGAAACATTCGATTATCTATTTGTAACACACAACCATCTGAGGGGCATGCCCTAATAATAAAAGGAACATTTAAACCATCTTTGTAAATTAATGTTGAAGCAGGTCAGCAATAAATTGCTGACCTGTTTCAACATATACTTAGCTTAAAATTATAGGTCAAAAGTTGTGGGTGAATCGATTGTGATGTTCGAATTTTTGTGAATGTATACGTTGTCTTATCGGCGTCTGGTCGGCCCGTCAGCGTCAGGGGGAAAGGATAGCGATGTCCAGCAGCGCATCAACAAGGCGCGAACAGCTTACGCACAACTTAAACCTGTCTGGACACAAGAGCAGAGGGTTCAACCGCAACGTCCAGTCAGTCCTACAGTACTACTAAGGAATGACATCACCAGTCGTTTGCAGCTGTTTGTAAACAAATGCCTGTATTCAATTCAAATTCTTTGACTATTCTGCCCACGAAACATATCTAACGTGAGACTGTATCAGATAACTGACCAGAAGCTAATAAGCCATGAAATCCTGGAACGGAAATGGCGATGGAGTGGACACACGCTTCGACGGGCGGAACCACTTGCCCAAACAGGGTCTCCGCAGGCAATCTACGACGTCCTCGGGATACACATGGAGGCTATCAGTTGAGAAAGAAGCTGGCTCAACCGGCTGAAAGCGTTAGAAGAAGTCGCGCAATCGTGTGAAATGGAGAACTCTCTTCTGCGAGCCCTATGTATGACGCGAAATAACAGGGATACATATCATCATGATCAAGTTGTCTCATCTTTACATCTGTCACTCGCGTCTTAGCTAGAAAACCACGAATGCATCGGCTTTTTTATGCAGAGGAATAAACTTGAATTCTCGGAAGTATCAAGCAATCGCGCCGTGGATCATGTTGCGAAATTGTTTACGTTTGCAGCGATATTTAGCACCAGCGGGTCGATGTTTGCATTGCATTCCTGAACAATGCGCAGGCACCGCGACCCGACTCTTGCGCAGCGTGCAGTACCATATTGGTTGACGAAATACGTAACGGACTGACTGAAATATCTTCGGGTGGTTGTACTCTTGGCGCAAAATATGTATGTATCTATTTAATCCTCTCATAAATATATACCGAAAACTTAAGTTCCCAGGAAGCTCGAGTCTCCATAGAAACGTAAGTAAAAACGGAGTAAAATACCTACAACTTGGAAAAGTTGAAAAATCCCTCGAAGCGATCTCAAAAACGGGTGAACAGATTCTCATGAAAAATGGCTAAGAACACTCGGGATAAAATTATCTATGACTCTGAAAAACTAAACGAAAGGTTCATCGGTTTGGGAGCTACGATACCACAGACAGATACACAGATAGACACGTTAAACTTATAACACTTGCGTCGGGGGTTAAATAGAGGGAAAGGAGGTTTAGTGTGAAAACATTCCTCTGTCTCTTTCTATTATAATTTCTAGTAACAAAAACTAGTTTCTGACTTAGATATGACGGATGCCAATGTGTATATAAAGTTTTATATTATCCCAGCACGCTTCTATTAAATGAGGAGAGGTCTTGCAGACACGGTATATTTTTTTTTAATATTTTTTTTTATAATATAGGAGGCAAACGAGCAATCGAATCACCTGATGGTAAGCGATAATCGACGCGCATGGACACTTACAACACCAGAAGAGTTGTAGGTGCGTTGCCGGCCTTTAAGATGGGAGTACGCTCTTTTCTTGAAGGCTATTACGGATTTAGCAAGATAATGGTAATAAGGAATAATATACAATGAAAAATCGAAGTGTAATACCTACATATAAATAGTTATTTGTGTCACAAGGCAGCAAAATAGTATATTTACGGCGAGGGCGGTGTATTGAATCCTGAGCGTAGTGAGGGATACAAGTGTTAACGCCCGAGACGAAGATAATTTTGCTACAGAGTGACACATACTATTTTTCACAACGACTGTGAAGAAATTTAAAAAAAGATGCTGTTAAAATTACTTAACAAGTTTTAACAAATTTTCTTAATTTTTATTTCCGTTTTTTAAATAAGTAGGTATTACGAAAAATTCATAAATTTTGATGTACTTAACTTTAAAGTTAAAACTTTAAATATGTTCGTTTTAATCGATTACCATGAAATTATAATCGATTATTTTATTAAGACCTGTGTTCAATTGGCACATTGCGTAAATGCTACATGCCAATGAATAAATTAAAAAAGTAGATTGAACAGAAAAGTGGCATTTTGATCCCTGTCGTCGTGGAGCAAAACTTACTTTTCCGAATGAAAGGTGTGAGGGTATTATTTCTCCCTTGCGACATCTATAGCCGCGTGATTACAAAGAACAATAGGAACACTTATCGCGCTATGTGGGTAAGTAATTTGTCACAGTACTTATTAATCACATTTATTAGGCACTTCATAACTTTCAATGTAAAAGCGTTTCCGCGATAACTCTGTCTCAGTCTATTCTGTTCCATATTGTGTATCGAATATTTGTTCTTTGATGTTAATTCTGTGTTATTGTACCAAACAAATAACGTTTTATCTATCTATCTAACTGTGTAATCGGAGGCCAGACAAATACTGGTTTACATGAGATGAGTTGTCGGTACGTTCTGAATGTAAGTACAGAGCGGAGCTGAGATTAGCACTTCGCAAAAACCGGGCCTAATTACCGTCTAGCGTGTGTCTGGAGTCGCTTTCCTGACGTTGCCTTCATTAAGTCAACCGGTTCGCAAGTATGCTTGACTTTATTTTTTTAAATGAAGAAGCACAATCTAATGTGCAGCGCTTCCCCAGTGCTAGACAATTGCCGAACACTTGGCACCTTAAATCTTCTTTCAAAGAAGTAGAGATGACAATCAGGATGTCAATTACTGGTATTCGACAGTCAAACATTGGGATATTTACCTTATATCAGCCAGCAATAAAACAGACGATTTTAAGCGAGCATTCAGTTAGGGTAGGGCCAGATAAGCTAAATCTCCTGATTAGTAGGTATACTCGCTAAATTGAACAACTAATGTGGCTACTTAGTGCAATTTATTATGATGTGGCTTCGGTACCAATGAAGACTTGTTTACAAAAGCAACATAAATGAATCAACTTCTATGAACATTTTAACAAACTGTTCTTCTAACAGTTTTAATAGTTCCTAACGAACGAAATACACAAAAACTGCTGATGCCAATTTCCAAATGGATAAGGGTGAGTATCCACCGATTGCCTTACCAGCCTCGCTCACGCTTACCTTCCTATTGGTGAATTTTCTGGCACACTTCTCCGCTACCTCGCATAGCGCTGGTTGATCACCCTTACGCCTGCGATTTCTGCATATTGTGTCACCTTGATTCAACTACGAAGGAATTCGCTGAGTCCTGACGATTATCAAGATAATTTGACACCTTTATGTTATATCGGACCTGTTTACCGGGTAAAGACCGCTGGATACGGGTGGCGCGGGACCGGTCATGTGGCGCTCTTTGGCTGATACCTATGTCCATTGTCCAGCTGTGGACGACTTTCGGCTGTTGTATCGGACGGTTTAGGACAAACCAGCGGAGACGGAAATTGCACTTTGCATAGACATATTCATATTATTCATGTTCGTTCGCTTGGTCCTAACCCGTCAGCATGATACAAATAAAATAAGATGCGCTCTAAACTGCCCTACATATACTTACTTGAGATTATTTGAGTTTGCCGAATTACATCAACGTAGTCCATTAAAAACCAACTCTACCTTTCAACGTACAAGTTTCATATTCCCTTGCATACTACTACATTTGCATGTTACACTCGAATAGTCTAAAAATTTATACGTCGATTTGTTGCAACCTTAACTTCCATCTACGTAACTATAATTACTAATATATGCAAATATGGCTCGTTGTATGAAGTTGATATTTTTCTAGGCTGTCATTTAAGTAATTAGCGGTAAACTGTGCTAAACCAGTTGTGGCTGTGTTTAATATCGAAGCATAATAGGTTTTTAAATGGCAGTTACGGACCGGATCAGTACTGAAATATTTAAGTGCTATTGAACAAATGTTTAAATGAGTTACATCAATCCAAACCACCTAACGTATTTAGTTTTTTTTTGGATAACACGAAAAGCTCACGACTGTCAAGCGGCAGTCGTGAGTTCGAATCCCGGCTCGTACCAATGAGTTTTAGGAACTTATATACGATTTTTTTTTATGCATTATGTGCTTATGCCAAATCTAGGGGTTAGTTGTCAAAGCGGCCCCGGGCTTCTTTAGGGCACAACCGGGAATAACGCTAGGAAGATGATGGATAAGTCAGTTGTTTAGTTTTTACTTTAGATTATAAAAGGGATCAGTCTGAAAATCAGCTCTGGACTGTTCAGCAGACGCTGAGACTGATACCCATTGCCTAGATACTTAAGTTTTCATTGTTTATATTAAATTAGTATTGTTTTTGTTTGTTTTTTAAGTTCGAGGCAATAAACGTTTTTTTTGTTATAAGACTGGAATACAGAGGATGCCACTTTACAAATTATAAGTGACTGCATTGATTACTAAAAGTATTTACAAGACATAAAAAAGAAGTTATCGCATATCAAGCATTGCGAATACCAATTATCATACTGTTTCTTACTCTCCAGACGTTTTTCCCAGCAGCTATCCCCGATCATAATAAAGCATAATGAATGAATGAATGAATTAAAAGAAAACAACGATTAAACGATGCTCTCGCCACTCATCTGTGACATTCCTGAGCTGTTTAACTTTCGTTCGCATTGTCTGCCGAGACATTTTAGATAACATTAACAAGCAAAACATTAGTCAGCAAAACTAAAAACAAACATTTTAATATTACTACTAAATAATTTATCGTTATAAAAACAACAATCAGAGATGGAAAAGTGTTGTTTGATGCGCACTTCCAAATGCCTGGTAATTTCGGTACCATGCAATATAAAATAATGTTGTAAATGCGCAATAGTACATTACTACAGAGGCCGGGAAGTAAGGGGTTGCCGGCCGAGTATATATAGACGGCCGAGCGTAGCGAGGTCGGTCCGACCCAAGTCGGGCCTAGCTGAGTTTCTTGCTGGACTCTTCTCAGCTAGGCTAGATTTTAGCGAACCAGCGATAAAACTCCCAGTAGTTCGACACCACTCACACCCCAGATTCGGTTGATACCGTTCAACCAATCTCACTGGAGCGCAAACTCGTAGAATATTCCAGTGTACTAACTTTCCCGCGTGGTCGTGCCGGAGGCTCCCCCTGGATTTTCCCCAGGCTACCCTCCAACCACGCAATTCGACCGCTATATTGGGTTCGTCCTATTATAGCAACAGTCAGGTTCAAAAAAAAATAAAAGCGAGGTCGGATAGTTATGAGGCCGGCAACCCCTTTTCACGACGAGGTATGTATAGTGCTTTTCTCAAACATGCAATGAAATAATTTAAAAAACTCGAAGACGTCAAACTTTAATTTCCATGGCTGAACGCCGTGATTCTGTGCCACAAATAGTGGAATGGAAATTAAAATAGACCATCTTGCCGGCCTAGGTCTCCAATTTTGTATGAAATGCCATTACGGGTCTCTTGTCTCGCTGCGCCCGAAATGTGACACTTCGAAGCCCATTATGAAGAACACAACGTCAATATTTCATTGCATGTTTGAGAAAATATATATTCCTATGTGTCACTATTATTGAGAGTTTTTGCAGTTTTTTCATTGACTGACCCTTTAATTTTTCGATAAATTTCTTATCTTTCCCAAGCGATTTTTCCGAGGCATTAAAAATCTATTAGTATTCTTCCCGCGTGGTGTCCGAACTGAGGCCCGACCTGATAGAGTCCTCAGGCCTACAAGGAAACTTTTTCTTTTATAGCTCTCAAGTCTAGTAAATTCTTCTCATTTCTGATTTGGGAAGCAATCTATACCAATACCTATACTAATATTATAAAGAGGAAAAGTCTGTGTGAGATATCATCTTTGTAAGTTTGTATGTAATGGGTAATCTCCGGAACCACTTATCCGATTGCGAAAAATCTTTCACCTGCGTGTGGAATGAACTTTCGGGATGGTTATAGGATAGGTAAATTTTATCCCGCTAGTTCGCCTGCGTTCTTTGCAATATGCGGGTGAAGCCGTGAGGGCATCGTTATAGTATAAAAAGGTCTGTGAGGTGTGTAGCTGTGTTAAATGGAATGTAGGGGGAAATCTTAATTCAAAGCAATGGAGGCAACTCACATCACTGGGAAGTTTTCCTTAGTTTACGTTAGAGACGGAAAAAAAAGAAAAAAATGAATAACACTGTTCAAAAATCGTGTACCAACTAGGTACCAATTAGCGTGAGTTGTTGAACAAAAATTAATTCAGTTTCAGTTTTGTGACGACGAAGTATTTTTTTTGTATAAAAGTTATCTCTTTCTTTTCAATTTATAAATTATACACTAATAAAACTACAATTAAATTAAAATAACTAAAACTAAACCTTAAACTTAGAAAAAATCCTACTAATATTATAAATGCGAAAGTTTGGATGTTTGGGTGTTTAGATGTTTGGATGTTTGTTACTCAATCACGCTTAAACGGCTCAACCGATTTGGATGAAATTTAGCATGAAGATAGTTTATAGCCTGGTTTAAAATATAGGATGATTTTTATCCTGGGTTCACGCAGACGAAGTCGCGGGCGGAAGCTAGTCCTACTAATATTATAAATGCGAAAGTTTAGATGTTTGGATGTTTGTTACTCAATCACGCTTAAACGGCTCAACCGATTTGGATGAAATTTAGCATGAAGATAGTTTATAGCCTGGTTTAAAATATAGGACGGTTTTTATCCCGGATCCACGCAGACGAAGTCGCGGGCGGAAGCTCAACCTTTTGTAACACGTTAATTTTCACTTAATTTGTCATCATCCTCCTAGCGTTGTTCCCGGTTGTGCCCCGAAAGGTGCCCGGGGTCCGCTTTGACACCTAACCCCCATGATTCGGCTAAGGCACTAGTTTTACGAAAGCGACTGCCAGCTGACCTACAGGGAAAACTAGACCTTATTGGGATTAGACCGGTTTCCCACGATGTTTACCTCCACCGAAAAGTGAACGGTATAAGTTCCGAAAAACTCATTGGTACGAGCCGGGATTCGAACCAACGACCACCGCTTGACAGCCGCATGCCTGAACCATAGGCCGCAACTCACGCTATTTAGCAACACAAATGTTTTTAAATGTTCATGTGCAATGAAAATAACATTAATCACAATTCTTTAAAATTGACAGTTCTATGTAATAAGGGAGCGACCACACCGGTGCTTAACGCTGCGCGTTGAGGTGTCGTATGCGTCACGTATTCTTCATACATTTTGCTGCGTTTAACGGTGCGTTAGCGTATTTTGAGCAGCGGTGTGGTCGCACCTTAAACTTGCACGATCGTATCGAGTCCGGTGTAAAAGGCTAGGATACGAGCTTTCGAAAGTAATCCTCCAACACGCTAATAGCTTGGTTAAATGTGAGATCACTCGGCTACACGGCAGATCTGGCCCAAGGTTAAATATGATTTAGTGGTTCCAGTAATAGCAGGTGTAGCGTGCCAATTAGCAACTATCTGGATTTGGTAATTCGTTGTGACGCGTAATGTGATTCAGATGTTATGTTTGCGGGTCATGCAGAGTCATAATGCCAAGTCAAGAGCCATTAGTCAACAGCTTTTGTACATGTAGCACTGACTTACACCAGTGGCTTTGTGAGCTGTAGCAGACATCGCGATGGCTAACCAGCTCTCTCGCACTATCCGTCTCTCTCTTATTAGAACACTCAGAAAGAGACGGACGAGAGAGCTCACGCGCCGGTTTGTGCTAACCGTATAGTAAAAATTACAGTCCAAATAGCTAAGCCCTTAGTAGATACCTAAATGTTATAATGTATGTACATAATAGCAACAAAATATAGTTATGAGACCTATTTTAACCGTGTATTAAGCAGGGATCGGAACCGGTTTTTTGCAAAAACCTCGAAATAACCACATATGTCGAACTATTTTATACTTCACATGTAGGACTCAGTTGTGTTTTGAGGTAACGACTGCGTATTATTAGATTGCCCAATTAGAAATGAAATAATTAACAAAGAACGAAAAAATAACGTTTTCGTTCCCGTACAAAAAATACCGGTTTCCGATCCCTAGTATTAAGTATATCTTGTGACTAATTGCACAATGCAACGGAAGTGTCGATGCCGGCGCCACTAAACTGGAATAAGTCTAGACGCCGTATTTATATCCTACCGTTTAAGTTATGTGTCATTTTGTGGGTGCTCGTGATAATCTTGTTGTTTATACACATTTTAGACTACGTATAAATTACAGGAGTTTAGAATAGTTAAGAAGTGTGCCTGAAAACGGAAATTTTAACTAGGTGTTCCTATATGGAAAACATAAGTACTGTGAAAATGCCCTTACATCCAATATTTGACAGCTGTCATCTCAGTACTATTTATGTCATCATTGGCGTTTATTGTACCAGGATGAAAGCTGTCAAATATCGGCTGATAAAAAAGGCTAATTATAATGCTAAATAATTCTTCACAACAGAAAATCCACCCTGTATGAACAAGAAAGTCCTTGGAGCGGTCATACTTTTTTGACTAAAATAATTTCTTTAAAAACAAAGTTGTAACCGACTTCAAATCAGTACCACTTGAAGCGATTTCGCTTCAAGTGTGCCTATAAAATTTTAAGTTTCCTCGATTTCAGCAGGCTCCCATCATCAGATCCTGAGCTGATGACCATAGCACCAGCTGGTAAGTAGCCACCCTTTCTATCAAAAAGATTTTTCCAAATAGGTCCTGGCGTTTCTGAGTAATCGAGGAACATACATAAAAAGATTCCGAGGAATTGAGAACCTCCTCCTTTTTTGAAGTCGGTTAAAAATAATTTTAGTGCTACCTGACAATGTCAGCACGGCTAGCATGCGACGGCGCGCGAGCTATCTCGATTTTTCTCGCACTATCCGTCTCTTTCTTATTAGAACACTTAGAACAAGAGATATAGTGCGATAAAAATCGAGATTATGTCGCGGCCGTCGCATGATAGACGTGCTGGTAGCTCTAAAATTATTTGTCAGGTTGTCATATGTGGTTCGAAGTAAGTAATCTTATTTTTTTTAATCTAAATTTAAGTAGTAAAAATGACGCTCCTGCAACCATAAATAAATTCTCATAAGTCCTAATTGTTCAAGGCTTAATCAGCCACGACAAACCAACATGAAAAATAAAAAAAGGGTTGAATTTTAAGTATGCGTGAAGAAATTGCAGAAAAAATACTTACGTAGACATGACAATATGCAAATATGTAAATGCGACAAGATCATGCTACACGCCCCGGCACAGCGAAATAAAATAACTTATGCTGAGCTTTGTAGAGGTTAAATTAAATAATCTTTTTAACGGACTCCAAAAAATTCGCCGGTATCTTAACTTTTTTATGTATGTTCCCCGATTACTCAAGACGCCTGAAATGATTTAGAAAATCCTATTTGTTTTAAAGTCCATCCTCATGTGATACCATGGCCATCTGGTCAGGATCTGATGATGGTCTCCTGGAGACATCGAGGGAACTCTTCAAATAAGGCGAAGCAATCAATTTGAGTCGGTTAAAACTCATAACCATAAATCATAATCATAAATCTTTATTTGCAATAGATATAGTACTTACAGATCTTCAGGCTAACATATACAGGTCCATATATCTAGACTTAAATAAGTCATGCAAATTTTAAATTTTTTGCTTACTCGCTAAAATAACCCATGTTAAATACTCACATTGTTAAAATATTCAGTGGTACTATAAAAGTATTTTTGTACCAGCCAAGTAAATAGTTTCTGCCTTAATTTTTTGAGGGATAGCTCTCTTAATTGCTCTGGTAAATGATTGAATTTCTTAATACACATGGCGTAACAATTTCTACCCCTTTGGAAGCACGAGTCTATCCGGATATCGTGTGTTGATATTTGTTATATCTCTTTTCTTTTAAAACATTTCATTGTGCAGCTTAACAAATATACACACATAAATGTACAGTGAGTGTACTGTTAGTAATCTTAAGCTAACAAAATATTCTTTGCAGGATGTTTGTATGTGAATGTTGGCTATTGCTCTTACACATTGCTTTTGCGCTAAAAAATACGATGAATTTGCACAGAATTTCCCCATATTAAATACCTCTAGTAGTTATCAGTACGAGCCATACCTGAAACAAACAAAAACCACTTTATAATTACCATGTTCCATAATCTTGCCAATTGCAGTAATTATTACAACTACGATTACGATGTTTTCAAGAAATAAAGGTGCTGTGAATAATCGGGGAATGCGCAACAAAGTAGCAGATTTAGAAAATGCAATTAGAATAATTGAACGGAATAGCGCAGATGTAATTGATTCATCAACCGATTGTTTTCGTGACCAAACCGAGTAACACATTACCGAGAAATAAAATTCGTCATAGTAGGAAAAACAAATTAGGGATTTTTCACCAGAATATCACCGGTATTTTGAATAAACAGGATGAGTTGCATTGTGTACTAGACGGTTTTAACCAAAAAGGCAGTATTTTAGATATAGTGTGTCTCACCGAAACATTCATGCAACACGGAACAGAAAATAACTTAAAAATAAATAATTACAGCGTAGCCGCTACATTCTCTAGAATGCAGCAAAAAAGAGGGGGTGTCGCAATCCTCACCAGAAAAAATATTGAGTATAAACCTGTAACGAACTTACTAAAATACGCTACCGAAGGCGTTTTCGAATGCTGTGGTATAGAGTTATTACGTCTAGACATTTACGTTGTATTTATGTATCGAACTCCAGCGTCGAATCTAGATATTTTCTTACAAAAACTGGCTGACATGCTTTCCGAACTGATAAAAAACCAGAGGAAAAAAGTAGTTTTGTGTGGTGATATTAACATCGATTTGATGAAAGACAAAATGGGCAATTCAATTTAAAGAAACTCTTGAGAACTATAACTTAAAAGCCCAAATAAAGGATCCAACTCGCATAACCCAGCGGTCACAAACTTGCATAGATCAAATTATCAGTAATGTAAGTAACGGATATGCCAGTGTTCATGATCTTGGGCTCTCTGATCACACAGCACAGACTTACCACATACCTTTACGTGACAGTAAGCCACAACCTGATAGGTGGTGGTATCAATATAAGAGAGACTTCTCGATAGAAAATCGTACTAAATTTCTCAAACATTTATCTTGTCTCTCATTTACTGAAATTTTGACAGAAAATGATTCTGAATTAGCTTTTAATATATTTTATTATACTGTTTATTGAATGAAATATGTTTCCCTGTGATTCGAGTTAAGCTTAGGAATATATTCCAGAAATGTGGTTGGTTAACAAAAGGACTACGTAGGTATTGTCATAAGAAGAGAAATTTGTATATTGCATGTCGACTTAAAAAATGTCCAGAAAACACTGAGCAATATCGAAAGTATGCAACAATATTAAAAAATTGTCTAAATTATTGACAAAGAAGTAGAAACGCATACCATATAAACACATCGAATAATAAATGTAAAGCAGCTTGGAATGTAATAATAAAATATACTACTTCTAACAATAATGCTAACCATATGGAGCAAATAACCGACAACAATATCGTTTACAATGACCCTTTAAAAATAGCAAATATTTTTAATGATTATTTTATAAATGTAGTCGATGACAACTGTCCCACAAACCCAGATTTATCAGGAATCAGGGAAAATGTACCTCAATTTGAGAATAGTATTTTCTTAAGACCAGTTGATATCTCAGAGCTAAAAAAAGTTGTTACTTCTTTACGTAATTCTAAAGCTGTTGGCTACGACGAAATCAATACTGACATTGTGAAAATGAGTATTCATGTGATAGCTGAACCCTTTATGCACGTAATTAATTTATCGCTAACACAAGGCAATTTTCCAGGGAAGCTAAAAAAATCTATCGTAAAACCTCTTTACAAAAAGGGAAATAAACAACTGTTGAATAATTATCGACCAATCACATTGATACCCATTTTTTCTAAAATATACGAAAAAGTTGTATATTCTAGGATAAGTAACTTTGTTGAAAGCAATAATTTACTTAAGAACGAGCAAAATGGGTTTCGAAGACACAGAAATACAAGTCTTACTATATTTCAATTAATGAAAACTGTTACTGATTCCCTAAATGAGCCAGTAAGTGTTCTTTTTATGGATATGAGTAAGGCCTTCGACTTCGTCTGCCATAAACGGTTACTCGAAAAAAATTATCGGTATGGCATTCGTGGCTCGGCTTATAATTGGATCAATTCATATTTATCGGATAGGCAACAATGTGTAGAAATTTCCCAATTTTGCTCAAAGACTAAATCTATAATAAGACACCAGTCACGTTGTGTACTTAATAAATATGGAGTACCGCAAGGCAGCATAATGGGACCACTACTGTTTCTCCTGTGTATAAATGACTTGCCAAATGCATTATCCCAGCAATGTTACCTTTTTGCCGATGACACAAATATTGTTATTAAGGGAGATAGTTTAATAACGTATGAATCACAAATTAATGAATCGTTGCTAAAAACTATCAGCTGGTTAAAATTAAATAATCTTAAGGCAAATCTTGACAAAACTAAGTTAATGCAATTTCATACCATAAAAAGGGAGCCGCTTAATCTTAACATTACTCATAAAATTTTTAGGTGTTACACTGGACCGGTTTTGTAGTTGGAATGAACATATTAAGGACCTGTGTTCAAGAATAAATCGTTTTGTCTATGCTCTAAGAAGAATAACTCAGGTAGTTTCAAAAGAAGCTGCTCTCACTTCTTACTATGGCTACATAAACTCAATATTGCATTATGTGATAATAGTATGGGGTCGATCTACAGACATAGATAATGTTTTTGTTATGCAGAAGAAATGTATTAGAGCTATCTTTGGTCTCAAAGTGTTGGATTCCTGCAGGCCTTACTTTAGGGATCACTATATTTTATCACTTCCCTGTATTTATATCTTCGGTGCATCCTTGTTTGTATATCAACATGGCCATGTATTTCAGAATGTTAAAGATATATATCGTAATCCCATACGTTCACAATACCGCAATAAGCTATATGTTCCAGCGACTAATTTTTCATTCGTTGCAAAAAACGCATATTGAATGTGTATAAAAATTTATAATAAAGTTCCAGATTTAATGAAAGACCTGCCTTTTATACAATTTAAGAAGGCTTTAAAAAAATGGTTGATAGAAAAAAATTTCTACAGTATTCAAGAGTTCCTAGAATATAAGTAGGTAGCTAGATTTAAGATGATTTTATAATTTGCATGCCTTTAAGGTAGATTTTAGTGATACCTCTATTGTACCTGTTTGTGATCTGTCTTTACCTAAAATCATGCAAATAGAGATTTTACTTACTTACTTACTTACTTTACTTACTTACTTACTTATGACGGTATTTTACCGACCCGTATTCTTTGCCCGCGAGTGTAGTTTATTCTTTCAAGGAGATCATTTGAGAGAGAAGAGGTAGAAACTTTACGTGTCAGATATTTTAAAACACCTTGTACACTGTACAGTCAGCATGCCATTTTTAAAATGAGAACCTAAGCACGTTTGTATGGACAGATTGGAGAGTCGAGCGTCCTGGTGATCCTTAATGAATAATGGCAAAACGACGGGTATACTTAACATCTCCTCGGGCCAGCTGTCCCTATCTGTCTATTATTTAGTTAATAAAACGCGCCAACGGTGACTAACTTATGTCGTGTCTAGACGAGCGGTGTATAAATAAACGCTAACACTACTAATGTAAATTGTCATTTAACGGCCCTGCTGAATCACTGCAGCTGTCAATGTGAGAAAAAAATATGGAGAACGCTAGAGAGTTAATTTCTGCATATTATAATTCGGTTCAGGATTTAGATATTACATCTCTGGTTCTGGTATTCCTACGATTGAATTATGTTGTAACACATGACAGAAATAATTTTTTTTTGTATTTTATACAAAAAAATTTTTTTTTTCGGTCATGTGTTTACAATAGGTTAGGTTAGGTTAGGTGAGACCCCGCTCCTTTAGCACCAAAACAAGGGTATAGTATAGTTACCAATACAAATATACGTTCACATGGATTTAACCATGCCATTATTAATCCTCATGTATTTGTAGATAGTAAAGTATTGTATTATTGTATTTGTTGAAAGTAGAAGATCAGCGCTGTAGGTGTCTGTCTGACACCTCGGCATAATGCTGAGACAGCGACCAATTATCTGCCGCGAAGACACGCACCATAAGTGTCAATTGTATTGTATGTTTACTCCCTTAGTCTCTGTGTGCCTTTTGCGCGGTGAATAAATGTCTTCTTTCTTTCTATCTAGTAAGAAAGTGAAATGTCAAACTTGGAATCCCGATAAACACGCAAACGAGTAATCACTACAGAAGCAATTTTCTGCCCTCGTGGATGCTACAAGGAATCCAGTAAACACACAAACTTAATTACAACCAAATCTGAATGCACAGAACAAACTCCACCAAACGTGCTACAAATGGCGCCATTAACCGCGGCAGCGCTGAAAACAATCCAAAATTAATTAAATTACATTGAAATAAATGCCCCTTCCTAATTAAACATTATGGTAATTATTACTGCGCGCTCGAATGGCTTTCGATTTGTTCCGATTCTAATTCGATTCCACGCGAGTACACCGGCTAATCGATTTATTTATCGAATACAAGGTGAAATTAACAATTGTATTGTCGCACAGCAATTTTACACGTTTAGCTCATTATAAGTAACAATCATTCAACATCATATTAGCCGAGAGACGTCCGCTGCTGAACTTAGGCCTCCCCCAAAGGGTGCCACAATGACCGGTCCAGCGCCAGCCGCATCCAGCGGAATCCAGCGACTTACCAGGCCATCAGTCCACCTTGTCTACACACGCTGGCTAACCATTCCGCCCCAACGGCCCTATGGCCCTATGTCGGTTCTACGTGCAATGTGCCCCGCCCACTGCCACTTATGATTAGCGATTCGGAGGGCTATATCTTACCTTGATTCTGCTGCGGCCATAGTAAGCTCAATGAGGGAAATAGTATTTTTGATTCGATCACGCAGAGAAACTCCCAGCATACAGGGAAAATTAAGGGTTCGTCTAAGAGCATTCTTAGCAACTAATGTGTTAACCCACGCCGGTGGTGAACAGTTCACTTGGAACCTGCACATCTCTAGGAAGAAAATTATGAACTATAAAAAGTCGCCATGAACATGCACTCTTGTCATGATAATATAGAGCTGTGTTCAGATGTTTGTGAGCACATTGTTTGATCCGATTTAAGGTTGACTGTAGGAACATTTTTGAATTCTGAATACAAAATCGCAGTCCATTGTATAAAATCTGGGATTCGATTTCGAAGGAAGCGCATGACAACCTGAATAAATTTATGATGTCAGGCGTCACCGTCAATCGTAGTAAAAGTTAGCGCTGATTGGATTAAGGGGCTCCCATACGCCAATGACCTTCGATCTGAATCCCTTTGTTTTCTGATGTTTTTTGTAGCTTATTATTTACTTCAAAGTTCTTTTTTTTTATCTTATTTTAAGGAGCTTGGTCGTTAATCAAAGTTCATTGTTTTCGAGATATTTGACATCAAAGTTGAACCATTTTAGGCCAAAAAACTGGTTTTCTGGCCATAATTTTGTTTAATGGTTTAAAATGAAAACCTTAGACCAGTTATTAGAGACGTCACAGGCGAACCCAAATATGTAGATTTCGTATATATTAGATCTTTCACGTCAATAGAGATACGAAATAAGTGTTATTTTAGACAATGTATAAAAAAATCATACAAAATGAAGTATTAATTTGTTTCAAAATCCGGTAGACGAAAATGGAGATAAAAGATTGAAGAACCGATAGCCGTTTGATTTATAATTCTATCTGTAGCGCAAAAGTAGGAGATACGATTCAAAACTTGTCAAAAATCGATGAAAACCTCGGGTAGCCCCTTAAGGCCTAATAGAAAGCCCTGTTTGCTGCTTGATTTTCTCCGCGTAACCATATTACAACATTATAATGTAATCTCCAAGTTTTCTTCCACGCAATATCAAATGTGATCCGTCTTAATTCCTCATTCAAGCATTAGCGGGCAATAATGGCGGATCCACGTTGGCGCTGCTCACACGTTTTTCTGCCACATAATAATGCTACGCTACAATGGATGAGGGTGGAAAAGGAAAGTGATAAGTAGGGTTCCGTTAATGATGACGCAATTTTATGGTGTGTTTTGATCCGTAAAATATATACGCGCCTCGAATAACCTTCACGCTTGATGAGTGTTTTATGAACTAGTTTTCTAAATCTAAATCTTCACTCTAGTTTAAGTCAGATTGTGTATTACACATTTTTAGGATGAATACACATACGAAAAACCCTGAATTCATCAACCAATTAAACTAAACTGATGCTTTCCGAAATCAAATGAGACGAGATTTTGACCAATTGTATATTCAACCATTCCCGACGAGGAGAGACAATGAGCTTTTTACGACGTCAGTTAAAATTAAATAATGAATAGTTCAAATGGAAAAGGATGCAGTCTTTTAAACTACCAATACGTATAATATTTTTTGTGTAGCGTAATATTAATCGTGTTTTTTATGTGAAATAATAAAATTAAGGCGTTCTACTACTGTCAGTTCATGCACGATATACATATATCAAGCATACAAGCGCTGGTTTTCGACAAATATTCTAATAACTCTGCATTATTTTAATGTCAGCAAAAGATAGAAAAAAAATGTAAAACATTTATCCGATTGTATTTTTAAGGTTTTGCATGGCAGTGAGTTCATGCCTGGTACACAACTTAGTTTGGACTAGAATCAGTCCATTCAGCTGAAAAAATAAAGAAAAAATCTAATCAATGGGAGAACCCTTCTTTTATTTTATGAAGATGGATATCGAATTTTTACTTTGTTTTATTTGCTGTATATAAGCTTGCCTAAAATACCTGTAAACTGACCCTGAAACAGGATGTGTGTAGGTAATTACGCAACACCTCAATGTGTTTGCACCTGCGTATTACCCACCATTACCAAATTTTTATTTGGTGAGGGCTGAGATAAAATGAGGCGAGCTGAGTTACCGAATATTAGTTCGAATAATACGGTATTCTTTATTCTGTATTTTTCGCGGTGGCAAACAAGCATTCAGTCTGTCACCGTAGCGTATAGGCGCTTACGATTCCAGAAGAATCCCAAGCGACGCAAGCGACCCTTTCTTAATTTGAGGATTCGTTGTGCAAGCTAGCTGAACGCAGATCTCTTACTCTCAACTCTCAACACAACACATCCACGGGAGCCCAGGCGACCTTATTCACCAACAGAGGTAAACACGTAACTTTTTCAACCGAGCGTTAGGACAATTGATTGTAATCGACCAGCAAGAACACAATCACAATACCATATACCTACAGCAGTATTTTATATTCTCACTTTTTTTTATATCTAGTGAAAACAATCAAGCTTAAGGGCGCGCTGTATTGAGAGTGACCTGCATTTATCTCGTGCCGTAATCCCATTTTGAATATTTCCAAAGAGAAAATAAACGTAGGTATTTAAAATTCAGAATAGATAGATAGATCTGTCGTAAATTATCTGCCTCCAGCCCCATGCTGGTTTTAAACTCACCCTCAAATGTATCTTGACGCCGCGACTCGTAGTAACCAAACCTAGGTAGAGGTCTAAGTATATATATACGTTAGGCGTGACGGGTAGGGTGAGGCGCATGAGCGCGTTAAGAATAACATCCCAGTAGTCATAGCAAATATATTATTATGATTCAAACACTGCCAAAAATGGCAGCATGTGCGCCCAAGGGTAACATTCCGCGCAAAAAAACTGTGAAGAACCATTCATTATGTTTTTGCGCAACGTGTCACGCACAGATGGTTATAGGTTAGTATATTTAAGGATTTAACTACATACCTACATAAGTTAGATTTACATTCAAATAGCTTGGAAATGTGAAGAATGCATCTAATGCTAGTCTAGGCCCTGTGAGCCGTAGTACTCGCGAGCGTTATTCAAAAAAACATTTTTAATTCCGACAGAGGTGGACTGATTACCTGGGTAGCCGCCGCAGTACCAATGTCCAGGAGTGGACGTCTTTGGGCTGATATGATGATGAAAAAAAACTATATAATTATCGAACCTGCTTAGAAAATTTCAGAAGACTCGGTTGAGAAACGCGACCAGGGATGTTATTCGCTAAGCGTTAATGCGGTTCTCCCCGCCGTTCACCCGTCACAACACTAGACCTCTACCTACGCTTGGTTACTACGCATCGCGGTGTCAAGATATATTTGTGGGTGAGCGTTAAGGTGAGCTTAAAACCAGTTACAGAATAGGGGGGCTGTAGAGGACAACCGGACAGCCGGACATACGATTTTCGGCCCTAGCTGAATCATAGAACTTCGTTCGCTGGTTCAATTAGTGCGACGGCAGAAAGTTTCTTCATCTGGAGATTGATGTGAAATAACTTTGACTTTTATTATACGTTTCACACTACATGTTACACAATAACTTTAATTGTAGCGATCTTTCCGTCGTGGACTGTAAAAAATAGTTATTATTTATGACTTTAAAGAACGGTAATTTGAAAGTAATTTCTTGGTATCTATGTTATCTGGGTGAGAGTGTTACAGTCATAGCTGACTGGTTACGATAATAACCAACGCCGAGGCCATGCGACAAAGTCAGTTATGTATTTATTGTCTGGCAATATTAGCAAATCGTTCTTATCACTTTATTTTTTTATTTTTTTTATTTAAGGTCGCTCAAACATCTAAGGTCATTGTTTTCAGCATTTTCGCTTTTCTTTCTGAGTACATATTTTCTCTTATTACGTTAGAAAATATTAGTTATAACTGTTATAAGTGAGTGACGATAACGGCCGATTATTTAGACGAGAGACGTGTGGAATAAAACGACATGTTGCGCCAACCCTAATAACATGGGAAAAGGAAGAGCGAAGGGTGTGTACAAACGCCAACACAGTTAACTGACCATCCTGTATTTGGACTTTACTGGACTGTATTGGACCTTATTACAGTGCACATTAAGTGCACGGATGGTCAGTTAGCCGTGTTGTCGATAGTACCAGTGATTATAAAAATATATCGCGATGAAACCCCTCTTCATCCCGTGAACTTGCCAATTGGAAATTGTAGCTATCTTTCAATTATGAATTCTAAGCTAGTTTTCAACATTGACGACGTCTTACGTTTTGTGGTATAGTCGCGGTCAATCGTGTCTAACTTATTTTGTTGAAATACGCTACGCACCTTTATTCCTCGCAAAGTTATTTTGCTTCCACTTGCACCCCGAACTCACCTTAAACGTAGTCTTATCTATGCTTAGTACTGAATTTAATCGAAAACCTCAAGCATTGCGTGTCCAGGTAGCGTCTAAGTAACTTATCACGGTAGTTCCTTGTCTCATTTACTCAATTTGGTACGATCAAACTGCCGCAGTATTGCTGCGTTACTAGCGTAACTGTGACGTGACAGATGAGTAAATTGACCAGCCAGTGGTATGCTGCCCAGTAATAGACCACAAGGGCAACTTTAACGAGGAACGTCCGATATGAATACCATTCAAATTGCTGAATGACCATGTCACTGCGCAGGTCAGAGGTTAGGCCTCCGTTTATTATTTTTGTGGACCATAACAGCACAATTATTCAATTTAATATCCGAATTAACCTTTTCTCTGTAGATTCACATTTTAATTAAGATTTTATGTGTCGTTATTGGTGTGGTTAAAATGGATTATTTTACTGAGGTCAGATTGCGTTATATTTTTTTCTCGCCATATTATCGTTAAAACCCTGTTATGAAAGAAAATCTGTATGGTGGCATTATTCATTATAATACTCATATCATCTTTAAAATACCTAGGTAAAGTACATTATGTAAATGAGAAAATATCAATAAATAACATTTTTAAAATCTTAAATAACTGTTTAAGTAACCATGACCTTTAATTTTATTCGTAATTGCAGCAATAACTAATTCCCGCTATCAAAACACATTCTTGCCTTTCTACGGCCGTGTCGGATACGACTGGATCATTCATACAATTCACTAACATTGACATTTACCCGATTATAATGATGTGCACGTATAAAGACCCGACCGACGTGTTTAGACTTACACACCTTAAACATTCTAACGGCATGGTCCATTGACATATTTGTCGTTGTAAATATTAAGGCTAAAGTGACCTATACATAGATCCAACCAAAGAAGTTAGATCTATATTTCGTGCATATCCTTTTTACGGGACTGGATCAACAATCCCGTCGCAACAGATTTGAAATAATCGGATTAATGCGCAACCTCTCATACAAAATTTACTGCTACTTAAATCGGAGTCTTCAGACCGATATTTCTCGAATTTGCTTACCAAGATTGCTTAGTTTATGTTTACTTATCCATATCCATACTAATATTATAAATGCGAAAGTGTGTCTGTCTGTCTGTTACCTCTTCACGCTTAAACCGCTGAACCGATTGAGATGAAATTTGGTATGGAGATAGTTTGAATCCCGGGGACGGACATAGGATAGTTTTTATCCCGGAAATCATCCCCCAAGGGGATGAAGTGGGGGGTGAAAGTTTGTATGGAGCTACGATGTAAACGAGTTCCACGCTGACGGAGTCGCGGGCAGAAGCTAGTAGTCTTTATAATTCAGTTGAATAGTATCTTACCCATCAGGAACATTATTTATTATCGTTGCATAGATCTTAGACAAATACCATACAGAATTAAAACACGAATCAATCGAAAGCCTGCCTTTTTTATACTACGACGGTGGCAAACAAGCATACAGTCTGCCTTATGGTAAGCAGAGACCGGACCCAATGGACGCTTGCGATTCCAGAGGTTTTTTTAATTGTGGATTCGCTGCCTGCTTCCGGACGGTAATTAAATTGCATCAACAATTCTTCTCAAACCTCCCCACAAGATTCTTAACATAGATCCTTGACACCGCATCTAGTTCTCAAACCTGTAGTGGCACGTTACTGAATATTTAGCAGTGTGTTTCGTATTCAGCGGTCCCCGGGAGCATCTGTCACTTCTCATTTATCTGCCGCTGTTAGGGATGTAGAAAAATGGGGTAGTGTTCAGTACACATGACAGTGGAGTGAAGTGGGTTACGTTTTGAACACAAATTACACATTCAAAACACAAATCTTCATTCTGCTTTCTGGGTATCTTTATGGCTGTCATTGCTTGGCATGCACGACTTACTTAATATCGTTTTACTGAAAACTTGGTTTTTTTCTAGCTATCTTGGGTCAGCATTGGGGTTATATGCTTATATTTTTTCAGGCTTTAACTCCCGGACTTTTTAGTAATGAATGTTTGAGTTATCTATAATATATGATTGCCGGCCTAAACGACGTCGTCACAATCTGTAACATATTATACAATTGGACAGTGTCTGTAACTTCCAGTCACAGAAGGTATTTTTTGAAGGAGAGGTATGTTATGTGTATGTAAGTATGTATTTATGAATGTATGTATGTATGAATTTCTTATTCTTTGGCACGCCCTGCAGCCTAAACCGTTGTCGGTCGGGACGGTGTCGTTGGATTCCTCTTAATCGTAGGAATGACATAGGCTATAATATTTGTAAAAAAGCAGTTACAAATTTGAAACCCAATAATTTATTTTATAGGTATCGAGAACTCTTTTACAAGTTTGAAAAACTAAGATCATCGGGCGATAAGAGTTTTATTCTGAGGTACGATCCATTTACACTAGTTAGAGTTCCCGTCGTTGCGTCGTCTCGTCAGCCACTCGCTGTACACAGTTTAATCAAGAACTATTCAGCCTTGCTTCTCAAACAATTTCTGAATACAAAGAGGACTTCCCTGAGTTCAATGTCCTTGTAGGCGATAAGTAACCAAGTGCCCTAATGTAGTTACATGGACCCACTTGCTGAACATACGTGCCCGGGCTGCGAATGGCCGATCCGCGATTGACTGTTTGTTTTACTAACTCGCATTGTTGCTTGAACTGGGAAATAAAGAATCGTTTAGACGCTGTGTTTTGTTGCTTGTGTTTTTTTTAATTGACACATTCAGTGCTAACATTTACGTAGCGCAACCCGCGTAACGATGACATGGGAAGACACTTAATGTAGCGTAAACTTGCCCCAGGATGGCATTGGGAATGCAGTTCCTAGCGTTATTCCCGGTTGTGCCTATTGCACCTAATCCCAAGATTTGGCATTGGCAGCCGTTGTTGCTTTCGCCATCTGTCCTTCCAACCAAGAGAGAAAACTAGACCTTATTGGGATAAGACCGGTTTCCTCACGATGTTTATCTTCACCGAAAAGTCACTGTTAAATATAAAATGTACATAAGTTTTTTTGGAACCACCCGGTGGTACGAGCCGGGGTTCGAACCTACGACCTCCATATTGAAAGTCGCGTGTGCCTTACCGCTCGCTTACAGTTAGCGTACGCATGAAAACCAAGGAAAATAGGCCTGATGCCATATTTTTCCCATCACGGGTGTACTACTTAAATAATGTACTAAATGAGCGCGTCGGCGGTTTTAGAAGATTTTCCTTCAAGGGTTTAAGGAGTTCAAAGACTGCGGCGGAAGTTTTGGGAAAGGTTGTTAAAGTCTGTCTTTGTCTTTCGGGTTCCGTATTTTGTTTGTTACTCGACAATCGAATGACTGAAGGTTGGGTGAATTTTAAGTTGACGTTACATCTGTAAACTTAAACTGCCTCGGATAAAATTTTACGTATGTCCATCCCAGAGGTCGACTGGTGAATGAATTTTTGAAATCGATTGAGTTGTTCCGGAGATTGCCCCGTACATACTACTGTACCGTACCAAGCTGCGCACTTGAAAACTTTACCTCTTTATAATATCACTAGCTGCCGTGCAGCTTCACCCACGTATTACAAAGAACGCAGGCCACCCCCCGGGATAATATACAGCCTATAACCCTCCAAAATATCCATTCTGTTCAAAGGTGAAATATTTTTTGAAATCGGATGTATGGTTCCGGAGATTACCCATAACAAACAAACAAACTTATAAAGCTACAATCCCTCAGCCACTGCCTCATAATAATATTAGTATAGAAGATTTTTAACAACATTCATATGAATATATACACATTGCGAGATATTATGTTTTGGTACAAGGTTGCTTATTTACTAACCGACCGTGACATTAAGACCTCGCCCGAGGACCCCCTAGCATCGCATAGCAATGCGTAGAAGAAAAATTAATATGATCAAGAGTGGACTAGCAAAAACCGAGCGAGACGTGATCGAGACGATATTGCTTTTCATATCGCTTTTATTGCGGCTGTGTTGACCTATTCGATATTGCTGGTGATATAGCATGGTATTGTTCAGGGTTAATAGAGCGCGGCCTTTATATTTTTATTTACTTATAAAATTTATATTCAATATGGGTTGTAATATTTGACTGTTTAAATTGGTCTGGACGTAAGCCGTTGATCCCGATTGTTTTTTAGGACAACAGTCGTAAAGCCGGATTATAAGCGACGCGAAAACTTCTAACTGTCAAGTTTCTCACTCGCTTGACGAAGAGTCTAACACCGCAACCAGGTCTAGCTTCTCCTCTGGGTTGGAAGGTCAGCCGGTGGTCATCATATCAGCCGAAAAAAGTACACTGCTGGTCATATGTCTCCCCCAAAGAGTGCCACAATGACCGGTCCTGCACCCAGCGGACTTTACCAGGTCATCAATCCACTTGGTTTACCCTCGCTGCGCCTGCCGGTACGTGGTCGGCTCCCTTCGGTCCGGTGATCGCTTTTGATAAAGTTAAGTACCACTACAAATACTTCTTGGGCTCTCCCAGGATGCAATGGTGTGGACTTCTCAATCTTCAGATACAGAAAGAGTCGCACCAGAAGTCCTTTGTTATCTTATTGGTACGGAACCCTACAGAACATGGTTTAAGAGTCCGCAGTAAGCTCGATTCTCCATACAAACTTAGTTACGCTCTCATTTTAAAACTACGTGTTAGATTGTAACGAAACTTTGCATGTACAATGACATGAGGTGTATCCAGGTCTGTAATTAGTTTATGTGGCTTCAGATACCATAGTAAAAATAATACAGCGAATTTAAGTTTTTCATACAAAACTTGTTTTTGCTGTATTTCGTTTGTTTTATAAACTGGAGCCATATAAACTAATTACAGACATAGATATATCTCATGTCATTGTATATGCAAAGTTTCGTCACAATCTAAAAAGTAGTTTTAAAATGGGAGCGCAACTACGTTTGTATGAGAAGGTGAAATTCGGCCGAGCTTACTGCGGACTCTTAAAATGTGTATGCACTAACAGACTTGAATTCATATATCTTTGGTTAATTTTGGCCTTTGACCAAGTCATGATTGATTTATCGACCGTACTCCGTAATGCGCAGTTGCAGAAACCGGTTGAACGTTTGTAAAATCAACGTCTATCATTGCCAACTGACATTTTATTATGGAGATCCTATGATACAATTGATGCAACTCTTGGAGCCGATTGCTTCTGCGCTTATAGTTATGAAAGGTTTAACTGTTGAATGTAACGTTATTGACATTATTATTGAATCTGAACTTAAGTGGCAGTGGGCGGGGCACATTGCACACAGAACCGATGGCCGTTGGGGCGGAAAGGTTCTCGAGTGGCGACCACGTACCGGAAGGCGCAGCGCGGGTTGGCCCCCCACAAGGTGGACTGATGACTTGGTAAAGGTCGCGGGAGTCCGGTGGATGCGGGTGGCGCAGGACCTGTCATTGTGGCACTCTTTGGGGGAGGCCTATGTTGGACGTCTTTCGGCTGATATGATGATGATGGTGATGATTTAATGTACGTATCTAACTGAATATAATTGAAACCAATATCAACACAATAAAAAAAAGGGAACCCAAATATCATCTCATTTCTTTACTTAATTTTTTCATTATGTTGATCTAAGTATAAACCTGCAGGTACTACCTACAGTAGACAATGTGAAAACGTGTTTCGCGAAAATTATACCGAGATAGATACACTTTCTACCCTCGTAAACTGCGGCATTTACGTGAACTTAAACGAAATCGTTATAATAAACTACTATAAATTTAACAAGTGGCGAATACGGGCAGCTAGTCTATAGATAATTTAAAATACCTATGAAAACTACTTTTGTTAATTATTGTAAACACATAAATCGTGGCACATATTGTACACAAAACAACAGAAGACGTTTCCAATTACTTAACGTCGACCGCTTTAGCCTAGTTGGTAGTGACCCTGCCTACGAAGCAAGAGGTCCTGGGTTCGAATCCCGGTAAGGGCATTTATTTGTGTGATTAGCACGAATATTTGTTCCTGAGTCATGGATGTTTTCTATGTATTTAAGTATTTATTTATCTATATAAGTATGTTTATCGTCGTCTAGTACCCATAGTACAAGCTTTGCTTAGTTTGGGACTAGGTCGATTTGTGTAAGATTGTCCCCTAATACCATTTTTTAAACAGGTATACTTAGCAGGCAATGGGTGACAAATTGCAACAATTTGCCAATTCTCACTAGTTTATATTATTTATTACCCGTCTTCAAATTGACTTCAACCGTCAGGCGTGAGTGTAGCGAATCAATACCCAAGCAACCTGTTCAAGTTCATTGAAATATTCAGACTAATTTCGTAGGCGTTAGTTAACTCTAACCTTCACCTAGATACTCTGTTTTGGTCGTCAACAACACGAATCTACTGTTATGGCGTATGTATGTTCATCTCTCTTAAGGCTATATGTCTTTTTGTTAACATGGCGGAAAAGTTCTGTTATGTCACTTTGCCTCTAAGGTGAGGATTTCAATGCCATGGGTTATGGAAAATAAGTATAAGGAAGTTTATATTGTATGCATTATTCATGTATGTATATTAATGTTTTTATATAATTGATTTGTGTTTCCATTCGAGTCTCAGTATTTAGGATCCTGCACCACTATTCTAAGTTACTGTTTAGCCCAATAGTTGACTGGTAGAGAATGTTATTACATTAAGTCCGTCAATTGTACCTTTATTTTTATATTTGTGCAATAAAGTTTGAATAAATAAAGTATTTTATACCTCACCCCGTAAACTTAAAAACTCAAATAAAATTTGTATTTGAACTGCATGTAAACATAGGTAGGAAAGCTTTGGAGTAAGTTATGGTTATAATTAGATAAGCATCAGTCTCTAATGTAAATTAGATATAAGTGCTATATGATATATAATCTGTTAGTGTTTTAGCGGACAAATTCATTTACATATTTATAGAAAAAGAAAAAATGACAACGAGACTGTGAGGCATGATTTCACAATATCGATACCCTAGTTCACAGTCGTACTAATTACATTTTTTTTGGCACTGAAATTGTAACTATGATTTGAGCACTATCATACTAATTACACAACTTTTTTCCCCGTAATTAGTACGATTGTGAACTAGCTATAAGTTCCAATATCCCAGTAATTATCCGCAAAAGAAAAAGTGACGTAAAACTATAAAAATATACCGTGACAATTTAACAGTATAAAACGAAAGAGATGCAGGATTTCTCTCCGAAGAACCGAATTACGTACTTGTGTGTAAAACAAATTGTATTGTAAAATGTAGACTTCATGTAACCTTGTATAAAGTTTTTACAATTAACTCCGACCTGAAGCAACCGACTATGAAACGCACGCTCGTCAGTTTCCCTCTAATTCAAACTTACTTTCCAAGATCAAGCCAGATAATCCTTGGCACACTTTACAGAGAACTTTCAGTGGAACAATGAACCTACATACATTTAGCGAGCAAGGACGCCCTTTATGCCCTGACATTTTCCAATGGCGGTATAAAGCAGACGTGATAAGATTTGGAACTAGCGCGGATTCGAAGGGTATGGACCCAGTGCTCGCTGAAGCGTGCTTTTTTAGGGTTCCGTAGTCAACAAGAAACCCTTATAGTTTCGCCATGTCCGTCCGTCTGTCCGTAGCTCAGTAACCCTTACTACTGGAAAACTGTAATTCGGCATGGTTATATAAATCAATCACGCCGACAAAACCGCAGAATAAAATCTACAAAAAAATATTTTTTTAGGGTACCTCCCCTACACCCAAGGTGGGGATGTATTTTATTTTCTCGTTAAAACCATTTTTCGACTCAGTGATTCGTTTGCGAGATATTGGGCTTTAATGCCCTAATTTTTGTTCGTGTCATGTTTTTTTCAATGTATTTTATAAATATAATTATATCCTGTATATCTTCGTCTGTATACCTAATATATTTCGTCGTCTAGTACCCATAGTAGGAACAATCTTTGCTTGTTTAAGTAATTTGGCACTACGTCCAGGTATTTGTGTAAGATTGTCCTGTCCCCCATTATTTACATATATTTATAACTATAACACAGAGATCTTTCAATTTCTTAGACCAACTGAGCAAAATACGCGCAGTACCTACCGACACTCAGAATTGAAAAAAAAACGTGAATTTCGTGTAAAAGAGGACGCCTCCATACGAAACAAAACACTTTCGCTCTATCAACTGTTGTTATTGATAGAGGACACGGTGAAAACGCGATAGCGATTTCTTGACAATATAAATTTTCATTTTATACCTTTGGAATGGTTTAGTTTTATAATTTGCTATTTTGAAATCGCTTTCCACAAGAATACACGATGATTTTTAAATCGTGATCAGGAGTCGAAAAATATAGATGAGCAGCCAAAACGAATTTCAATCGTGTACATTTATTTTATTTCCACAGAATCTAGGTGCGTGTAACCTTGTGTACACGATTTTATTATTAATAAGGATCCATACATGGCTATAATTTTTCTCCATAACAGCGAATTGACGAGGCAATCATATTTTTAGTATGATAAGGGCGGGCTCGCACCTGCCGCACGTGCAAGTGATATCATTGATTTTATTAGTAAAAAAATAGTGAGAAATTTGTACAGTGATACATAAAATGCATTTTGGAAAAATAAACGCTTAATGTATGATAAGTACTTGGACGTAGTACTTACAGGAGTGAAAACTTATCTTTTAGTCTGAGTATGCAACTTTTTCAGATTAATTTGCGTCTCTTTCAGACGATTTAAAACATTTGTATGGAGACATCGTTTTTAGTGGCTGACCAAAACGAGACCGGCAGGATCTTTTACATTCATGTCAGAGGAAGTTTATGCCAGATGCTCTAGTTTCAGTGAATGTTTAGGTAGGAAAACCCCATAACTAATAAAATGACAATCAAATAAATTTTGGGTTGAATGTCAATATCGTACTGGGAACTGAATCCGAAATTAAATGAAACGTCACAAATATAAACCAAGTGTACATTGAAAGTCCTATATAGACAAAATATAGTGACTAATTTAAGTTGGACCTAACTTTGAGTCACTCTACCCGAGTATTAAAACTATACATAAATGTACATATTCGAGTAGCCGTAAACTATAATAGAGTACCTACTTAGTATTCCTTTTTTTATCTATTTTTAAGGCGTTAACTTATATCTGGTCCTAGATTTTAAATCCGAATCAAATCCTTGGGTGAATTCGTGTCAGATTCGTTCCATCTCCTCTTCACTGGATATTTCACGCCTTACAACCTTCTGAATAAAGTATGCAAACTGATGTTAGAGTGAGAATTGGATAACAGAAGATACATTAGGGTCCAGTTGTAAGTCGTGCCCTTGCTGTGAGAGGGTCAAAAAAGGCGTTTGAATAACGTGAATTAAGATACAGAGTTCTTATTCAGCAGATATAATAGATTACCTTATCTTACTATAGTAATTATTTCATGTCTAAATGTGCACTTTTTGTGGACCCTAAATGTTAATGACCTAAATGGAACCAAATAATTGGAATAATTTAAGATTGTACTATTTTATATATCTACACAAGAGAAACAAAATGGGTGTCGATTTGTACGAGAATTTAATTCAATTTGTACAACATCTAGGTACTCATTTCCATTGGTGATTTCGAAATTCCGGAATTTCGGAACTTTTTTCCGATATTACAATTCCGGAATTGAGACACACTCAATATCGGAAATTCCGGAATATAAACAAATATAGTTTGTTGTCTAGTTGAAAGCTAATTGTGGGTGTTTCTCTGGAATTCGGTTACTTTTTTGACTAATTTTGACCGAGGTGGTTTTAAATGCTTGTTACAAAACTTTACGCTTTGCACGCCAGGTAAGATACCTATTATGATGTAATTGATGTATCCAAAAGAGCCAGTCACTTTAACGGATATTTAAAGATAAATTTATGACTTTTTGAATTTGTGTCCTAGGAACTGACGCCGCCTATAGTTTTTTCAAAATAATCACACCACATCAATGTCACATATTTATTCCAAAACAAAAAATAAAAGTTCGCTTATCCAAAACGGCCATTCAAATAAACGCATATTTAGGGAGAAATTTGCACTTTTGAATTCAGTGTGCCAGGGACTGACGCCGAAAATAGTTTCCTAAGTACTGTAAGTAGTGTATGTAAAATTGCATTTTATTACAAAACAAAAAGGAAAGGTTCCATTACTACAAATTATTGGCCGTTTAGCTTTAATAAGTAATAGTTTTAGATATATGATAATTGATAATTCATAGTCATTTATATGACGACGGACTGACACTGATAGTATGACGTATTCATTTGGGGTACAAAAGGGTGAATTTAGCAATAAAAAAATAATGCTGTGTACACCAAAGTGAGTGACCAAATTAAATGAACTTTATAATATCAAGTACTAAGACATATTAAATAAGATTATTGCAAATGTGTGAATTTTGCTGATACACCCAAGGTAACCAAATTTCGGAGTACCGCCCTTATCTTATCTTATAGGCTCCACTCAGTGTTCAGGTAATGTTTATGGCCACAAGGGTTTGCAAGCGAGTGCCCGAGCGAAACAATATCATTGTAACCCGTTAACACAAATATCTTTGTCCCTTTCCGTTTTCTCACTTAAACAATAATAAATATGCACTCAGTTCTTTCGTGTGTTCTTTAAAAAAAGGCCATTGAATAAGTATTTACGTTTGTCGATTATTAATAAATAAATAATGATTACTATTTCTGATTTTATTTTGCTCAAAATGCAATCACAACAACATTTAAAGGAATAAAATCCTTAATTCCGGAACCAGTTCCGGAATTCCGGAATTGAAGGCCAATCTCGAAAATCAGTTCCGGAATTGGAAACCGTCTGATATTGCATCCCCTAGTGATGACTATATTGACAAAATTATTTATAGACAGGACAGAGGTTTGGACTTAAATAATAAAGCCTTTTCCATATTCTAAGAAATCATCTTATTCAGTATCCTGCTGTCCTGTGCAATTCTAGTAATATAAGTTTGGATGTTTGTTCCTCATGAAATTTTGCAAGAAGATTAAAATATGGAATAGTTCTTATACTAGGTCCACGCAGTAGGAATTAGGATTAAAAATTGTTTAATAAATAACCTTAAATGATAAAGATTTTACTAAACGTTACCCGTCATGTATCTTAATTCTCAACTGCAAGTAAACAGTTTTTTTTTTACTTATTTTTCCTGGGTCGAGGGGGAGGTTTAAGAGGGGAATTGAACGACCGATATACGTGTCATGCGCGATTATTATTCGGTAAAGTTCGGCTGACAATCGTTCACACAGTTTTATAACTACGCACATATACTACAATATTAGATAATGTGTCTTTCTTTTCCTCTAACTTGAGCAGTTCAAGTTTCGCGTTTAAAAAGCGGCTATTTTCCTAACGGCCTGTGCCCCTGAGAGGAAAGACGTGTTTTGCCGCCGCGTTGCCACACTTCCGTTGTGTTGTGTCCAAGGAAATTGACACCGGTCATTTTACCACAGGAAAAACGCGTCCGGGATATATAAGTACAGTAATTACTAGTCAGTATAGTACCTGTACTTGTGGCCTATTAGTCCTAGCTGGTAAGTAAACTGGCGCCTAATTGACAAACTTTCTTCTCGACGTCTGTCAATTTTAATTAACATTAAAATGTATAATTTGGCAATTTAGGTACATATATTTCACTAGTATTAAAAAAAAACTATTTAGGAAATAACTTATAGGTAATAGCATTTTTTGTGCAACGGATGTATTCATCACCATTTAAATAATTATATAGATAAAATCAGACACTAAGAAAGCCACTTAATTAGCTCCTGAAAGATCGAAAATAAAAGATTAATAAACATAAATAATAAATCTACATTTTGGTTAATTTATATTACCTCAATAATATTAAAATATAATATATCATACAAAAAAAACATGAATACTTGAAGTATTCTTTGGGTCCCAAGTTTATAGGATTCTTGAATAAAGTATCTTAGAATAACTTTTTAATATTACTTACCTAAACGACGTAAACAAGACCGGGGGTCATTTCTGGAGGAGACTATAGCACGGGACCGGGATAAGTGGCGTACTGGAAAAGAGGGTTGTGCTCAGCAGTGGGCGATTAAAGGCTGAAAATAATGTTGATGATATTGCGTAATCCTCTGGCGTTCTCCAATATTAGTTACTTCGGAACATTAATGACCTGGTGTCTCATAAGCTTACTTGTCGATGCATACAAAATTTAAAACTCGTAAAACAAACACTGTCATAAAACAAATTGTTCACGACGCAACGAAAGTAACACGCCTTTATTGCTACCACTCTCCTAAACAAAACATTACTCCTATATTAGCCCTTCATGCCTTCACCACAGGGGCGATAATTGTGTACTCAATAAACAGTCTAGACGTATCTAAAAGGCGACACTAATTAATTTGAAAACGATCATAAACGCCAAAGAGAGAAATAAAAGGGTAACGCCTCAAAAATAAGCTTCAAAAACATAATGGTCCGTTCACGGCTAATAAAAACGAAATGAGGCGCTGCAGCTGCAGCAGTCGACAACCTTTACGAGTTGAATGTTTCTATCGGGTTTGGTTTTGAGTTACGTTTGAAATAAGGGTTTATTACCTACGAGCTTTTCTACGTCGATAATAAATCTATACTATTAATATTGTAAATGCGAATGTAATTCTGCCTGTTTGCCTTTTCACGCTCAAACCGCTGAATCGATTGAGATAAAATACGGAATGGAAATAGTTTAAACCACGGAGAAGGGCATAGGATAGTTTTTATCTTAGAAATCATACCCTAACGGGGAAAAATAGAGGGCGAAAGTTTGTATGTTGCTACGATGGAAAACAGTTCCGCGCGGAAGAAGTCACGGGCAAATGCTAGTGTACACACATAAATCGTTATTCGTTTGGTTTTATTGCAAACTTCCTTGGTAAACCCAATTGCGCATCAAATGTATTCGGGTGCGTATGAGCTTGAATGTTAGAAAGTCCGGAGAGACGTATTAAAATGTTTATTGTCTTAAAATCCTAAAATTACAAATGTTATAAAGATATGTTAGAAAGATGTTGAAAATGTTAAATGTTAATGTTCGAATGCACCCGGTCGCGATAGAGCCGAAAAGTACACTAAATCGAGGTTAATATAAATTATTGCTCAATGCGTCTTTTGCTAACGGGACGCACGAGGCTAAACCACGTGTTAGGTGCATTGCACCGAACAAAATGTAAAAAAAAATTGCCAAAAGTCTGGAATTCAGTAAAGTTTGTCGATCATAAAATGGGTGGGATCGCCGTCCCTGCATAACTAAATTAAAAAGTATGGAAAATTGC
This sequence comes from Epinotia bilunana, assembly GCA_947049275.1. NCBI lineage: Eukaryota > Metazoa > Arthropoda > Insecta > Lepidoptera > Tortricidae > Epinotia > Epinotia bilunana. Next base: position 16,540,119 of record OX346265.1, read on the forward strand.
AGTAGCAAAAACTACGAAAAAATGCCACTACCTATATTCGTAGACGAGGCCGGGGTGTAGGGACATAACGAGACTCAATTTAAAGACAATTTATAGAAGTTGTACTACGAAATCGTCTGTACGACTATCTTGCTCATTTGACTAATACTTAAATAATAATCGATGCGATGGCAATACTAATCTCTTGTGCTTCATGCGATCGAGTGTTTAAGAGTTCGGCTTCGCAAGCCATATCACGGCTCACGCGCCCAACTAGCTAGGGTCGCCATCGCCGGCATGGATCTATATAATCTCTAGAGCCAACAGTTGTCGTCGCACGCGCCGCTTGGCCCGACGGCAAGATCACACAAACAGCTGCGCCGACAGGCTGCGCAGAGAAAGTGCAACCGTAGAAGCTCGCTCCTACGAGACATACTGACGCGTATCATGATTTTGTAATTGTACAAATTACATATTCTATTTAATTCATTGGAGAAAGCTACGATAGCCCAATTCAGACATGCGGCTGTCAAGCGGCGGTAGTGGGTTCGAACCAATGAGTTTTTCGAAACTTATGTACGGAATATTTACCGTTAGTTTTTCGGTGAAGGAAAACATCGTGAGGAAACCGATCTAATCCCAAGAAAGTCTACTTTTCCCTCCCTGGGTTGGAAGGTCAGATGGCAGTCGCTTTCGTAAAACTAGTGCCTATGCCAAATCTTGAGACTAGGTGTCAAAGCGGACCCTGGGCTCTTTTAGGTCACAACCGGGAATAACGCCAGGAGCAAATTCCGAATGGTATCAAATTATTCCGAAAACTACCTACCAGTTTCGCTGAACGAGTTTTTGATCATCATCCTCTTTTTCGTTTTTCCCAGCACGTCTATCATGCGACAGCCGCGACATACTCTCGATTTTTCTCGCACCATATCTCTTGTTCTAAGTGTTCTAATAAGAAAGAGACGGATAGTGCGAGAAAAATCGAGATAGCTCGCGCGCCGTCGTATGATAGCCGTGCAGTAGTGCCCTAAACGAACCCGATGTCCGCTTTTGTCCCAAGATTTGGCGTAGAATAAAATACAAATCTTACCCTTTTCCTATCCCATTAATGGCCGGTTCCGATACCGATAGTTTTCCTTACCAACAGTTACACTTTGACACATTTTCTACGGGTAATCTGTCAAAATATAACTGCCGGTAAGAAAAACTATCGTTGGATTGATTATTGGAACCGGCCATTAATCAAATTAGCGAAAAAGTGGTTTCAGAAAGATGATGTCATGATGCTTTCGAACAAATGATGACAAAAAACCTCAATATTTTTCTAAACTACACTTGTTTTCGGTTTTTGAACTAAGAGAGCAAGTACGCTTATCGTATTATTGTAAATCTATTGAGGAATCGAGGCCAATCAAATACGAAGATTTCTAATATTTGTCAGCTTCAAAATATAGTTTAAGATTGGGGGCAATACACGGGAGGGGAACTCAAACTGCAAGAAATTATCTAAGCTTTTGTCATAGTAAACATTACATTCTTGAAGTAGTCACATGTAAATAATAATAATATTCGATATGCAATGACTGTAGGAGTCATTACATATTAAATATTTCTTATCATCTTAGGATATAAGGTCAACGTTTAACAACTACGGTACAACACAATTACTTACTAATTACAGTGCGTCTAGATTCTCAAACAAGGAACCTTTTGTTACAGTAATTACTAATTAGCATCGTGTCGTGCTATCAGTCATTATATACCAATGCACAACTTTATCTAGAAGGACAGCTGCATGCATACATACATATAGGTCATATAGATTGCTAGTTCGCTGTAATTCGCATGATATTTGTAACAATGCCGAAGGTAAGAGGTAAAATTTGGAAATCTAGTAACTATCGGCTTTTTGTCAATACCCGAGTGACCAGGGAATGAAGAAATAGAAGAACCATATCTGTTGAACCATCCGAGTGACAGTGAACCGACATATATAATATATCTTAATACATAGGTACACAGGGTAAATCGCCAATAACTAGCCACCCTTCAATAACTGGCCCGCTCATACTAAAAATGAACTCTGTTCCCGTACAAACAGAATTAAATTTAGTATAACGTGGCCAGTTATTGAAGGGTGGCCACTTGGCCAGTAATTAACGAGTTACCTATGTTTTACCAAAAAAATGTTTGACATTTTTTCACTTCCCAAAAGATTTTTCATAGAATTATATTTGCCAAATAATTGTTTACCAAATTAACACTTGACAAATAATTCTACCTAATGTTTGGCATATTCATGTATAAGCAATATCTCGTTCATCAACTGGTAATTTGACCAAATTTCATTCAGTCATATGTTTGAAGGGGGCCAGGGATGCATGGTGTGAGTCGTGCCATGGAACTGACATCCCGGCCGCTAGACATTTTCAGCGAGCTTGGGACTCCCCTCGCCTTAAAAAGGTGCAAACATACCTATCAGAAAGTAGCCCGGACGATTTTGAACGGGCCCGGCTCCTGGCGGTTTCCGCCCCCGAGTCGGGGCACTGGCTCCACGCGCTTGCGTCGCGACAGTTAGGCACCGTTCTGGACCCAAGCACCTTAAGAAGTGCTTGTTGCTTGAGGCTTGGGGCCAGAATATGTGTTTCACATACATGCGTCTGTGGCAAAAGCGTCGATGTGTTGGGTAGGCATGGCCTCTCGTGTACAAAAAACGCCGGCCGCTTATACCGCCACGGCACTATAAACGATTTGGTCCGTCGTTCACTTGCCACCGCTTCTGTGCCGGCTATACTCGAACCTACGGGTTTGGCAAGAGACGATGGCAAGCGACCTGATGGTGCCACATTAGTGCCGTGGAGGTTGGGTAGTGCCTTGGTGTGGGACGCAACGTGCGTGGATACGTTTGCTCAGTCCCACATCCAGGGGACTCGCTCTCAAGCCGGCCCTGCAGCTGACTAGGCCCAGGTGTTGACGCGCCGCAAATACTCGTCTTTAATTAAAGACTACGAGTTTGCGGCATTTGCGGTAGAAACACTGGGTCCCTGGTCAGCTGACATGAAATCATTTATGAGGGCAATGAGTAAGCGACTCGTTGACGCTTCAGGGGACCATAGGGCTGGCGCTTACCTCTCGCAACGTATTTGTTTCATTTTACTGCCAAATCTTTATCGGTACGCTCAGATACCCAGATATTTTATGTTACCGACATGCACACCAAACATGCCACTCACCATTCCATTCACACACACACTATTTTGTATATCTGTCTCGCACTGGAGTGGGAAAGTTTACATTCGAAGATCTTCGGACATCTACGGCTTGCGTCGGCGGCAAAAAAGCAACCGCCAGAACGTTGTCTCTCGAGCGCGGGAAAGATAGCTAGATGACTACTGCAAATGTCAAGCGACCGGCCGTTTTTGTGAAGACAAGTGAACTAATTTGGGTGAGTTTAGCCTATATTTATATATTTTCATTATCACACGACCTGTAGGCACTCAGGTGGATTTTTGTATGGCGAAACGGGGAGAATTTTGAATATTTTTGAACCAGTGCAACCGGAGTCGAATCCCATCTCTTTACCGGCAAAGGGAAGATTTGAAACAGTATTTCATTAGCAATACAGAGGTAATGCCGCCAGCGTTATGTTATAGGCTCCATGCCGCAGACGGAATTGCTGGACGGGGTCTTTTTGCTATGACTGGGTTAGGTTATAGTTTTTAATTTATTTTGTATGTGTTTATTTTATATTATTGTTATTTATTTTATATATGTAGGTATACACTAACTAATTAATATGTTAGTTGGCATAATATGTTTTAACCAAAACAAAAAAAACGCAAAAAGACGTTTTTGCGTTTTGTGTAGAGGTCGCAATTAACCTAACCGCCAGCGTGTCGACGTCACTCCGCTTCGCGGGGTGCCTATTTCCGCTCTAAGGGACACAAGCTAACCCTAACCTAACCTACCAAATAATACAATTGTTACGATTCTTTGTTTTTTACTGCGGGGGGCTTCGCCCCCGAGCCTCCCTTTTTTGGCTGCCCTAACCTAATTTAACGCCTTTGCCTACCGACCTACCTAACCTAGTTGATACAGTTTATCAAATATGATTATATCAACTGTACATTAGACGAATTGGGCATTATAACCAGTGTTCAAAATAGGAAATATGCATTATACTTAATGTATGTTATATAACATGTAAAATTATCGTTATATTATTTTTTATTTAAGGGACCGTGAAGTTTTATTGATAGTATTTTGGTAAAATTTCATAACCCAAACAAATGTGATTTTTGTCTATTTATAGTTTGCCATAACATTAACTTGTTGTTGCAATGGAATGGGGAATGGTGTACGCTTCTACAATAAAATTCCTAAAGATATTTTGACTTTAAGAAAATTGTAAAAGAGCGCTCAGTATTTAAGGCATATTATAGTGTCCAGGAATTTGTGGAAGACAATAACTTCTTTTAAGCCTTTTTATTTTTATTATTTTTAAGTGACATTTTATTTATTTGTCAATTTTGATGTGAACTGTGTTCTATGCTTTTGTATGTACTTGTCAGCTATAAAATTTTAATGTGTATTTAAAATTTTCCGTGTAGTCAATATTAACTTTCTTTTGTTACGTTGTGTATACATATATTATTTGTGACGTTTCTCAAGCACTCTTTGAGTCTATTTGAAATAAAATATCTTGATTTGATTTGATTTGACTCCAACAATCGATAGAATTGGCACTGAATGTTAAATTCCATGTGTCGTGTCGTGCCCACCTCTTTTGGGAATACATCAGGTAAGTATGAAAATGTTGAGCTTAGAACGAATACAAAAAATACCCTCTCCAAATAGCGACAAAAGTTCACTATCATCTAGTCGTAAAAACTACAAGTACACTTACTTAGGTTGTACCTACTACACGAAGCGAGTTAGGCGGCCGTTCACCCTACCTAAAGCCGGAGTTATAATATAGGTACGTACTAATACTTAATGTATATACTTAATATAATGTAGATATGTACCGCAGCGATAACAATTGGGTGAGGTGATTACTCCCGCATGCCTTACTTTGGAGTACTAAAGATACTGGTACTTATGGATATGGTACCTAAATTGTATCTATTGTTTATTTTAGACTAGCTCGTATTTCAAGGAATGCAGGCAGTCCCCGTGGGATAAAATAAGCTCCAACCAAAAAGTCCATTCTAATAAGAGGTTCCGGAGATTACCGCCTATATAAAAACTTTATTATATTAGTGTCAATGTAGGTAAATAGACTAGCTGTCCCTAACTTCGGCCTTCGGTTTATAAAGAACTCCAGCGGAGACGGATGATGAAATGTAGTTTATGTAATGGTGATGAAATGTAGGAATGACCAATCTTTACGAGATATACCGAATATTCGGCGGAATTATTCGTTTCAAAGTAATTGCCTTATGCTTTCATCAACTGTTCCAAAACTGATTTATTTTTCAGTGATACAAATCATGTTGATTTTAAAGTTAAATATTTACAATAAAGTTAGTAAAACCAAATTAAGAACCAGTTTTAGAATGATAATTTCACAGGGCTTGACTATTTTCCATACTTGCAACTTGCAAACAAACACCTGTAAAATTATTCGGTAAATATTCCGCATTTGAACCGAATAATTCGGTCGAATAACGAACATTGAAAAATGTGCCGAATATGCCGAATACCGAATATTTCGGCGCATTTCTACTCTACCTACTGGTAAATCAGTTTTAAAATCGGAGGAATAAATTATTAGTCTTCTCAGATTACCCGTTATAAACTAACTTTGACCTACAAATCGTGAGTCTTAACGTGTGACCCAGCTTAAAAGGGCTTAGGTGAGGCATTTTGTCAGTCCCTTAATAAACTTACCGTAAATTGGATTAAAGCGCAGAGTACCGAAAAACTGAATCTTCGGCCCGGTTTAAAGAAATTGTTTTTTCTTAGCAGCATAAGAGTGAAATTCCACAAGTAACGTCGAAGCTGTGATATCATTTATTTGGCACTAGGCTGCTGATAGCATGCGACATCAATTAGGTAGGTATACGAAACTTTTGATGAGTTACAGCTAAAAATAAATTCATGACCATCTTAAACGTATTACAACATTTACAAGAAACCCATTGACACATTCTTATTAGTTTGGTATTCCAAATGAATAAGAACCTGGAATAATTCGACGAACAATGTAAACTCCCACTTGTGGATTTTGAGTCATGAAATCGAAATGTGTATTGTGCGGTATATTTCTAAATAAGTATAATCAAGTTTGGCAAATAGGCATTACAAGTAAAGGAATAACTCTGAAAACTTGTGAACACAAAGAACTTCGCACCGGGAGCTCTCGTTAGACTAGGCATGCCTCCATTTGTTTAGGTACAGCTTCCGCCTGCGACTTCGTCTGCGTGGACCGAGGATAAACACTATCTTATATAAGCTATCTTCGTGCAAAATTTCATCCAAACATCTAAACTTAAGTATTTTTATTAATACATAGTAGTAGGATAAATCAGGTGAGTGTACGAGTCCGACTCTCAATTGGCCGGTTTTCAGTATTCCATGCCTTAATTAAATGAAGAGTTAATATAATTTGAAAAAACGCCCTGTGTTACGATTATGTGATAGACCAAATAATTAGTAACTCAATACATTTTCTAACAGTACCGGGATAATGTCAAAAGGACCTTTACAAAATCGGGCCTTATAGTGCTCTGTTATATCTTACAACAAATTTCAAAATTAGATATATAATGTCAAAGTGCCGCCTCCAAGTCACATCGTAGGTACTTGCGGGGTGCCATCTGGCCCGTGGCATTGAAACAGCGTGACGGATGCGATAATCGCACCCAGCCAGCTCGCATTGTGAACATTTTTAAGTCATATTTAAGACATTTATTTACCGATCCCAACTTTTGATAGAAATGTGTGTTATTCCCGGTTGTGCCCTAAAGGAGCCCGGAGTTCGCTTTGGCCCCTAATCCCAAGATCTGGCATAGGCACTAGTTTTACGAAAGCGACTGCCATTTGACCTTCCGACCGACAGGGATGTGTATTTTAGAATAATAAGCTGATTGATTTCGTAACCCTTTACCTACTACTACGTCAGGTAAGTCTACATGTAATTTATTTTTTGTATTCCCATACATTTTCCCAAATGACAATTGAGTTGCCTGAATGTACGTTCGAAAAATGATATAATCATAATAGTAAACCACTACTAATTAAACCACACGATGCTTTGTTCTGGCTAAGTAAGACCCTAATCTGAAGAGCGTCCTCAAAACAAAAAAGTGTCGGCAATGCGCTTGTGTTTCTTCTGGAGCCGCAAACGTCCATGAGCTGTGGTGTATGCTTACCATCATACAGGCCGTATGCCTGTTTGCCACGGTCACAGTAAAGCAAATGTAACACACGTGAACATACCTGCAACAAAAAACAGAGGTCATTATTGATGCTAGGTAAGAGTTACTTACTTTTATTATAAGCTGGAAATTTTGTGAAGTACCTTTATCAAACTAAAAGCATATATTTAGTAGTCCAGTAGGTACCAGGTACTTTTAGCAGTCCTAGCGTGACACGGTTCTCCATTTGCTCTCATCATAAAAATCAAACTGTACTAAATATAGTTGAAACAATAAAATGCGAACGCCTCAATCCTTAATGTAATGGAACAACGTGTATAATTGTTTAACTTTATATGCTCAATCTATGCGGTTTTAAACTGTATGTAGTTAAAAAAATTGGCGGCCCATCAAACTGCCCCTTGATTTGATTGGATTGACGTCATTAGGACAAAAACGAAGAGTTATTGTATCGTTATTATTCATTCAAAGCCGTTGTACAACTGCGAAACGATTTCAATGGCATATAACTAGAAAATACTTGTATTAAATATGTAATGTTTGACGACTGACGACGCAGTAATGGCTCTGGTGACAAAGTGAGGGTGAATATTGCATGCAAGGTATCAAATATGAAATCATATTTTCGCCAATCTTTGGTGGAGGATGGAGTCGTCATCCCATGATCAAAATAAGACGTATTGCCTGAATAAATATTAAGGGATCACGGGGCAAAACTCCGATACGATAGAATTAATGACATAACAAGAAACCAATAGTGGTAGTGACGAATCCTTCGGAGACATCATGTTCCAGCAATGAAAAGAAAACATACCCGGCTGGCCCTCACACCAATACTTATAATATAACTCTTAAATCTGACTTACAACTGCTTGAATTGAAATAACAATATAGCCAAAACCAGCTTAATTTTGTTTACCATCCAGTCTCTGTGCGTCGCTTGGTCGTTCTTTTGTTTAAACCTGGATTTGATTCAATATTAGGGTAGTTTCCTCATGTTAGAATTGATAACGTAGTGTTGCTATATGGATAGTAAAACATCTAATTATTACCATAAAGTGTAAATTACAAAATATAACTAATTTCAAAAAAGATATGGAACTTGAGTTATGAAAAAATATGCATGTCCAAGAGTTAATTTAAATCTACCAATAGGATGCTAACGCTTTAATAAAAACAAAATTGTGCGACGACTATAATCTAAACGCAGTATTCCACGACCAAATAGCAATTCCCTTCAATATCCATACAACGAATAGTACAAATACGAACCGTTTCGACTACCGCCAGCTAGGTTCGTCTTTGTTTCTATTATTCGTGTATTTATCCCTCCCGATACAAACATTTGTTCCTTTCCAAAAAATGGTACGTGTGGCATCGTAAAAAAAACTCAAGGCCTCCACCCACCGAACGCGAGTCGTGCGCGGCGCGTGTCGGGCGCGGTTGAAGCGGTATATTCACACCGCAAGCGGGCAGCGTGTAGCAACGCGGGCCCGCGCGGGTCCGCCGCGTCATGCCTCTCTCACTACCAACACATTTAATATGTATCTCACTGTCTCTATCATTCTTAGCAGCGCGGTAGCTGCGCGTGCACGCGCGGGCCCGCGCGGGCCCCCGCATCATATCTCTCTCACTACCAACACATTTAATATGTATCTCACTATCTCTATCACATTCAGCAGCGCGGCAGCTGCGCAGCAGCCGCGCGTGCACACGCGGGCCCGCGCTTCACACGCGACGCGCACGACACGCGGCCGCGCTGCCGAGTTGTAACTTTAGCGCCGCGGGCCCGCGCGGGCCCGGATTCGGACCGCGTTCGATGTGTGTTTTAACTGTAGTTTCAATGCTTTACAACTTGCGCGGGCCCGCGTAGCACACGCGCCGCGCGCGACACGCGTTCGGTGGGTGGAGGTCTTTAGGAAGCACGCCTATTGTGCGCAGCTTAGGCGACACGGCACGGCATCGGGTGTCGGGCACCACGGACGTATTTATTTAGGTATTGACCTTGACCTAACTTCTTCGACGGATGACTCAACGGCCTTACGAGTGTTGACTAACTGAACAGTTTTAGCACACAGTTTCACTCGAATAATAAATCGACTAAATGTCCAGTTCCTTTTGTTAACAAATTGCACTAAAGTTACAGAAAGGAGGGATGGTCGGTCGGTATCATGATAGAATAAAAAACCGGCCAAGTGCGAATCGGACTCGCGCACGAGTACCATTATCTATAAAAACAGCAAAAAAAAAACCATTCGCGTTTGTTGTATGGGAGCCCCCCTTAAATTTTTTATTTTTTTTGTTTTTAGTGTTTGTTGTTATAGCGACAACTGAAATACATAATTTGTGAAAATTTCAACTGTCTAGCTATCGCGGTTCTTGAGATACAGTCTGGTGATAGACAGACGGACGGACGGACGGACAGACAGCGAAGTCTTAGTAATAGGGTCCCGTTTTACCCTTTGGGTACGGAACCCTAAAAGTTACGTACAGTCAAGTGTAAAAATATGGGTGCATACAACTTACTCATAGCTCTTATGTCAGCGGATTAAGGTTTCGGTACAGCTACATATTTATGAGATGATTAAATCGATACATATTTTTGCACTTGACTGAACCCAGCTCCACCACCCACTTACAACAATATACTATTTTCCTACAAATGTTTTACTAACATACATACGTAAGAATGCCTTATGCCATTAAGTTCGATTTTGTACCTACATATATGTAATTTGTTATTAAAAAAAGAAACGTTAGATACCTAAATCAAATGTGATCACCGCCTTCGCGAGCATATTTGAGAAAGAAAAGGTAAGTAATTAATTAACTTCATTTCAGTTTTCCTTCGTCAAAAGCTTTTTTAAAAACCTACGAGGGTGAAAATACATAAAGTATTCATAGAAGACTACATAAATATAAAACGATCACTTGCCAACCAAAGTAAAGTTATATTAAAAAGTACAAAGTTCATTCACTCTTTCATTCCACTCCCTGCCCATATTCACAACGTATAGCGACAACTCGAGTTCAGCAAAACCAGTATAAGTCTTACATCTGATTACGTACAAATATAACGGATCGCAGGGATCAAGTTATACTATGAAGGTGTGGTGAGGTCGGTCGAGAGTAATTGTGAATGACCCCAGACGAGGTGTGTCCATGCCCACTGTCCATATAATAAACGTACTGGCTTTTACTTGGCAAAAAAACCCAATCGATTTAACGTTCTTTTTGCCGTCTTAAAATTGTTATTGGGTCTCTGTTATTAATATACTGTAGTTATAGTAATGATGGCAAATTACAGAGGCGATGTGGAGCAATTTGCGAATCGAATTTGGTTATTTACAACATTTAACAGCTGATTGATACCAATTGAAACAAATTGGAGAAGTGAGGATTTTTTACCTATTTTTTTAATAAACATAGGCAACTGGTACAGATCTGTCGCATCTTATTTATTACATTATTACTATTTTTGAGAAATCTAGAAATAAAGGCAATTTTCTGCAGTCCGTAGCATGGTAAAAAGAGTTACTTGTATTCAACGTGAAATACACGTATTCAATTTTCATTTTTGCATTTCGGTGAATGAAATCGTGGTGAGGAAACCGGTCTAGTCCCTAAAGTTTTCCCTCTGGGTTGAAATGTCAGATGACAGCAGCTTTCGTAAAACTAGTGCCTACGCCAAATTTTGGGATTAAATATCAAAGCGGACCCCGGGCTCGTGTTGGGAAATCGCCAAGAGGAAAACAAATATCCATTGTGACACGTCGAAATATTATGTTTCATCATAATTTTCTGTGCGTTATCCGCCCACTTGAGCATATTAAGCCTCTCTGCGAAATTTGTTTCTAAATAAGTATATTTAACGTGGACTGTACACAACCTATCACCTATCTAACGCACGTATCTCAGCTAGCCAAGCTGCAACAAAGTTTAATTTGAAGCACACTCGCCGAGATTAAATTCCGAAGGCATCGAGATATCACACGAAACTGACAGCTACCGGCTCAGGAAATTAACGGTTCGACGATTCGTAGGTATATGTAGTCAGACTTCTGAGCCTGAACGCAGTTTAATGAGTTGAATCGTAAGTCGGTTCGGACAAAATCCATAATATATATATATATATATATTTTTAAGTCATAGGAGGCAAACGAGCAGACGGATCACCTGATGGTAAGCGATTACCGCCGCCCATGGACACCTGCAACACCAGAGGTGTGGTGAGTGCGTTGCCGGCCTTTAAGATGGGAGTACGCTCTCTTCGTTCGTATCGGTCCGGAAATACCGCAGGCGACAATCCATTCCACAGATTAGCTGTGCGAGGCAGGAAGTTTCTGGAGAAGGGCACAGTTGAGGACAGCCAACCACCTAAGTGATGAGGACGGTAATGTTGTCGCGTTGGACGATGGTGAAAAGAAGCGGTAGGGACTAATCCGAACAATTCCTCGGAGCACGGATAATATAAGTCATTAATTAATGATGGGACTATTCTCTTGTGTAGACTATTGTAGACTATTGCAAGATAAAAAGGTTTCTACGGATGTATGTCTACATGCAATACCATCATCATCCTCCCAGCGTTTTTCCCGGTAGTGCTCAAACAAGCTTAGGGTCCGCTTTGACACCTAATCCCGAGATTTGGCATAGGCACTAGTTTTTACGAAAGCGACTGCCATCTGAACTTCCAACCCAGAGGGAAAACTAGACCTTATAGGGATTAGACCGGTTTCCTCACGACGTTTTCCTTCACCGAAATGCAAAAACTAAATACACTCGCGGGCAAAGAATACGGGTCGGTAAAATACCGTCATATTTCCTAAAATAGTGCGTAAGAGGTTGTACAGTTAATCCTGTCATGATCTTTATTTAACTTTACATATAAACTGCTAATAACAGTAAAAAATAAACGTTACCAGGTTTAAATCGGACTCGTAAAAACCCATGAAAAAAACAACGTTAACGGAGCGAGATATCGCAAAAATCGTGATTTTTGAATATCGATATTTTTATGATAGGATCCAGGAAATTGTTAATATAGGTACAGTTGGGTATTGTAAAGAATAGCATATATTATGTAAATAAAACAAGTATTAAATATTTTAAAAAACCTATTGCAGTTATTTAATTTAGGGTGACCCCGTATTCTTTGCCCGCGAGTGTATTTCAAATAATCTGTAGACAATTGAAATAGGAAACAGTGCCTACATGCAGGAATCTGTAGACAGGACATTTTTTGCAAATGGGAATAGAAGCAAAAAATCTCTAAAGATTTTTAACAGGAACAGTTATCGAAAAGAAACTCATTGTCAGTAAAGTTGGGAACGGAACAATCCTCTCGGCAAGGCCGGCTCACTCCGTGATTCCATCGCGCCCCTACAAGTACATCGGCCTACCGGCTCCAGCCGGTATGTTAGCGCTGCTATGCTTACGGTACGCATGCGCTCTATCGCAGCGCGTTGCATGCGATACAAAGGGAAGGCCACGTTTAGGCTCGTAAAGTATTAGTTATATACGCAAACGCCTTTGCATATACCTGCCTACATTCAATGTCAAATATATGTTTGCACTTTTGCATTCTACTAATATTATAAATGCGAATGTTTGGCTGTTTAGATGTTTGTTACTCAATCACGCTTAAACGGCTCAACCGACTTGGATGAAATTTTGCACGAAGATAGGAAAGGATAGTTTTTATCTCGGGTCCACGCAGACGAAGTCGCGGGCAGAAGCTAGTTTGTAATAAGGCGAACCATGTATTCATGTTTTTGACGTCGACTGTACAAACGCCAAAACAGTTAACTGGCCATCCTGTATTTATATTGAACCTTATTACAATGCATATAAAGGCAGGGATGGTCAGTTAACTGTGTTGGCGATGGTACTATAGCCTAAGCACACCATTTCGGTGAGAGTCGGATATAAACTGGGTCATCACGAATGATTATAATTAAACCAGCGCACATTAAAATATAGGTTTTTTTCTCGACCAACGTAATTGCCCACTCGCGAAACGCACGTCAATATTGATCATGCTACCGAAAGTGGGTTAAAATATGATCACTAAGTACTAACTGACAGCACTGAACTCTACAATTCATTCAGTTCAATTTCTTCATTCGACCATCCTTATTATAAAGCAAAGTTCGACTACACATTTGCAGTCAGCTCAGAAACTACAGGATCGATTTGGACGAAAGTATTAACTTTTATACTCGTGGGTGGTCTTGAGTATATAATATTAGTTAGTATGTATTTAATGTCTTTGACCTGTAATTCGTGCTAAGCATGAGACAAGCCGCTCTCCAAATAACACACCATGTCGTAGGTAGTATTAAAAAATGTTAATACGAGATAAGTTAAGTGGGGGACTGTTTATGGAACCAATACGATACACGTTCAAATGGAAAAAATGCCTGTACAACATATATTATAATATAGTCTTCTCAGATAATCAAGATGCAAGAATGCAATTACAAAGATACACATACCAATAACGTCCGCTGAATGTCGCAAATCAAGTAAGCCATCCCATATAGTACGCGGGTAGCAAAAACATAGAATTAATGTGGGAAAGTGACCCCCGTCCCTTTCTGCGTCTCCAAGAGCGAACCGGTCACACCATACCATACTCGACTGATCCCACCACGGACTTACTAGCTTTACGGACAATTTATTACCCCTTAAAGAAAAGGACCAATTCGCAGTGGAACAGAGTAAACGAATGGAATAAAGAAGATGATAAACCTAAAAAGAAATGCAGGCGACGAAATCGCGAGTATCCATAACACGAGTAAATATCTCTTTTAATTAAATTCGATTGTGAACAAACATTTTTTTAATTCGGAAAGTAAAAATATTTGTAATTAGCATTTAGTACTTAGTGAAACTCTTTATTTACGTTAAACTCAATTATTTCATTTTAGCCACGAACGCTCGAATCGAATATGCGGGATAAAATAAACATATTTAAAAATTGCTCGTTTAATTTAAATTCACATGTGCGGCAGAAATTTCTCGAAATAGAATAAATGCGAACTAGCCTCTCGCTTCGTTTCACTTGCCCGGGGCTTTATTCAAATGGAAGGTTTGGGTTATTTATTTCGCTCCAGGTTTCATACGTCTATTAGGGATTTTGTTTTATTAAAACTTCGTAACGACTATGTCTTTCTAGAGGTGACTTAAAAGTGCTGGATTAGATACTCGTATACCTATACATACAAACGTGATATTTTATAAATGCATAGGCAGATCTTTGTCTGGCATTTAACACCCTATGTACATTGTACCTACCCACAAAGGTTGGTACAAACGCCAACACTGTTAAATGACCATCCTGTGTTTATATAGAACCTTATTACAATGCACACAAGGTGCACCGATAGTCAGTTAGCTGTGTTCTCGATAGTACTGTCGATTTTTTTACATCCCCAATTTTAAAATGTTTGAAACGCCACTCTATTGTCAGAGGCCCAATCTTTGACCCGGATTTCCTAAAGACGTTTTTAACTGTACTGCTGCGTTGAGTGTTCTCCGAAGACACCTATGAATGTCATCCATCAATCACTAAAACCGAATTGCGTTTCGGCAACCTGCCACTAGTTCCACGCCTAACCAATCAGCATTTCAAAAATCGAATCCCATCGCAATCGAAAGCGCAGGAGCAGGTTTCCGCATTCGATTTGAAAACGCTCTTCGTAATCGATTCGCTACTCGTATTATGGAAGTCGAACGCTTTTAGTCACGTGCGCCTGAAATTATCGAAAGGAATTTTCGCCCGAGGTCCACGGTTTGGAAACGTAATTTTAATTTATTGGGATGCAAATTCCGGTTCCCCGGGGGTGTGAATTCGCTTAGATTGGTTTTCGCTCCTTAAGATTTTGGTCACGCGATTGTGAAGTTTGTATGGATACCTACGTACGTATCCGTCTGTTTTCTGTAAAGATTCCTTGTACTTTGTACCTTATGTTCAGTTAAACAATTCTGGTAACCTTCTCCGATATTTTACCGACCTCAACAGGTAGAAATTCTTAAGGATCGTCCAAAAATGCTGGTTGATTAAGAAAACATAACCAATTAACCAACAATCAAATACTATGCTGACGACTGCCAAATTAAAAATTCCTTTACGCTCCATTCCTACATAATTATGACCGAGCGTTCAACGATCTTTACCAGGTCGCCAGTCCATATTTGGGGGGGGGGGGGGGCTACCTACCCACGCTGCGTCTTCTGGTTACGTGGTCGCCACTCGAGAACCTTTCCGCCACAATGGCCATCGGTTCTATGTCCATTGTGTCCAGTAGTTTAGCAACTCGGAGGGCAGCGCGTGGGCGGCACGAGTCATTGTTGCCCCAAAGAGTGCCATATTTGGGGGGGGGGGGCAGCAGTGGATGACTTTCGGCTGATAAGATGATGGTGATTCAATGATCCAAATTATTAAATCAAGGCGGAATCTCTAATCAGAGTTGGAGTTTGGTGTGCTAGATGCATATCCGCTTTGATGCAACAAGCTTAATCTGACTTTGATTATAATCCTGTTCGAACATCTGTAATTGATGTATTCAGCTACCCTGATCAAGCGAACCTATATTTCTGAATTCCTGATGAATCCTTGTGTAGGTTGTATACTCTGTTCAATTAATCACGTATGAAACATAACTAAGTTTAGATTGTTACCAATTATTCATGACATGACTGCGAATATTAATTTATGTGATGGAGTGTTAGTAAGTAAATGCCGGAAATGTACACCGTGAGTGACATTATTGGGTATATTGGTAACACTGCCGCTTTAACATACGTATTAAATTCAAAAATGTAGGTAAGTACGACACATTCCTACATTTTCAATATTTTAATCACAGTATTTGTTGTGTTCTGAATAAACTAAAAAAAAAAGTATATTAGCGTACGTGTACCATTAACGTATCATTAATTTCACTTTACACAGTAATTAAGTAGTATAGTAATCAGATCTAATCTAACCATAACGCAAAACATTCATTCTCATTGGTACATTCAAGTATGTAACTTGATAATGGAATTACAGCAAAGTGTTTCTATGAGAAATGTCCCATATTCCGCGCAAACTATGTCTTATATCACATTACACTTACATAACGTGCCTCGCACCAATATACGTGAACCGTCACGAACCTATAATACCTATATAAGCCATTGCGGTTATTTACCAGCACTTTCAATATAATCGCAGGTGAAACACGCAATGGACGTCGAACAATAAATATGTGTGTGTATTTCCGTGCGGCAACACAGTGTGAGATGCAGCATCGTGTTACATGCAAGCTAAGTCCGCGACGAGCCACAGATGTACATTGTACATACATTGCTTTCAATAAGATACTTCGACCAACGTCATGTCACTAAAGGGAATGCGATTTCGGCAAATACCCAAGAATGTCATTTTTTCGCAAAAAATATTAGCCCAAATGGTATTTTCTACGGATCCTTTGTCGGTACTGAATGGCAGTAGCCAATGGCAAATTTTACAAACTCACACTGGAAAAAATCTTCATTCGAGGTAAATATTCTAGGACCAAGAAATGTACGAGGAAGCGGTTTAATTATCTCAAATGAAGATAAATTATATTGAGCCATGTTGTTTTATTTATCGTGGTTCGAAGGAATCGGTCTTCCCTTCCTAATGAATTTCATGATTCAAGTTTTTTTTCTGTTCTTTCAAGAATAAGCATGCAGCGCATCTATTTAAAACCACAGCGGTGCCCAATCGAATCCATGACCAAAGAGAATATAACCACTACGTTTTAAGAGGCGGAAATTCATACATTGTTTTAGGATTCTCTTATGGTCTACTACCAACGTAAAGAAAAATGAGTGCACTTTATTGCCTTGTAATAAGGTGCAAAAGTTCTGTATTTTGTTAGGTTGGCTAAGATGCGTTAACTATCCCGTACATTTTTTCATTCTATGAGAGTTTCCAAGCACTGTCCATGACTGACTGTATGGTACTCTATTACGATTGTTTCAATCAGTAACTTACATATTCGATTATACGCCATACTTCAATATAAATGTATGTTTAAAACATGTAGTATGGATATTTCAGGTGTACCAGACGACATAATATGATGCACTTAAGGAAATTTCAGTGTCCCACTGAAAACGGGTGAACTGTAGAAAATAAAACAAAAACACGTTCTATTTAATCTGTTTTAATTTCTATTGTAACTTTTTTTTTGTTAATAAGCAACTATAATAATAATGATGATATTTGTTTCTGAGTATTGGATGTTTGTATTTAAGTATTTATACATGCATACATTAACGCCTTTATCCCTAAAGGGGGCAGGCAGAGCACATGAAACTTGTGTTCCAGTAGGCTTGTGCGTGCTCGTTCACTAAACGGATCGCTCCGAACTAGTACAATCGTACAAAGGTACTAGTTCGGACTTTTAGTTCACTAGTACAGTGAATATCTCAACAAACGGCAGGTCAAAATATAGTCGTCTCGCTTCTTCCCACGCCGCCGCGCCGTAGTTCGGACACGGACATGAGCGGTTCCGTTTCATCTCTCTCGTACTGTACTACTCACGCGATCACTGGGAGCTCGGAGACGTTCGGTTTCGGTCGGTCGACCGGACGGATCATCGTATATCGTATCTTTTCGTGATTGCGCTCTTGCGGTCCACGAGCGAGCGAGCGCATAGTGTACTAACTAAATGAACTAAGAGCAGAAACGTTACGGAGCAGTTCGTTCTAGTACAGTGACGGGAACTAGTACATTTGAGATCTTAGTACATGTACTACACAAGCCTATGTTCCAGTACCACTTTTAGCATAAACGTGGGTATAAAAGATCGACAAAAATGTGATATCGCAGTGACCGGTTGCTAGCCCATCGCCCACAGCACACTTCAACCCGGCACCCAGTCGACTCTTACGACACCCACAGGAAGAAAGGGGGTGGTGCTATTCTAACCTGACACCACACGGGCTGTTAAGTCCTGACACCACACGGGCTGTTAAGTCCTGACACCACACGGGCTGTTAAGTCCTGACACCACACGGGCTGTTAAGTCCTGACACCACACGGGCTGTTAAGTCCTGACACCACAAGGGCTGTTAAGTCCTGACACCACACGGGCTGTTAAGTCCTGACACCACACGGGCTGTTAAGTCCTGACACCACACGGGCTGTTAAGTCCTGACACCACACGGGCTGTTAAGTATTTATATCTATTAAATATATCGTCGTCTAGTGCTCATATGAGGCTAGTACGATTTGTGTAAGATTGTCCCCCAATATTTATTTATAGCTATTAAAATATGGATCCACAGTATAGATGTATGTATGTATGTATGTAAGCACTCTATTGTACACAATAACAGGTTAAAGAATATACATGTCACACAATAGATCAAAGTACAAAGGCGAACTTATCCCTATAAGGGATCTCTTCCAGCTAACCTTTGAGCAATTGAGAGGGAGGTAGGTAGACCGAGATAGGCAAACTTATACCGTGTACAAAAACACAGAGAAAATGAAAACAAAACCTAATAGGTATTAATTCTAGACAAATAAAAACATGCCAATACATATATAAATATACAGTATAAAATATAATACACACTATATATATCGCAAATATACAATAAATAAATAAATACTATATTCAACCAATTCACAAGTCATTGGAAAGCCACAACTTCTTCAAATTCATCTTAAGTGACGCAACAGACCGCGACTGTCTCAGCGACAAAGGCAACTCATTCCACAACTTAACAGCGTGCGCGGTAAAAGATCTGGAGTATGTTCGCGTCTTTCTAGACGGTACAGCAAGAGTAAGGTTAGCACCCGACCGCAAGCGGTGGCCACTGCCGTCTGCCATATAGTTAAACCGCTCAGAAAGATAAGGAGGGGAAGTAGGGCTGAACAGTGTGTTGAAAAGTAATGACAGGATATGCACGTCCCTGCGCCGGCGAATCGGTAACCATCGAAGCTTAGAGCGGAATTCAGAGATATGATCATACTTGCATTGAGATGTTACTCAGGCATCTAACTTACGATCGCCTCCGATCGTATAACACTGTGACATTTATGTGACCTGCTGCTCAGAGAAAAATACCAACGTCAAGTACGTGAATCATTTATATTATTGCCTCTAATACGGCCTGTCCTATGGTATCGCGGCTTAGCATATATTAGAATTAATACCAGCGCCACACTAATCCTAGCTTAGTCCTAGTTTACTGGTAGATTATTATTAATAATAATAATAAACATTTATTTCAGGCAACTAAGGCCCATAGTTACAAATACCTTAAACACTAACATACATACAAAATAATATTAAAACACTAATTATTATTTAGGTGACGAAACAGTGTGGCTCCGTTGCGTCGTCCCGCCCCGGAACCGCCGAAACACGACACCACATCAGCCATCGGAAGATTAATGATAAGGACCCTACCTGTGAGTAACGAGTAACCTGCTTAAATTAATTATTGTACAGATATCACACTAGATGTCGCTTATCCCACTGGACGAAAACCTACATCGCGCTATAGATTTTTTTTCGATTTATTCATAAAGGTTAGTAATATTTTATTTCACGGGAGCAATATACCGCTTGGCTCGAGACTGAGTAGTGAAGTTTAATTGGTTCAGCCTGGGAATATAGAGCACCAAGAACGAGAAGAAGAAGGTGTGGATGATATCTGATGAACGGTAAAGAAAGAAGACAACTTGCAACTATGTCTGAGCGAAGCCATCACCCAGTACTTTCAGTGACCAAATACGTTTACCAAATAAAATGTAAGCTCACAGGACTCGAAAATGCACACTGTTCGATGTAACCACTAACCAAACAAGCCATAATTAATTACTGCAACACTCGTTTGATACTCCTTTACTGGAGCGTCGATAAATTCCGATAACGACGCCACGAGCTGCACCTGAATCCGCACAAATAATAAACCTTATAAGCACACAAGTCAGGCCCCAAACTAGAATTCGCAGTACTGTAAGAAATTGCAACCACCATTTTAGGAGAGCTGTCTTAATTAAAACTAATAAATACTGGCCGGTTGAGCCTGCAGCTCGCATGCGAGGAACTAAAACAATTTTTCTTTTTCATAAAACGCAAAACCTAGAAAAAACCTTTAGAAGCGCTTGCGCAAGGCCCCGGCCGGAAAGAAAGCGCTAAACTCATCGGATTCCAGTATGCGAAAATCATCAATATCACACCAATCGATTGATCGACGTACGTTCCGTCGAATCTACTGATCAATCGATGAAAATTGATTGATCAGTTGGTATTGTAAAGCCAAAGGTAAAAACGAACTTTTTGTTTATTTCCTTAAACCTACAACTTCTTGTTATGGAGGAGCGGGGCTAAAGCCTTTTAATGCACGGACACATTAGTGTTCGATTCTTTTCATTTTTTTTGTATGTGTAGTTCTTATTGCTGCGATATAATGTGATTATATTTTCTGAGAATTAATCCTTCTCTAGTTTTCATTAGGCCGTAACAACACGGACTTTTATTTAAATATAAGAGTAACTAAAAAAAATATAAACAAACCCACACGTACAAAGTTGTAAACAAAACACGGTAGATAGCTGAGTGAAATACTAGAAACAAGAGCGTGTCTTTCAAAACGTTTATTAAGTTCTTACGACCACAAGCACCCTTTTCCACATCTGTTATTTAACATTAAGTACTATGGAAGTCCACAACCTACGCAGTATACGCATTACCCTACACTGATTATTTTAAGGTATTCCCAAGTGAACACCAGGTATGTGTCGTGAACACCGACACGATGCCGGCGTCGTGACGTGAGGTCCACGTGAGCAGAGCGTGAAGGAATTCCTTGGTTAATCCCATTCAGGAAATATCTGCGAATTCTTGGGTTGATATATATTATATTTTTTATATTTCTAAAACTTTGTACTAAATTAAGTGAGAAAATTGTAGAAAGTGTTCTAGTAAATAAAAACTCAATACGGTTTGTGTTGAGAGCCAATATGAGTGTGGCATTTGTAAAACCATCGTTAAATAAATAAAGAAAAAATAAAACGTTAGATTTTATGAGTACTAGGCAACAATATACATACACACATAGATAAAAATACATAAATACACAGAAGAGATCCAAAACACAGGAACAAATTCTCGTGCTCATCTCTCATCACACGTCTGGTTAAGATTATTTTAATGCGGCCTACGTTGAGTATAAAACTGCCATTGGAATCGGAATCGTCTACATAGGAAGTAGAGCTGGGCGTTTTTTGCCGTAAGCGTTTTCAAAAACAGTTTCTCGTACAGTAACGGAAAAACAGTTTGTGGCTAGAAGCACAAACTGTTTTTATAAAAAACGATGACAAGGGGCTACGAGTAGAAGGCGACAGTCGCACGCAATGGTTGCAACGCAAAACGTGAAAATGCAACTCGAACACTGTACACTGTTTCATTCGTTTTTTCGTTTCACTTCGTTTGGCGACCGGCGCCGGCGGCGACGCACGGAGAAACTAGTTATTTTTGAAACTGTTTTTCAAAACAGTTTTGTTTGTGATAAATAAAACGGTTACGTTTCGTTTCGCGGAAAAGTCGAAACGACCCAGCTCTACTAGGAAGGTAGAGTTGTTTTTTGAATGAACTAATTTGATGCAATTCGGAATAATATCAAGAATGTATAAGGAGTTGACGATGTATTAAGTCCAAACTATACAATAACTGCGCAGATTAATTCGCAGCGAAATTTGTCGCGTGGATCATGCAAGATGGACATACATTGTTAATCGCGTTGCACAACCGAAGTATGCATCGTTTGGACCCAGCATAACGAAAGTATGGATCATGCAAGTTGGACCGTCGCGTTGGACAACCGAAGTCTGCGTCGTTTGGACCCAGCATAACGAAAGTATGGATCATGCAAGTTGGACCGTCGCGTTAGACAACCGAAGTCTGCGTCGTTTGGACCCAGCATAACGAAAGTAGGGATCATGCAAGTTGATGGACCGTCGCGTTGGACAACCGAAGTCTGCGTCGTTTGGACCCAGCATAACTAAAGTATGGATCATGCAAGTTGATGGACCGTCGCGTTGGACAACCGAAGTCTGCGTCGTTTGGACCCAGCACAACGAAAGTATGGATCATGCAAGTTGATGGACCGTCGCGTTGGACAACCGAAGTCTGCGTCGTTTGGGCCCAGCATAACGAAAGTATGGATCATGCAAGTTGATGGACCGTCGCGTTGGACAACCGAAGTCTGCGTCGTTTGGACCCACTACTTAGTATAGTATACTTTAGTTATAGTATGGATCATGCAAGTTGGACCGCCATACATTGTTAATCGCGTTGCGCAACCGGAGTCTGCATCGTTTCGACCCAGTATAACAAAGTATGGATTGCAATATTATAACATAAAGAAGTCTCAACATGGCTAGAAAACTCAATGTTTCGCCTCAAAACTGTAGTCACTTTGAAGTTTTCTCCTTCAAAGAACGGGATGAAAATGAATATTAAAAATCCTGGAGGTTGCTTCAATATTAAATGCTACTGAATAACTAAACCTACAAGATTTAAATTGCAATCAGCATTGCAGTTCAGCGAGGAAATGCCGCCAGCATCCTCGGTACAATGCCTCGAGGGCCTTTTTTAGATTTAACTTAGTTTTAATTTAATTTTGTTAATGTTAGTTATACTTTAGAAAACAAATTACTACAAATATAAGATGAGATAAAGTTTACAGATTCAAGGTGGAGAAAGTTTTCGTGGTTTTGGTTGGGCTCGAGTACCGAAGCCGAAGCTTAAATTAAAATGCAATGACGCTACATTCACTCTAGGAAATGTATGTCAAAATTGTGACGCATCACATATGCTAAATAGGGTATTTGACAAAAGTCAAATCAGCTTCTTTTTATGAAACGTCAAAAATGCTCCGTTAGTATGGCATATGTAGGGATTACTTGCTTGTGACGTCACAATCAAACAACGTCCTTATTGTCAGTTTTTATGAATGAATGAAAGATTGATTATTTCCGGATAAAAACAAACAAAGCAACTTAACGAAAACGTTATGTTGCTTTGTTAATGAATATAATCCATCTATTTTCATCGTTGTCAAATACCCTATTGCAAAATGTGCACTAAAACAGCATTGCATTGAGTGCAGCTAAACATGATAAATAAATCATACAACTTTACTTAAACACGAAACATCCGCAATCTCTAAAGCAATATGGCGCCCGAGAATTCCGAACTTAAATAAAATACGTAAATTTCAAAAAGTTGCTCAACTCCACACAACAACACACCAGAAGTGTACCTAATCATAAACAAACCCACACATACAAAGTTGTAAACAAAACACGGTAGAAGATTGAAATAATAGAAACAAAAGCATGTACTCGTCTTACAAAACGGCATAACCGCCAAGTAAACGAGACGATTTTACATCCTTCTAGAACAACCACGGTATTGTAAGTAGGTACGTATATAGGGGGTTATATACTACGACAGGGCCCGTAAAGTACGCCAGCGGGGCCCAAGTTCATTCATAAAAGCTGAAACCATGAATGAGTTAGCAGCCGAGAAGTTACGGGGCCGCTTAAATTATAGCAATGCAAATCAATGTTTACTTTATCTGGAAGGCGCGGCGGTACATTTTGTTTAGAATTTATGGAAATGGTTTGTGTAAATCAGTCATTATCGTTCCCAAGTGAGAAATTGGAATAGCACTACACAGGTAGGGAAAATAATACTTCCTTTCCTTGAATGTAGAACTAGGGCATTATATAAAAAGGTACATCATACTTAAATAAATTACTTATGCAAGCGTTGATATAGGTACTACTATAAATAAACAGGCCAGTTTGTAATTAATTATATGAGAAATGCAAAAGTAAGCGTAGAATAAATATACAGTAACGGGATCCTTCTGAGGCAGCCAAGTCAGAAAGATAATTGATACATTATACCCAGGAGTTCGCAGTTAACTCCTACCTCATTTCACCGACTGAACTAATTCTTCTTCCTCCTCGTCGTATCCTCGTGGCTGGGGGCGTGAAGGCTGTGGGCGCTCTTCACCACTCTCCAATCTGCTCGGTCCTGGGCTAGATACATGCTGGCCTGTAGTCTGGCTCTAGTCCGATGTTACCGTGTCCGCCCAACGCCCTATGCGTCCTCTGCTACTCTTCCCTACTATGCATCATCATCATCATTTTCAGCCTTTAATCGCCCACTGCTGAGCATAGGCAAGCCTCTCTTCGAGCCTGCCATGCGGTTAGTGATAATTAGCTTTTCCAGGTTCTCCGCTCCATTGAGCAGAAGGCCAGAGAAGCTGAGGACACGTTGGGTTGTGGTTGGGTTGGAGTGGATAGCCTCGTTTTTATGCTGAGCTCATTGAGAATAGACTCATTCGTCCGTTAAATTAGACATTATTGTCATCAAATCTCCGTTAACAGGAGGAAAGACGTCCAAGTTTTTACACGACTTCATTACATTTAATAACCAACTCGAAAGAAACTTCCATTAGCTTTAAACTGATTCAAGTCCATAACTTAGTATCAAAGTTAATTATCTGTAATTACGAGCGAACAGCCTTAATGGTCTCTCTGTACCACGTGCCAAAGGTCAGCGTTGCCGTCGACTCAACGCGACATATACAGAGTGGTAAAGTAAGTGCTATTCAACTCTGAATCGATATAGTTAATAAGTTTCCGCCAAAAAAAAACACTTTTGGGACAAACTTTTATTGCCGACTCTAATGAGCCCAAACTCAACGGGATTACGTCGGTTAAGTACTGAATTCCCTTGACCACCTTCTGTCTCCATCATCAGATCAGCTCGATGGTACCATAATATAAATATAAATTTCCTCCCTCGGACGCTCCGGTTGTGGAATGAGCTCCCTGTCGAAGTTTTCCCGAGGCAACGCGCATGTAACACCCCTGGAGTTACAAGTGTCCACAGGCTACGATAACCACTTACCATCAGGGCCGTAAGCTTGTTTGCCACCGACGTGGTATAAAATATATATATACGTAATCCCGTTGAGTTTGGGCTGATATTAGAGTCGTTTCAATGAATTGTCATCTAAAAAATCAGCTCTGTAGGTCACAAAGGGGAAAGATTTCTCCCTTATTAACACTGGGTCAATGCCGCCTCGTGGTAAGCCAGTACTCTATAGCTGGTGTAATTAACCAGACATTCAGATGTACTCCATGAGTAATGTTTGCATGGACAATACAAGTCTCCCCCTCACTAACAAACTAACAAAGAAACTAACAGGTCAGGTCAAATAAGCTTGTAATAATAAAAAGTGAACAATAACAAATATTTTTTGCTTATGTATTCTTAAAACTGTGCAATTATGTATGAAAATGAATATCCGCCAAATATCTGCCAAGTGGGAAAATGCGAGGCATTTTGATTGCTTTTTCATGAATTTTCGCATTTCCGAGGCAGGGTGTATTTTTACAGTGACTCGAATTCCGCACGATATGTCACGATTATTAATATGTAAGCATACACAGTTGCTTTATTATATAGCAATTTATAAAGTCAGAATAAGTTAAATTTGGTGACCTTGAAGGTCAATCAATATATTATTTCAGGATTTGTAGACCTCGTGAGTATTGCCCCCAAACAAAAGTGACGACAGAAATATTATGTATAATATAATATCTTCCCGATTGTATCAACTAAGTACATTTAAATCAACCTGCCCAAATGAATCAAACTGCCCCATTTATCATCATAATCAGCTAAAAGACGTTCACTGCTTGACATAGGCCTCCCCCAAAGAGTGCCACAATGACCGGGTCCTGCGCCACCCGCATCCAGCGGACTCCCGCGACCTTTACCAAGTCATCAGTCCACCTTATGGGGGATCTACACACGCCGGCTAACCTTTCTGCCCCAATGGCCATTGATTCTACGTGCAATGTGCTCCGCCCACTGTCACTTAAGTTTAGCAATTCGATTAAATTTAGGATTTAGTACGCGATTGCCTGTAAATCGATATATGTAATCGATTCGTGCACGATTTATTTGGTCTAGGATCAATGTCAATAGGACTAGATTTCTAAGCAAATAACGTTATTACATTTGCGATCTGTGTATCGACTTTCACATTTCAATATCTTTGTTCCAATATCAATGAGAATCGAAGCGTACAGTAAAGTGGAAACATTTTTAATAAACAAAAAGCAATATTTGCTTTAGGGGTGGCATTTTCAATTCTTACATTATTACTGCCCGATATAAAAGACTGAGGTATTTTGGTTTAATTAACTTATATTCTATAGTAGCAAGCTATGACGGCTTCCATAGGCTACGATGACCGCTTACCATCAGATAATAGCAGTATAAAAAATAAGAAGACACGTGAACATACCTGCAACAAAAAAAAAAAATTAAAACACGTACTCTACACTCTAATATACTGAGTGAAATTTAATTCATGATATAAAATAGCAAAATGTAAATCTATCCGTGATTCTTAAAAACATTTACAAAAAACTAAAAAAAAATAACATTTAAGTACACATTTTCGTCAGTCGGTCGGTTTCGTTAGTCCCATAGACCAACTTTGATTTATGTCAAAAAAATCCTGCTATTGCTCGTAAAAGTATCTCAGAATCATGGCTAGATTCATATTTCCTATTTTGTATCACGAACGAATATAAAATATAACAACATAATAAATAAAATAAACGAAGAAACTAATACTTAAGAATTAAATTATAAATTAATCTAACTAACCTAACCCAGTCATAGAAAAAAGACCCCGTCCAGCAGTTTCGTCTGCGGCATAGAGCCCCATAACGCTGGCGTATTGCTAATGAAATACGTTGCGAGAGGTAAGCGCCAGCCCAAATGGTCCCCTGAAGCGTCGACGAGTCGCTCAGTCATTGCCGTCATAAAGAATTTCATGTCAGCTGACCCAATGTTTCTACCGCAAGCGCCGAAACTCGTAGTCTAGTATTTGCGGCGCTTCAACACCTGGGCCGGGTCAGCTGCAGCGCCGGCTTGAGAGCGAGTCCCTGGATGTGGGACTGAGCAAACGTAACCACGCACGTTGCGTCCCACACCAATGCTCTACCCAACCTACACGGCACTAATGTGGCACTATCAGGTCGTTTGCCATCGTCCCTTGTCTCTTCCAGTATAGCCGGCACAGAAGCGGAGGCAAGCGAACGACGGACCAAATCGTTTATAGTGCCGTGGCGGTATAAGCGGCCGGCGCTTTTTGTATATGAGAGGCCATGCCTAGCCAGCTCATCGACGCTTTTACCACAGACGCATGTATGTGAAACACATATTCTGGCCCCAAGCCTCAAGCAACAAGCAATTCTTAATATGCTTGGGTCCAGAACGGTGCCTAACTGTCGCGACGGATGCGCGTGGAGCCAGTGCCCCGACTCGGGGGCGGAAACCACCAGGAGGCGGGCGCGTTCAAAATCGTCCAGGCTACTTTCTATGAGCGATGCTTGCACCTTTTTAAGGCGAGGGGAGTCCCAAGCCCGCTGAAAATGTCTAGCGGCCGGGAGGTTCGTTCCAAGGCAAGAGTCATACCATGCATTCCTGGCCTCCTTCAAACTCGCTATCTCATCGTCGATATCTGGGAAAGGTTAAGAATGATACCGACGGAAGACAGCGAGCCATAAGCAGAGGACAGGAATGCAGGTAGGGCTACGCTGGCCGAGGCTCGAACGCCCAGCTCCCAAGCCTTATTGGGCGAACCGCTAGAGTTCAAGGTCTGGTGCTGGAGTCTAAATGTTGAGAATTTTGGAAAGTGTTTTCTCAAGGGAGGAATCAATGGATTACAAAATGGTAGGGAATTTCCGAATGGGAGAACTGCGCAATAAATACATATATTTTGGGGTGAAGAAGCAAAAATGAATAATGAAAAGGGCCATATGAGGATTGATATGAAAATGTAGGTCGGATGTATCCTTGAACAAGTTTAATTTACAACTTTTTCTAAATTTATTTTTATACGATAAGATACTATGTCTTTAATCCATGGAACACCGGCTCACTGATCCACTTGAAGGCACGTTGCTCTCATCTTTAAGAACCTCTTTGATCTTAGCACGTAAGAGCGGCCGTGGGTATACTGGGTATTAAACGTGTGTTGGTAATGTAACAAGTACCTGATCGCTTTGATTGAATTCGGGTACATCGGGGTCGTTTGTTCGTAATACAAAAATACCAATATCTCGAAAATCAAGGCATTTTCACTCAACCTAAAATTAAATATTCTGTGAGAAATTTAGCAGCCCTATTAGCTGTCCGCGGATTATCTTTCGCTGAAGGATTTACCTACTAATAATGAAGTAATAACCTATTAACACTATTAACCCGTAACCTATTTTTATTTATACATTCTTCTATAAATCACCTGCGTTCTAATTTTCGTACAAATGAAAATGATTTTCGGGATTTTGAAATTTCGATTTAATGACGCTTTCGGACAAAATTATACTCTTCGAAATTTTAATGTGTTCGTAAATTAAGTACTAAATCCAGATATTACGATGTTCTCTCTACTCATATGTTCACGTTTCTTTGCAAATGTGTAGGTAGTAGGTATATACCATTGTCAAGAAAATGGAAACATGTAATATATTATAATACGTTCAATCTTTCATCAGCTAGTACGAATATAATTCTGGCAAGAAACCTACAAATTTTTCACTATTCTTGATTGTTAGTCGAAGTCAAAAAGTATACTTTTGTCGCCCTTATTACAAAAGCCGACGTCGACTGTACACAACATCGTTGTCATAAAGAATACGTACACAGAGAAAGCCAGGCTTCGTGATGACAAACACACCCCCATTACAGGCTCATTACGCCCACCGAAGATTACACGCTGCCGGAGTAGTGAAACTAGTTTCGTGAATGTTCGTTGTGGCTCCAGACGAACTACCATTTTAAACTACGTAGGTAACTAGTGGCTCTGTGAACTGTAGAATTGACTCAAGCCTCCCTTTTTGTCAATATTGTCTATATAACTGAACCGCCAAAAATTCTATATAATGATTGAATTTGCTCACAAAAAAAACGATTGTATAATGCGACCTGTAATGGAGAGCAACCGGACATCCGGATATCTGGACATAGGATAGAACTTTGGCCCAAGGTGAAACGGAGAACTTCGTTCGCTTCGCCCGTTCGTTCAATAAGTTAACCTTAACAGCTCTAGAACAATGACACTGTTATTACTGCCAAGTGTTTATATAAATTAGTTTTTACACAATATTAAATAAAAATAAACTGAATACGCCACATACAGAGTGTTCCAAAAATGGGGTATGAACCGATCAAGGGCTTAACAGGTATCATACATACATACATACACGCCTTCATCTCTAAAAGGGGTAGGCAGAGCACATGAAACTTGTGTTCCAGTAACACTTTTAGCATAAACGTGGGTATAAAAGATCGAAAAATTTGATATTGCAGTGACAGGTTGCTAGCCCATCGCCCACAACACACTTCAACCCTGTTCCCTTAGTCGACTCTTACGACACCCACAGGAAGAAAGGGGGTGGTGCTATTCTAACCCGACACCACACGGTAACAGGTATCGTGTTCTGATAAGAAAAACACTAAGAAAAAAACATTTTTTTGCATGTTTCGTTGGCCAACTGGGACGACCTGCTGCATACAAACGTAAAAAAAAATCACATCAAAAAAAAATTTTTTTTTTCTTATCAGAACACGATATCTATTATGCCCATGATCGGTTCACACCCCATTTTTAGTACACTCTGTGTTTGCGTCTGTAATATTATAGCTACTCTCCGTGCTTCTTAAAGGCAGTCATGTGACAGTTTACTTTTAAAAGGTTTTTAAAACCCTCTAGTAACGTCGCAAAGGTGTCAGAGGGCAGGCATTCGACGGGTGTTCGGGAGGCGACGTGAATTGTATTTTAGGACATTTAGTTAAGCTTATTACAGATTGGACGTTCTGCTAATAGCGACAGCGACAATCTACTATCGAAAACGGTAGCACTTTTCCAACTTTTATAACATTAAAGGCTTTATTATCAGAGGCAGAAAGATGAAAATTACAATAAGATTAAATCAACTTAACACATTCGTCTTCCGGCTATAGATAAAAGTTCCATTTCGATAAATCGTTCGAACTAATACAAACCTACAATCCATCGATCACGGTTATCAACTTATCGCGGATCTACCGTCATTTCACAATTAATCAAACGTCAAAGTAAATGGAACAATAAATCTTCACTGACAATAAGACATTTGGTGGATGACATAGCTACCTATTTTAAGGTGACATCGAGAAATATGTTAAAATTTGTTCTCATTTACTTCCATAATTTGTCTTCATCGGTACACGAGGAGAGCATTTAAAGTCGAGTACCGTGTTTATTTTAAGAAGCTAATTCTGTAACTATTGTAGGCAATACTTATTCTACGACTTAACTGAAATAATTAAACAAACTTGGCATCTACTTAAAAGATCTTATACCCCTTCTGAAACGAAGCGCAGTCCACCGGCTCAGAGTTTCGTTGATGTCTCTTCTTCTATGACCAAGGCGACTATTGGTCAAATTCATTATAGTTCAGTGAAAGCACTATATATGTATACATGTACCTAATCTAAGGCTGCTTATTCACCATAGCTAATCTAGGTTTTCTTAAGAGTCCGCAGTAAGCTCGATTCTCCATACAAACGTAGTTACGCTCTCATTTTAAAACTACGTGTTGGATTGTAACGAAACTTTGCATATACACTGACATGAGGTATATCTATGTCTGTAATGAGAAATAATTATTTTATATTTATTTATTTTTTTTATTTTTATTTTTATTTTTTTGTCTGTAATTAGTTTATGTAGCTTCAGATACCATAGTTTAAAAAATACAGCGAATTTAAATTTTTTGTACATACCTTGTTTTTGCTGTATTTCGTTTTTTTATAAACTGGAACCATATAAACTAATAACAGACATGGATATACCTCATTTCAATGTATATGCAAAGTTTCATCACAATCCAACACGTAGTTTTAAAATGAGAGCGTAACTACGTTTGTATGGGAAGGTGAAATTCGGAGCTTACTGCGGACTCTTAGATATTTTCATACAAATCGATCGAACGAAACTAAGAAGCTATATTTATACATACAGTAACCAGTTACATGTACAATATCAGATTCTCTGTTGGCTGGTAGAGAATTTTTTGCTGTTGCGGGATATGAGTAGGTAGGTAGAACATAGATATACATATGCTATATGTCACTTAAATTAAAACGTACGACTACTTAGCGAAGCTTCGCTCTGCTGAAAAAACAGTCTGAAAACAGCCAAAATGGATCGTATATCGCCGTGCGGAAATGAATCCATACCTATACCAATATTTAACTAACGTTACCGCCTTCTAGTTTCTATATAAGGCTTGAATGGTAACCACCACCGCATGATTGACACGGGTCTCCAATCTTGGGGCGCGTGTGGGTTCCATACGGGACTGAAATGTGTCACAGGATTTCTTGAAAAGCGATTTTAATGCTACTTTAAACTATAAAAAGTAAATTGAAAGTGTTAGCACTCACCAGTGTTGCCAGATCGTCCCAAAAAGGACGGTTTTCCGTCCCTTTTAATGCCATACCGTCCTGTTGTCGTCCTTTCCAAGGTGCCGTCCCTTTTGGCCCAAAGTGGCCCAAGTAGTTTTGGGACGATCTGGCAACACTGGCACTCACACTTAATAATCTATATATATCTATATGTCTATATATATCTATATAAACGTATATATATTAAAGTCCTGACTGACTCACTCACTCACTTAAATCAACGCCCAGCCCAAACCGTTAAACAGAAAGCTGTTTTTTTCACAATAGGTAGTTTATAGAACGTAACACTCAAGGGGGTTAAAAGAGGGTTGAAAGTTTGTATGGGGATGGAGTAAAATTTTAAGTCAAAGTTTTGAAACTGTGTATGAACTCCTTATTACAATACAAGAAAAGTAATTTTAGGGTTTTGGAAAAACCCACCCCTAAGCGAGTTAAATAGGGGTGCAAAATTTGTGTGCAGGAAACTCTTTTTTTGACCTACAAAATTAAAACTTTATGAAAAGATTCCTTATCAGAATACAAAAAAATGTCTTCTTGCGTGTGAAATGGGAGTGGAAGTTTGTATGGAACTACAATATAAACAGTTCCACGCGGACGGACTCGCGGGCAGAAACTAGTCGCTTATGAGTGAACAAGTAGTAAAAACGTTCGAAACCATTAATTCTAGCCCCTTTGGCTTTGCAATTAGTAGAAAAATAATACAATACTGGCAACATGTGAAGTGGCAATCACAGATCATTTACGGAAAAAAAGAATTATACTTGCAAAGTTAAGCTTTATACGTACGAACGTGTTGACAAGTCTTTGTCCCTGCTAATAAAAACTGTACTGTTTAAGACGGTTTTTTAGGGGTTCTTCAAGTCACTCCTCGTGCTTAAAATCTTAAAGGGTCAGCGACGAGCATGTGACATCCTTGGAGTTTTAAGCGTCTGTACTATACGATGCATAGCTACGATGACCGCTTACCATCAGGCAAACCGTAAGCCAGTTTGCCAACGCCGTGGTATTAAAAAAAAAATAACACATCTCCGTCTTGAGCCAGACACCATTCCAATTTGAGCAAACGCAGCAAACAGCAATTTACACACACACATTTGCGTGTGTCCCGTCCGTATCGCCGCGCCCAGCCCAACTTTTTGATTTATTTACCCGGCAAGCTTAAACTCTCATAAAATAGCCCTAACAAACGTTAGTTACGCAAGTGTGTCACTCTACCTCTACCGCCGTATTCCTTAAAAAAAATTTGAGTCCCAAAGTACTAATGTCCTTTTAACAGCAGCAAGGCATCTACAATTTTAAACCGTCAGTATGTGCGTTTTACGCTCGTCGTAATCCCAATCACTATAGACTCTTTTTTGTAAAAAAAGAAACATGAGAATTTGAACCCTGTGAACAAAGATTTTCAACAGCTTTTTGCATGACTTTATATTTGGCGTAAATTGATCTTGGTTAGCGCTTGTTCTACCGTCTCAATGAAAGCGGTATAGTAAAACTCTTTAGGGAGGTCAGACTTTTATGATCCCTCGCAAATTGCATGGCATCATCAATGTCGCAAAAGTGTAGTCGAAGATATTGCTGGACCATTCCTCGTATTCGGACCCTATTGCGAAGGAATTGCCAAATTACGTGTCGTATGCGTCTCAAGTCGGTCGTCAATACTCGTAACCTTTCCTGATTTTCATGAAACATTTTGTACAAAGACGTAAATACATGGTTCATTAAAGGATGATATCAGCTTTGGAAATTTTGGTTCGTAATAGACATCAGTCTTCATAAATCCTCATTCGTGCGGCTTTTCCTATAAAAATAGGGTTGCTGGAATTTGTTTGACATTGAGTTATTGACCGTAGAGACTAGCAGACGAGACTACATCTTCTCGTGCCTATTAGTTTGTTAAATGATATACATAGTATTTAATACAAATGTACATTTCACTTAAACATCCCATGGCAATTATTTCTTAAAACAAGGCTGATTAATTATAAAAACTGTGTTCTTTCGTGATCAATCGTAAACTATTGAGACTAATCATTGTTTTTCATGTCTAACATAAGTATAATTGCACTCTAAAGATATCTTATTTCCAGGATATAATTGAACTCTTCGCTCTGAATGACACAGCAAAGAGTTTTACGACTGAAAAGAAGATTTCACTACTTTAACTCGACCACGGTCAACTGCTAGTAAGCATTGTCAGGCGCGGATGTTGCTCGCCTTATAACATCTCGCCACGTACGAATATATTTCGAGATACACCTCGCAGTATCTCAAGATATATTCGTAGTTAAAACGGGTTTAAAAATGTGTCACGCTCCACTGAACAAAAGTCAGCGGCACTAGTATCAATATTTATGCAGTTCCGATTTCTTGCGAAACACCGGTTCGGTGAGATTTGCTAATTTGCCGTGAGAAGCACTTTCGCTGCCATCCTCCTGTTACAAACATTCTCTTTATTACTTTTGTAATCACTTTAATTGCTTGCTTCTTGGGTATTCTGAATTAAATAATCTTGGAGAATAAACAAGTAACCAAAACAAAGAAGTGCAATATTATACCTATGTAAAGATAGCCAGTAAAATGAAAAGAAACGACATGAGAAACACTCTGTAACCGACAGTAATAAGTAAGTGCTGTAAATTGATCTGTCTAATGGAACATGTTAATGGAGTTAAAAGTATCTTAAACAAAATATACCAAGGTCGAATGTTTGTAAAAACAATTTTATAAGCTTTATATATTATTAACTTGACCTGTTCGTATATATGTAAGTATATAAGAATGTAAGTTGTCCGTCAAAATTTGCAATCAATTTTTCAGTCACTTACCGTTATCATATTGAGCTGAATGTTTGGGTATTTGTATACTTTGGATGACAATTCAATATTATGGTAAGTAAGTATCATCAGATGGTGCTGATGCAGACAGAAGGTGGCCATGGGAATTCCGTATTTAACCGACGTAACCCCATTGAAACTTATGTATATGCGTGTAAATGAGGTTTACTGCACCTCATTTAGCGTGTTTATAGTCAGTCTATGATAGTTTTTGAGAGAGTTATCTCAGATATGTACAAATGTTAGGTCAAGATCCTACTAACATTATAAATGCGAAAGTTTAGATGTTTGGATGTTTGTTACTCAATCACGCTTAAACGGCTGGACCGATTTGAATGAAATTTTGCACGAAGATAGTTTATAGCCTGGATTAAAATAAAGGATAGTTTTTATCCCGGGTCCACGCGGACGAAGTCGCGGGCGGAAGCTAGTAATTAAATAAATACAATAAGTAAAGCAATACGGAATATTAGCTTTAAATGGGTAATGCGATTTACAAACGCATTATATGCGTCTTGATTTCCAAGCGACAAAGCGATTATTTTGCCTGAGAATGACAAGAGTCTTTACAAATTTTAAGGGCATTTCTGTTTATTCTTTTCCGCTCAGACTAGAGATATCATCAAAGCAATCTTCCCTTCGCAGCACCCGCTGAAACTTTAACTGCCTGGACTGCCCTACGATAATTCCCAACACGAGAGGATAAACCCCCGTACACATGGTATCCCTTCATCTACGTTGAACTTTGAAGATAATCTTGTTAAGGGTGGTTAAGGTCTTTTGAGATATAGTTTGAACTCGTACTATTTTAGTCTTGCTTCTGCAAAAATACTAGTTTGTTTCTATGATGCTGGCGTTACTCACAAAATTAACGAGAAGAAGTATCTTAAAAGAAATAGGCAGAATGTACACGATTCGCGTACATCAGAATTATCTTCCTAGTTAATAGACTCGAGCAATTCCTTAACACTTTCACTCCCAGGAACCCGCCTAGCGGGCGCCTACGCCGTAGTCACTTTCCTCTACATACGAAGAAAACCACGGGATCGGCTATGCGATCAGGGAATCTAGAACTGAAGCATCAACGCCACAGGGCGTTTTGTTGTAAGTATCTGGTATATCGTTCATATCAATTATCAGAAATAACTTGACTTCACTTACAAACAAAATGTCATCATTACTATTACTATTACTATGGTATCTACTACTACTATAGCAGTATCTACTACCTACTACTATTACTATAGCAAGAAAACTTTGATAAGGTAGGCATATTTGGCGCACACCATCCGAACTAGGTACAAATTGCTTCAACATAATATCGCGATGATCCCTTCAAAATTCTGTGAGCAGACCCTTAAGCTGAAGTGTGAAACATGAATAAGTAAAGCGAGGGCCACCGTCAGGGATGCCAAATTTGAATGGAGATTCGGGTCAGGCCCGTAAAATTTTCAATTGAATTTTAAACTGTATAAATTAAAATGTGCTTGCTGCTTAAGAACGAGAGTCTCCCGATGAACCTTTTTTACCCTAAATTCCTAAAGGGAGACCTTGGGCTGCTTATTATGTACACGGCTCGGTCGTAACTGTAACATGCTGCCAGCCCTGCGGATACAGGAAGGTAATTCCTAAACAAATTGTACAAAGAAAACAACGTAAGCCGGTCGCGTTGAAACCCGCGTGTTTTTGCCACAGACAAGATTGCAGCAAAGGATTCATATTATTTACTAAGTATCATTTAATCTGCCATATGTACTTAGTTTGATTCTGACCCTTAGATACTAGGTCACTGATGATTGTCCAACCAACTTTCTCACATTTCTGAGTGGTCAGCAATAATGATAGTTCCCAGTGACGACGTTTGTAGGAAACACTAAAATTTCGAAGTTATTCGTTTGGTACATATTTATGAGAGGATGAAATGATGAAAAGTTTTGCACTTTACTGTACATTAAAAATAGGTTAGGCTGGTATTTTATCCTGAAAGTCCAAAAATTTCTTCAGCGGAACACGGTTACCAAAATTATGAGATTCGGAAAAAATATGCTACCGGACTTTACTTGAAAACTCTGCAATGTAGCGAATTGTTACTATTAGATGACAATTATCAAGCAAACAAACGTGGGCAGAGCAAAGAAAACTGGCAGACTTGGACTTAACAGCGAAATCTGCCGGATATAGTAGTCATACCGTGCCTACATATATATTACCATTCATACAGCTTTTAGCTAATACTTGTAATATTCATTAGGAGCATTGTCTGCCAACAAACCGCACTGTGGTTTGGCAGATTTATATCTAGCTTTAAGCATGCAAGGAAAGAAGAGAATAAACATTTATTTCATTTCATTTTTCATTTTCAATATTAACCTTTAAACCATTCTGTTACTGACTGCCTCTGTGCCAAACCCCACGGCTCGGGGGCGTGTAGTGGTTTATTCAGCCGCTTGCACCAGTATTAATATAATATTCACGGCACAGTCCTAATAACGTCCTAGCGGAATCGTGCCACTTTCGACACTATGTTCACGGGATTTTGCACTGTTTGCATTGTTATTGTTAGCGGTATAGTACATTACTTACCAAGGGCTGTAAAAGAAAGAAAGCCCGAAATTGCAGGTATTTGTGACCCGAGCCGCAGGTGAATATGCGATAGAGGGCTTTCTTTTTTACTGCCCGTGGTGAGTACACAATTTTATGCCTTCACCTGGCCATAATGCGAATTAAACTCCCATTATGGCCAGGTGTGACGTAAAAATATTTACGTAGATCACAATTTCTAAGGAGTTTCCAGTCACTCAGATCATATTTTCCAGAGTGCTCGTTTGTCAGAATTATCGAAAATATCATTTTCGCAAAAACTTCAAAATCTTACTCACATCGTTAGTATTTCTATTCAAATAATTGGTAAAAGTGGCTCAGACGCCGAAAAAGGCGCGTAGCTTGGGATCTTGGCTGGTACTAACATGGTAATACTATGGTCCTTAGAACTTACGGACGGAATATCATTTGATATTTACCAATAACTTGTTGATATGAAGAAAAATACCTGCAAAGTATTCCAACATGTGGAATCCATGAAGTGGAGATATGATGAAATGTAGCCTCCACGCTGGGCCAGCGTGGAGGCTACATTTCATCATATCTCGTTCATAGGAGGAGGACTTTGCACATCATAGGATACTTCTCTCTATAGAAATGTGGCAGTAGAGTGACAGTTGGTATTGATGTAGTACGCGCCATGGATTACTCTAGAAGTAATCAGACTTCTGTTTTTTTTAAATACCACCTCGGTGCAAACAAGCGGGCTGATTTTCTATTTCAATACAGATTGTTATTTGGTATATAATAATCGCTAGTACATTAATAATGCAACAGCGTTGATGGCCGCTTATTCGCCTGATGCACTGTGGCCACAATTAGGGCGCCTAATGAGGCAGAAAGCATGTCGTTACGTCCAAGGCGCGTCATCATCATCTCCATTAATATCAGTACTCTGACCATTCGTACCTCATAAATAAATAAATATTAGAAAAGGGAACTAATTACCTATAGCTTAGCTGATAGATATATAGAGAAAAAAAACTCAATTTTAACCATTTTGATGGCGAATTCCTTCGACAAAGAATGAAACAAGTCGGTATAAATATACTCATTGAAAATATATTTCTGTAATAGTATAATACTATCTTATACGTATTGCTTTAAATACACTAATGAACGACAGGACTAAAAACCGCATTCCTCCTTTAAACTAGCCCTTATCAGAACGTTGATTGATCTTTCATCACCAGTAAAACCTGACCTTCATTGCTTTACGCGTTCACACTCCTGGTCCTCAAGAGCTCACGCTTTCCCGGAGCTCAAGAAAAGATGGTTGTTAAATATCGGTCAATAGGGGCAGAAAGGTCCACATTAAATTGTGATAGATTGTTGTGGCCGGCTTGGGGCCCGTTTCGATTGGGTCTTGATAAAAGTGCATTAGTTTTATTAGGGAAAATTTGCCCAAGGGTGAACTGTTTACAGTAGATTGCTTTGGAATGTAGAATCTTGGGTCGGAGATATTCACATTACTTGAGCATTAATTATGATGTTAAAGTACTGAAAACCAGTGGCAGTGTATTTTTATACGACCACATTTTTGTCGTTTTCATCAGAAACTATTTTGTGCTATATACTCGTACAGCGCAACCGAGGCACCAATGATTTGTTAATTGCAGTTTAGGGTTGAAACGCGACATATTATTAACAGAAGATGAGACACCTATACATAACAATAGCTTTGCATTTTAGCAACAAAGACTTTGCTGCAACGGTAACGCTATCGTCATGTGCGTAATGCCTACATTAGAAATAGAGTTCGTCTCTCTTACGATTACACACTGACCAGTGAGATAGTGAGGAACGAGTGCTTTATACCGGTATTGCGTACTAATATAGCTAATAACATGCTAGCAAATGCGCGATCACTTTGGTATTCTTTGGGGGAGGCCTATGTCAAGCAGAAGACCTCTTTCGGCTGATATGATGATGACAATCGTAAAATCAGGAGTCACCAGAGGCGGAGCGCCCATTGAATTTAATTTTAGGCCAGCCTATAGTTATATACTTTAAACACATAACTATTTTTGTTCAGGGTTGCCCATCGATTCGAACATTTTCACGCGCAACCACTCGGAGTCACCGACTTTTTTAGAGCAAAATCACGTCTCGATTGTGTTAGTTCTAATACTGCACAATTCTAATATTTACAGACGAAGTTACAGCGTTAATTACTAATTGTGTTAATGGACGACTAGATTCATTCATACAACATTTGCCACGAAGAAATGAAAGGGCAACTTGGAATCAAATATTCAGCACAAATTGCAGACAGTAGCAAATATTCGCGTTAGGACGACACTCAGGGGAATTATATTTGGTTTAAAGGACACCCTTAATGAGGGTCCAAAGCAACGAGGAAGCATTTCACGGCTGCCGCCCTTACGAAGTAAGTTAAAATTTAATTCGTACCGAAGATGTGGACGTCCAGCGTTGGTAAGTGCTTATTAACTTTTGAAGTGATATCGATCGGTATGGGCATTTGAAATTTGCTGTCAATGTTTACAAGTTTTGCTGATACTACGCATTGGTGACATTAACTATTAAATAAGGAGTGATATTGATTATTGAGCCGTCGGGAAACGGTTCAGTGAATGTTCAGTTAATAGATCACTTTGATATTACTTTTCAATAAATTATCTCAGTATTGGAAATTTGTCTTTAGAGGGGCAATATGTTGGGTATTTTAAATAAGCTTGTTGTCCATACCCATACATGGGCAGATATAAAGCCCAAACATTTTATGAATGTAATTTTGGTGATAGATAGCTCCATACAAATTCAAGTCCATATATTACAAAATGAGTTTCTTTCCAGTCATCGCTTATCAACAAAGAATCGTATGCCTAGATAGCTCGACGCAGAAAGATATTTTATGATCAACAATGAGCCAATCCCTTTAACACAATATTGGTGTCCAATCGTTTGTTTATCTTCGAGAGTGATATAGCATGGATGTTATCGGACGTTATCGACATTTATGGAGGTGGCTGGCAGATTAATCTGTCCAATAACTCCTAATGCTACCTTTTCCAATAAATTGAGTGAGGCACTCATTACGATTGCAAATTTGCAAAAGTTAAGTGAGGTGGCACAAACTAGCGATCACGTTAATTCTAGATTAGGATTAGGTAGCCGCATGAACCCCGAACTCTTTTAGAATCGAATTTTGCTTTTATTTTAGGATTGACAAAGTGTATCGTGTCTTGGGAAAAACTTGACGCAGATCGAAATGTATAACACAGGTGAAGAAAATGCGCAATGTAACTTTTACTTAGACATTTATTAAGCAACATTGAAGATTTTTTTCTATGTAGCGGCGGCGTAAGTAGGAGTAGCGTAATCTTATCTAAGCAGCCTTCTACATTTCTAACCTTATGGTTAGAGGTGGCTTCTTTCTTGTTTCTAGCCTAATGGCTAGAAAATCCAAAATTTCTTGTTTCTAGCCTAATGGCTAGAGGCTAACATTCCACATGGAGGTCGCGGGTTCGAACCCCGGCTCGGTTTAAAAAAAATAACCTATGTTCGAAATATCATTTGATGAACAGTGGCTTTTCGGTAAAGAAAAACATCTCGAGGAAACCGGTCTAATCCCAATAAGGTCTAGTTCTAACCCAGAGGGGTGGGAAGGTCAGATGGTAATCGCTTTCATAAAACTAGTGCCTACGCCACATCTCTTAGGTTAGGTGTGAAAGTGGACCGCGGGCTCGTTTAGGGCACTACCGGGAAAAACGCTGGGCCGACGACGAAGTTAGAAACAACACTCAAGTTAATAGCTTAGCGGGTCAAGCGTACCTAACTACCTAACCTTTATCTCGCTACATACAGGTCAGAAGCTAACACATGTGGGCGCTTTAATGGCAGGATGGCCGAGTGCGGGAAAGATGCGTGCCAATAATGATGCAGGCTTGTAAGCAACGACTCAGTACAGTCAGCATTAGATAAGACCACGTTAAATTAGCCACCGTTACATGTGCATCCTGGTCGCCACCATCTTGTTTCATGAAGACATGGGCGTACCCAGGATTTTTGAAGGGGTGAAGTTAATTTTGAAAGTGCTCCCGAGACCGAGGAGGAGGCGTTGTGTTGAGAGCGAGGGAATTTGTTCCTTCAGCTGTCAACGCGGCGAATCTTCAAAAATATCAAGGGCCGGCAACGCCCATGTTACTCCTTTGGAGTTTCATGCGCCTATAGGCTGCGGTGTCCGCTTACCACCAGGTGGGCCGTACGCTTGTTTGCCACCGTCGTTGTATAATTTTTTTTAAATCAATATTTAGTTTTGCTTAACACATTCATTGTCCAGAATCGCTACGCGCTACGCTCGTAGCCGATCCCGTGGTTTTCCTCGTATGTAGCGGAAAGCGACTACGGCAGACTGACGCATATGTGTCGTCATGGGCCCTGAATGGGTTAACTTCGGCTCAGAGAGCAGGGTGGGGCACTTTCCATACATTCCGATTTTAATTTCGCTTACGGTCCAAGTCCATATTCCAGTTTGAACAAATCGTACCTTTATGTTTGAGCTAAGAGCGCTCTCCATATTACAGACGGATTGGTGCAACCCACCCTAAGAATTACATCAAGGTTCAAATGCCAAATCGATTAAACCTTACTTACTTTGTTTGCGTAGCATCCCTGTGCCCGAAGGCGGCTCGCGACGCAAAAAGCGTGCTTGACCTGCTTCCGTGTTTGCGTAGTTTTAACGCCGTGTTTGCCTAGCTTAAGTGCCACGAGATTAAGGAAGATGGAATTAATATAAAAGGAGCCATAAATGAAGAATCAAGAGATTTGGAACCTCATTTTCAGGAACCGTGGTGTTTTGCCCACCC
Source organism: Epinotia bilunana (assembly GCA_947049275.1). Taxonomy (NCBI): domain Eukaryota; kingdom Metazoa; phylum Arthropoda; class Insecta; order Lepidoptera; family Tortricidae; genus Epinotia; species Epinotia bilunana. The sequence continues at coordinate 16,582,358 of OX346265.1, forward strand.
TTTGAATTAGGATGACGATAAATGTCTGAATAGTCTTAAATAGTTGTCCAGACGAAATATTGCCAACTTCTAATAGACGACCATGTTAAACCCGATACAATGATCAGAAATATGTGCAAGGAATAATCTGTTTTCAAATTTGTAAATCAGTGCTATTATTGTTACGAAATCCTACCTTGACTAGTGTCAATTGGACTTATAAGTAGAATAAGTTTTTATTTATTTATTTAATCTTTATTGCACAAAAGAACCACTTATTGTACAAAAGGCGTACTTACTGCCGTAAGCATTCATTATCATTTATTCCTAGATTTCTCTGAAAAAAAGACTTTATATTTTGTAATAAATCCATATTAAAGTTTGAACAAATCGTGCCTTTAAGTTTTAGCTTAGCTACAGCTCGGCCAAGACTTGAATGTGAGACAAAAGGACCATCCGGTTGATGGTAAAAGTAGTGTAAATATTTGATCAGAGCCGGCATTGTGGCAGTTTTGTTACCTGCATTGTGCCTATCGCCGAGGCTGCTGTTGACCCAGGACTTAATAACATGGAAAAGCACATAATACCTACATTTTCAGTCCTGCACTAAATTTCGTACACAATATATGTAGTTCAGTCGACGACAAAGATATGTTCACATTTTTTGGTCAATTAAAATGGAATTGAATCCATAAATGCGAAAGCGTGATGTCTGTCTGTCTGTTACCTTACCTCTTCACGCTTAAACCACTGAAACGATTGAGTTGAAATTTAGTATAGAGATACTTTGAGTGCCAGGGAAAGACATAATATAGTTTTTATCCCGGAAATCATCCTCTAAGGGGGTGAAATGGCTGGAATGGATGGATGGTGAAAGTTTGGATAGAGCTACGATATAAACAAGTTCCACGCGGACAGAGTCGCGAGCAGAAGTTAGTACGTATAATTATATATGAATTATCTGTCCGTTAGCTTTTCGCTGGAGGAAAAAAAAACGTGAGGAAACCTTCATACATCTGCGAAGACTTTAAAGGTGTATGAGTGTGGGGACTACTGCCTGTTCCCTCTCAGGTGGCACAGGCCTTCTCTCATAGATATGAGAGGAGGCCTGTGCCCAGCAATGGGACGCGTATAGGCTGACTAGCTTCTGCCCGCGACCCCGTCCGCGTGGAACTCGATTATATCGTAGCTCGATACAAACTTTCATCCCCCATTTCACCCCCTCAGGGGATGATTTCCGGGATAAAAACTATCCTATGTCCTTCCCCGTGATTCAAACTATCTCCATTCCAAATTTCATCCCAATCGGTTCAGCGGTTTAAGCGTGAAGAGATAACAGACAGACAGACAGACATAGACAGACAGACAGACAGACAGACACACTTTCGCTTTTATAATATTAGTATGGATTTTATTTTATTATTATATAAAATGGAATAGGGTGAAGTGTAAACGTATTTTTTATGTCAAATGTACAATATTTGCGGACATTTAGGTAAAATATAGGTCCTCCTTGTATCTGGTGCAATAAATTTTCACTAGCGATCCCAGCGTGCTAACGCCATTGGGACATTGGAGCCAGGGCTGTTATTCGCTACGCGCTAATGCGGCTCACCCCGCCGATCACCCGTCACGAAACTAGACCTCTACCTACGCTTAGTTACTACGCATTGCGGTGTCAAGGTATATTTGTGGGTGAGCGTTGAGTTGAGCTTAAAACAAGTTACAGAATAGGGGGGCAGCATGCATCTACGATCCGGGGCATAATTTTTACGTATCTAATTATTAGTGTAAGTGGTTGACGAAACCTCTTGCGAATATAGGCTAGTTATTAATATTTTCTATGATCCATCCTAGGCTGAATACATTCTAGAAGATCGTAAGCGGAGGCACGGAGATCAGGTTTTCGTTTCAAATAATTTAAATACATGTTACTCGGGTTTGCGTCTTTGGTTAGTGTACGGCACATAATACATGTCCACTTTTGGCCGTCTCTTTGTATTTTTTGCCAGACCAGAATCGTTGGGGCTGTCCTGCGTCACCGAGGCTTGAACTGTGTTAATATTATACATTTTTTGCCTTCTTTCTTTTGAAGTAATAATAAGTTTTTAGTCTACACCCCTATTTTGGTAATTAATCGGGAGAATTGGAAATCTAGGGGGGCCTTTGCCCAGCAGTGATTAATTATATTTACTTTCTTCTTCTCATGTTTACTTTGCATGATGTGAGAGCCTCGCTCGAGTCGTCAAGGCTATAACGCTCTCCTTAGCTATAACGGGGTATCACAACATTAGCGGGGCTAGCACAACAGATGTTGCAACGCGACGCGCGTCGAGATAATCTACCCTGCTAATTCTAATTAGCACAGTGTGAATGAGTCTCAACCCGTGCATAAAGAGAGAGAGGAAGATAAGTAGACGCATATTGGTGGGACGTGCATTAGCGGGACTCCTTCGTAAAAACATTAGTACATTACCATAGAGGCCGGGAAGTAAGGGGTTGCCGGCCGAGTACATATAGACGGCCGAGCGTAGCGAGGGCGAATAGTCATGAGGCCGGCAACCCCATTTTACGCCGAGGTATGTATAGTGCTTTTCTCAAACATGCAATGAAAGAAATAAATAAAACTCCAAGAAATCAAACTTTAATTTTCATGGCTGAACGCCGTGATCCTGTGCCACAAACTAGTGGAATGGAAATTAAAAAAGACCAATCTTGCCGGCCTAGGCCTCCAATTTTGTATGAAATGCCATTACGGGTCTCTCGTGTTGCTGCGCCCGAAACGTGACACTTCGAAGCCCATTATGAAGAACACAACGTTAATATTTCATTGCATGTTTGAGAAAAATATTTTGTGAATGGTATTGGATGTTGCTGTGGAACATTCCCGTGTGCCGTGTAGTGCTTAGGTTCCGTTATGACACCTACTCCTGGGGACCGATTTTTGACTTTCGAGCGCTCGAAAATTAAATAAAAGTAAATGCTATTGTAGTCTCAAAATTACGGGCACTTACTTTCTACCGATAGAATTGAATGCGAGTGGTCAATACCGCTCTTTTTTAAATTTTCTATCGTCATTTCAAAATAGCATTTCATAGTTTTTGTCAGTTTTCGAGTGAAAGAGTCGAGCGCTCGAAAGTCAAAAATCGGTCCCCTGTATAGAAACATGACACCCACGTTTACCATCCGATACTATAAACATTTAGTATGAAACGTGCAGCGTTTTGTAATGTTTTTGAACGTCATTTCGTAATATAAACATTTCTACTTAACAGAATTTAACAAGTACAAGAGCTAAGCTCTTAAATTATGATGATGGCTTTGCACGATTTGTCCGCATTGCATGTTTCATATCAAACACATTTTTAATATTTTTATTCCGCTTATAGATATGAGAGTTAAAACTTCGTATTACTCGTAATAATGTATTTGACGACCGACTGGCCTAGTCAAGTTAGTAGTGACGCTGCCAATGAAGCTGAAGGTTCTGGGTTCGAATCCCGGTAAGGGCAAATTTTTGTGTGTTGAATGAGCATGAGTATTTGTTTCTGTGTTTTGGATGTTTTCTATGTATTTAAGTCTCTATCTATTAAATATAACGTCTGAGTTGACTATGAGGCTAGTTCGATCTGTGTAACTATCCCCTGATATTTATTTATTTATTTTTAATTATGTTAATGTATAGCCCTGCGCCTTCCTGACTATGTTGATCCTTATCTAAATCCCTACAACTACAAAATATACTGATTTCATTGAGTCATTTAACACTAACAACAAATTCAACCCTTCCCCGATGGGCATGGGGACTGGGGAGCCTAATGACCCTTACCAGACCTTCGCATCTCTTAAATGTGGCCCCTCTCAAGTACGTACTTAAAGGGATAGATATAATAAGAGATAATTGATAAAGTTATAAGTACAGATAATAATCTTATTAAGTAGGTATACGAAAATGATGAACGGTATTCCGGGGCGCGTTTTTCTTTGTACAAATATATATAATCCTTATATTATGCGTGGAGGAATAATTATAATATTATGTCACTAGCACGGCTCTCAAAGACGGTACCCGAGCTGTGCCGTGGCGACATAGACTATCAGTGTCTAAGTGTTCTGATTAGAAAGAAACGGATAGTTTATCTCGCCGCGATACAGCTCGCGGGCCGTCCTGCAAGGTTAGCACAAGATGGCGCGCGAGCTTTCTCGATTTTTCTCGCACTATATGTCTCTTTCTAAGTTTTCTAATAAGAGAGAGACGGATCGTGCGAGGAAAATCGAGAGCTTGCGCGCCATCTTGTGACAACTGCGTGCTCTGATAGCCGTGCAACTGGCAGCAATGTGGCGAGAAGTGTATATAATATATATATATATATAAAATATATATAGGTATAAATTTGATTGGTGAAATTGAAAACCTGCTGTCTAAAGGACATCAGGCAACAAAGTGCCCGCGCCGTGTGAGCGGGGTGTGCAGCGTGCATACGGGTATAAAGACAACTCCACGCCACGACGCTTTATCAATCGTAAATCTGTTCAAGTAAAGTAGGTATAACAATAAATTTTTTCACGGATTCGTTAGCAAGGGAACTGGAAATCCTAATTTAAACCCGACCGACGAGACAGCTAGTTTATCGAAGGCAAGAAAATTTATTGCCACATTTTAACTGATCAAATGAAAATGAATGGAATGAATACATTCCAATGCAGGTATTATTGGCAAAGGCAAAAATCGCAAAATTATTATTTAATAACATGTCTGCGTAGCAGGACCGTTTTTTTCATTCCTGCATTGAATTATATTTATTTATTCTATTGAATCGCATAAATTGCGGTCCATTCATGTTTTCTCACGCTTCCTGTTCCAATAAATTCGCCTTGAGTTACTACTTCCTTAATGACGCCTTTATGACGCGAGATTCAAACTTCAAATTACCTTTTAGGGTTCCGTAGCCAAATGGCAAAAAACGGAACCCTTATGGATTCGACATGTCTGTCTGTCTGTCCGTCCGTATGTCACAGCCACTTTTTTCCGAAACTATGAGAACTATACTGTTGAAACTTGGTAAGTAGATGTATTCTGTGAACCGCATTAAGATTTTCGCACAAAAATAGAAACAATAAATTTTGGGGGTTGCCCATACTTAGAACTGAAATTAATTTTTTTTTTTTTCATCAAACCCATACCTGTGTGGCGTAACTATCTATGAATAGGTCTTCAAAAATGATATTGAGGTTTCGAATAACATTTTTTGCTAAACTGAATTGCGCGAGAGACACTTCCAATGTGGTAAAATGTGTGTCCCTGTAACTTCTAAAATAAGAGAATGATAAAACTAAAAAAAAATAGTTGATGGACATTACTACGCAAACTTCCACTGAAAATTGCTTTGCGATCTAGTAAGTAGTTTTTTTTAATACGTTTACGTACGCGGTTTACGATTTATGGTAAACCGCAATTTACCTTTCATTCAACGGATAATGCTACGGAACCCTTTGTGCGTGAGTCCGACTCGCACTTGGCCGGTTTTTATAAGGATGAGTACGGTGAACATAGGTGTAAGTAACACAATTGAAAGAGTCTCGGCTACCTTTTTCTATCTATACTTCATACCATATAATAATAACATTCGATTTTTAACGGACAAAGGCGCCTACGTTACTTCGTTTATCTATGTCTATAGGATATCAAGGGGAAATATTATACTAGTTTTAGGTAAGTAGGCACATATTTCGTACCGTGTAGGCTCGGACAAGAATAGGTCTACGGTCTCCCCCGCCTGTCGTAGAAGGCGACTAACGGGGGTCATCGGGGTCGCAGTGTTCTGGCGGGGGCCGGGGTACTCGCTTAATAACCCCAGCAACACAGCACGTCTATTACGCGACGGCCGCGACATATTCTCAATTTTTCTCGCACTATATCTCTTGTTCTAAGTGTTCTAATAAGAAAGAGAAGGATAGTGCGAGAAAAATCGAGAGAGCTCGCGTGCCGTCGCATGATAGCCGTGCTGGGAAGGCGACAACATCTCTTTGCCCTAGGACGAGCCAAATGTGGCGAGGCGCGAGGGGGGCTCCAGTGCGTTTGACATGAAATCCTGGAGTCCCCCGCATGAGAGCGCAGATGCCGGCCGGGCACCGTGGAGTTTTTAGTGGATAGAAACACCACATAACCCTGTCATCCCCCGGTGATAAGGCAAGTGGCTCGCAGGTTTCCTCCACAAAAAAGGGCATTATTTCGCTTTACTTTTCAATAATAATTTTGCGTTTCTAAATGGATTTCCATGTAATCGAATGACGATTAACGCCCGTTTTTTATTACTTATATAGCATAGGGATACCCAGCATCGTGCCGATAGGTAGGTAAATACTTAACTGCCATTGTAGGTATTCCAAAAGCTGTAATCCTGGGGTCTAAAAATTATTAGTACCTGAGTATGGTTTTGCAGGAACAGCGATGTGTCACAGCAAAGTACGTACCTGAAACGAGAAAACTCGATGTTAAAAATGTAATTTAGTAAGTGCTAGCATTAGCCCGCTACATCGTCCGCGTGAACTTCCGTATGAACTGCCATCCACAAATGTATTCCTTCAGATGATGATTATGGGGATAAAAAGTATCCTATGTTTTAATCCAGGTTATAATCTATCGCCATGACAAATTTCATCTCAATCCGTTCAGCCGTTTTTGCGTGATTGATATATCAAACATCTAAACTTGATAATATTATATAGTAGGATTGGATTTCTATAATTATTTTCCCGTGTTGTGAATACAAAACCATGTTTGTTCAATCACTGTTTACAAACACTGAGTAAAAAACAACTTTACATGATGCTCAAGTCTTTATATGAGTACGAACAGATCTTGGTTCTCACGGCATATTCTCCGTGTAGACGATGCCAAAGCATTCTATAAAGCATAAAGCCGTATGTTGCCGAGTGTTCCATCCTGATACGATCTTTTGGTCGGGTGTTACGTGTGCCAATAATGCGCGAAAGTGATACATGACGACTGGAACTATCTTCACTTTTCAGCGAAAGTGTGAGTATCGGGTTAACATAAACGTTGCTTTACCTAACAAACGTACCTACCTCATTTAGTCCTCTTTAAATGATACTGCGGTTGATTTCGTCTTTCATTAATAACACTATTAACTTAAGATAAAATGAAATTGTTCATTGCACAAAAACAGATTGCATTTCGCAGAGTAAAATGTGTATTTGACATAATAACCGGTCTAACAGAACACGGAACCAAACCTACATGGTAGCGATGAGGCCGGAATGATTTCTATACTAATATAACAAAGAGGTAACGTTCGAGGTTGTAGCTTTGCGAGTTTGTATGTACAGGGGGTAATCTCCGGAATCACGTCCGATTTAAAAATACTGGATAGGTAGACTTTTGGATGAGTAAAGCTTAAAGCCCGACCAGGAAAATAAAAAACCAATAATTATGGCAACACTAATTCATTTCCATTGCACATACTATATGATGTACCTACCAGTCATTGACAACAAGGTCGGTGATGTTATTTATAGGAATAGAGACTAATCTTCAGACTTTCACTCCGACCAATACTTCCTCATATTATAAATCACTTTTCTTAAGTCACTTTTAATAGTTTTCGGCATTTAACGCACAAATACACACAATATCCAAGAAATACACAAAGAACAACCGACACCTCACTTTGACAGCAATTGACAGATGGCATTAATGATGTCTTCAGTTACTGTTGCCAGTTGAAGAAATTAGTTCCAATAGTTTTCCGCAATATGGCGAAGTTTTTTTATTTTCCTGGTCGGGCTATACCTATATCTATCCCGCGGCTATGCCTGCATTCTTTCCAATACGCGGGCTGAGCCGCGCGGGCTTGGTACAACATATGATTTGATATTTCCAAGCATATTGATATTTACATAGGCTACCCATATACATATAGATGATTTAATTTCAAACCACGATCCGCATCCCTAATTGTAGCTCATTAGGCCCAATTAGTGGTTAGGAATGCGAATATTAATCACACTCCAAACTGGCCAGGAACTTACCGCTTTGCGGCCCCAATAACTTATCATTCGGCGTGGAATACGTTCAGACTGCGATAAAAGACTTAGACAGTGTAAGGAAGCGTGTGTGTATGTTGATAACGAATAATTACCTGCTAAATTTGGCGTGCTTATTTTAATACTTAAGCATGTTTTTTTTTTAACTTAATCAACAATTCCAATATGAAGCGCAACTTATTCCATAAAAGGTGGCATGTGTTTTAATCAAAAGAGACTGCCCCCGCGTGTTCGTGCCGTAGGGTTCCCCTGGATCTTCCCCAGGCTACTCTCCAACCACGCAATGCGGCAGCTGTATTGGGGTCGTTCTATTACAGCAACAGTCAGGGAGGGAAAAAAAGAGAAGGCCATATATATCTCTATTTTTTATCAGAATACTGCCTCCTCAATGACAATAAGTAATCATAGTTTATGGACACAAGCAAGTGACCTTATACTTACTTAGGTACCTACTTAATAAACGTTGTGTGTAATAAATGTTGAATTATAAAGTGGAATTCGTCATCTCTAATCGTTGTCCTAATTTTAGCAACCTACAATCCAAACTGGCGGAAATGTCCACGTGTTAGCAATAATTTCCACAGATCTAAGAGCTCACTGCAAGCTTCCGATCCACATGCCATAGGTCAGTCAGCATCAAAACTGGACTCGTATTCACCACAATTACCTACAACTCGGCAGTTCCACCAGTGTAAATCTGACTTCATGTGACACATAATCGCTGTATACTCGAGGTCAAGTTACACCAGGTAATATATGAGGAGACTAGAAACGTCGTGAATGGCATAACTGGTGGTCGCATGTAGGTTAACTCGACTCACTGGGTGACCGGAATGTTGTAAACTTTGGTACTAAAATTATATTTAATACCCTATTAAATCTTGGTCCCATTAAAAGCTATTAGGGAAAAGTAAAACAATGCAGAAAGTGTTATTATATGAGTTGTGTAATGTACAATTTTCCAGCAGTGGGCAGAAAAGTACCGCTTTCTTTCTTCCTACTTTGGAAAATAATGCATGGACGTTAAACGAACGGGTTTTCTGGTTGGGTGCATAATCGTATGTATACGTGTACGTACAAATGTAAAAAAAAAAGTTTTTATTTAAAAAATAAGTAATTTGATCATCATCAAATTACTTATTTTATTACCATTGCAAGTTGTAGCAGAGAATATAGTGTTATCCGTTTAAGAAAGATTGAGGAGAGCCTTCGACCACATTCAACATATTTTAGCTTTATCAGGCTCGGAAATTAAATATTTAAAATTTACCACTGATTAGGAAGCCATATTATCTCTGTAATTGTTCACATTTAGGTTAACTTAATATAAGCATGTAAACTGAGAAATATGCGCACATGATTGGCTCGGAATACCAAAGAAAATCTTACTTCCACTATTCAGTATGGCACAATTTGGACTTTTCTTGTAATACTAAATATTTACAAAAACTTAATTACCAAACAAACATCTTAAGTATTTTTGTCAAGATAAACTTTAAACTTACTAGAGTATTGTTTTAAATAGCGACATATGTCAATGAGTGGTCAATGTAAACTTTTGGAATTCACAGATATTATAGTTAACGTACAAATCGATTCTGAGCCGCAGTTCAGGTCCAGATCGCGCAAGGCTTTCGGGTCACAGTATGCACTCCACACATATGCCTTTCTGGCAGGGACGTGGACCGACTGGGTCACTACGGACAATGTTGTCAAAAAAGTGCAGGCCGCTTTTCAAGTCATGCGAATCTTAATGACATAATCCGCTGCACTTCTTGAGCCGCCTGGCATTGCCCGAGATGGTGGCAAAAGACCTGATGGAGTGTCTCTGGTTCCGTAGAGTTTGGGATGGATGCTTGGGACGCTACCTGTGTAGACACACTGGCACCGTCCCACCTCCAACGGACTACTTCTAAAGCGGCGGAAAATGCCGAAAATCTGAAACTCATTAAATATAGAGGCCTCGGCATAGAGTACTGCTTTTTACCATTTGGCGTCGAGACCCTCGGTCCGTGGGGCGCAAAAAATATTTGCGGAAATCGCGAAACGTCTGGTTGACGTAACTGGTGACCGAAGAGCTGGCGGCTTTCTCGCGCAACGCATCAGCATTGCAATTCAGCGAGGAAATGCCGCCAGCATCCTCGGTACAATGCCTCGAGGGCCTTTTTTAGATTTAATTTAGTTTCAATTTAAGTCAATTAATGTTAGTTACCATCTTTTATATCCTTATCAACATTAATATATTATTATAGTTTATCTGCCAGCTTAATACACTTCGAATAACATGATAATTATATTACTCAGTCTTATTATTATGTCTTTCCCGCTCACAATGACGTCCCGGACCTTTGGGAGGCGTGCGTGGAGCTAGGTACCTACAAAGTACCAACTGAGCCAACACGAAGAGGCCCTTTTGACAATTTAATAAAATGCAAGGAGTACACCGAGCGGATGCTGTACCTGCCCGTGTCATGGGACGCACACAGAGACAGCACCCGCTGCGGAGTATTAGGGCCTATTGATGGTTGATGGAATCTAAATGAAACGGCCTGATATATCAATATCACTATCTATAGATGCTCCCTAGATGTCAATTTCTGAATTAATCTGATTCGTACCTCTGGCGAACCTACTCACTAGCCAATAAATATCTCAATCGGAAACTTCATGTAGGTACATGCATGTTCTATCGGCGTCAATAATAGACGCTGATCCATATGTCAAATCCATGACAATTCTAATCATTACAATGTTCAATGAATGAACCCGTACTTACTAACTGTAGGCACCTATCCAATTTCTAAGACATTTGAAAGGCAGGCAAATTGGGCATTGTTAACAGAACATTCGAATTGTGCCTCAAGACTTGTCTCTGTAAATATTGTGGGATAGTATTCTGCCTTTTATTTAATTACAAACATGGTTGCTTTCGGAATCAAAGATTGGTATCAGATACGAGTTTGAGAAAGTAAACAATCGATATGCGACGAAGCTATTTATTAGGAGTAGCGGAGATGACTCTTAAGATGCTGTCAACACGAAAATGCCCTTGATGATTTGGGATACGGCGCACACTCTCTATTTGTATCAGAGTAAACGAGAACGAGTGTTGAATTTCATGGCTAAGCGATTGCAAAATGTGTTCCTATTTGCCATTATTTCGATCCGTGCTCTTTGTTTCTATTCTGTTCCAAAGCGTATTATTATGATTAACGGATTAAACGGATCACCAGATATAGTAAAATATAACGCCAAACACTTTTAACTGCCTAAATTATAACATCTTTATCCTATTAAAGAAAATACTAACCTAATAAATCATTTGCTAACCCAAAAATAATAAATGATCACCAAAATTTAATCTCCATTTTGATGTGAAATAATAACCCAAATTACATCTTACTATCCTATTAAAGAAAATTCCCGATACTACGAGTATCGCTGCTCCAGTCAGTGTGGGTAAGTCTCTTTCATATTTTATAATATGAATGTTAGGTAGGTGTAGCAACTTTTGCATAGCAGCCGCAAAAGACTGAAGCAAATCATTTCTTTTCATACATTGAATGATCCACCCTAGTAAATATAGAAGTATATATTCTCGTTTTATGAAATAAATTATTAGAAGGTAGTTATATTTGCGAACTTATCAGTTGGCCTACACAAAGAAGTGTAATTTTTAGTTAGTTGTTATGAACCAAGTACCTGGGCGACCGAGCTCTGCTCGGGTGAAACTACGGAGAAAACTAATTTGAAATGAGTCCTAGAAATGAGGGCTAGATCGATTTTTGGCCCCCGTAAACCCCTATGCCCTCTGTATATTTCCTAACCATTCCAAAATATCAAAAATGCAAAAGTTTTCACTTCTGCCGGCACTCCCGGAGTGCAACCTAGGTCGCAACCAGCGCTGGGTCTTTATTTTCTGAAACAGCTAGTTGTGTACAGTCGAGTCCTTCAATATCTATGCATACACAATCTTTATTGTTACTGGCATAAGACGCATGTGTAGATATTATTAAAGGCTGTCTGTATAGACATTGGATAACTCGACTGTACAAATATCAAACGACACGAAAGTGAACATTCACTAAAGTTCACAGTCAGCAATAAAAGTCATCCAGCGCTTTTGGACTCTATTCCATTTCCATTAAGGTCCAAAATATTTTTACAAAGACTTCAGAGTATGGCTCCGACATCATCTAAGGCTAAGTGCACTGCACTGTACTAAGTCCCTTATCTCTGTTTGATAATTATGCAAGAGTCAACAACGAGGCATGTAGCCTAGTTAGGGCCATATTTAACTCGACTTGTTTACCATATTTGGAAATCTCTTGAAGAACTGGTTTGACGCGACGAGGTACTTTATTATAAGATAATTGCCAGTTTAAAAATTGATTAAACTATGGCGATCATATAACGAAAATTATAGTACTAATAATTCGCTACTCGCTTTGTGACTCGCTAAGCTCTAAGCTCTAACCACTCACTTGCTTGTGGCAACCACATTTGCCAATTTCCCGGACCCCTATACTTGATGGTGGTAACTGTGGTTGCCAATGGCTGCTATGATAATAATAAATTAGAAGCAATTTAGGCTACCTGTTTTAAAATCCGAGCAATTTGTCAGTAAGTATGTAGCCATACACAATAAAATTATCGTATAGTTTTTATACAAATGGAAACGAAATTGAAGCGCATGTCTACGACAAACATTAATTAAATACCGATTGCTTACTGATACATACCTAGTACTTAATCTATTTATAGGTGCACCCTTCGTTCTTCGTCATCCTCGTAGCGTTTTCCCGGTTGTGCCCTAAAGGGGCCCAGGGTCCGCTTTGGCACCTGATCCCAAAATTTGGCATAGGCACTAGTTTTACGAAAGCGACTGCCATCTGACCTTCCAACCCAGAGGGAAAACTAGACCCTGTTGGTATTAGACCAGTTTCTTCGGGATTAGAGGGTAGGAACATATGCGACAAACTACAACCTCTCGAACATTTCAAATTCGAATCACAAGAACATAGACCATCGACTTATCCTCACGTACAAATTGTCCTTTTTTCTATTATTATCGAGCACGAACCATTTGCTTATCTTAGGCGTAGCTACCAGTTATAAATCGTACAAAAATTAAAAACCAACAGGTGTACAGTCGAGTCGTATAACTCGACAGTCGTGACCCAGTCGCGATAAGATCCTCCGAGGAATTTGTGTCAATACGATCGTCACTCGGAAGCCTGCTTTAAAGGCATTGACGTGACGTATATTGTCTTTACTAGAATGTCTTGATGAAGCAAGTTGTTACCGATTAGCACATCACTAGACTAGACTACCTATATGCACTGACAAACATGACATTCAAGAGAAGAAAAACAACCGTCAATCTGTATTCATACATGTCAGCGACAAGATTCTTAATTCTTAATTCTTAATCTTAATCTTAATCCTACCAATATTATAAATGCGAAAGTTCGGATGTTTGGAGGTTTGGATGTTTGGATGTTTGTTACTCAATCACGCTTAAACGGCTCATTCGATTTAGATGAAATTTTCTACGAAGATAGTTTATAACCTGGATTCAAATATAGGATAGTTTTTATCCCGGGTCCACGCAGACGAAGTCGCGGGCGGAAGCTAGTTCTTAATATCTCATTTAATTTAATTATTGTAAAATCGTCTTTACTTAGAGACTTCGAGTTGCGGCCCTTGCTGTAGAGATATTAGGTCCCTGGTCAGCTGATATGAAGTCATTCATGAGAGCTTTGTCGAGGCGGCTCATTAACACCTCTCATTATCTATCCGCTCATTATGTCTCTCAAAGAATCGCACTCGCGATGCAGAGAGGTAACGCAGACAAGAGGATCTCCTCGACGGGGTGTCCTTTTTAGGGGGATCCTGGCATTTTACCAAATTTATTTTGGTCAAATTTCATTTCCCAAACAAATTTTTTGCAACTATTTTGTTTGCCAATGCAAACTGGCACAATTTTAATACGAATATTTTCATTACGGCAATTTCCATTCAGCAAAATATTATTACGAAAAATTACATTATAAATGGCATTTGGTCTTTCAGAAAATGCTTTAATAACGCAAAAAAACATTAGAGAATCAACATTTAGTCAAGTTTATGTTATGGCAAAATATAAATAGACAAAAACACATTTGTTTGGGTTATGTTATGAAATTTTACGACACGGTCCCTCAAATAAAAAATAATATAACGATCATTTTATAAAATTACATTAAGTATAATGCATATTTCCTATATTGAACACTGGTTATATTATAATGCTCATTTCGTCTAATGTACAGTTGATATAATCAAAGTTGATATACTGTATTAACTAGGTTAAGGTAGGTCGGTAGGCAAGGGCGCGTGCTTAGATCTTTAAAACTACGCAACGGATTTTGATGCGTTTTTTTTTTTAATTTATTTAGGAACACAAACAGTCATAATAAACTTGTTACATATGTTGTACACAATATACAATAACTGAGAGGTTATACAAACAGACCTGGAGGTTCATAAAACATAATAATAATAATATAAAAAAGTGAGACAGTTTTATTAGGCAGGCGTCCGATGTTTCACCCAATAGCCCAGCCACTAGTCCATCATTTTCACCCAATAACCCGTTTCATTTAGATTCCATCAACCATCAATAGGACTTATACTCCTCAGCGGGTGCTGTCTCTGTGTGCGTCCCATGACACGGGCAGGGACAGCATCCGCTCGGTGTACTCCTTGCTACGTGTTGGCTCAGTTGGTACTTTGTAGGTACCTAGCTCCACGCACGCCTCCCAAAGGTCCGGGACGTCATTGTCCCGTGAGCGGGAAAGACATAATATTAATATTTTTTTAATAAATAGTGATTAAAGAGGAAGGTTTATATGTATAATATAGTACCTACCCGTGCGAAGCCGGGGCGGGTCACTAGTTATTTATATTTCAGGAGATAACTCATTTTCATTGAGCATTCCAAATCATTCATGACTATTGACTAGGTCAAGTATCTCAAGTCACGTCTACTGCTCATTATGAGTCGGATTGTTCTCCCTGCTATCCAAGTGCAGCTGTTAGATAATCACAATTACACCATCGGCTCAGGAAAACCAGTGTAAGCCTGATCTACGTTTTTACATAGTTGTTACGATTCTCGGGTTCAAGTTACTATAGGCGTGTGGTGAGGCGTGTCGAGATAGTGTGAATCGCACATATGGTACGACTGCAACCACTTTCGCTTGCGTTAATGATAATTACTCCATTCATGCCACGCCGTCACATAAATTTACTGGTCTTTAGAGTATAATTATTTGGAGAACGATTCATGATCAATTACGCTTTTCGTGAGACATACCTAGTACTAATTAGTAGTTTGTATATGTGACTCGGTTTGCCTTATATCTAATTTCCACTCATTTTCTCAAAGGTTAGCTGGAAGAAATCCCTCTCAGGGATAAGCTCGCCTTTGTACATGTGTCATCTGTTCTTTTAATAATTGTTTCGTTGTTGTGTTCTGTGCCATATCCAAAGAATTTACACACATACTACATACAAGTAATACTATTAGTGTGTCGTTTAAGATTATTATGGTTTACTTTGTTTGGTAATAATTCAACCATTTGCTCTTACAGAAATGATACCCTTGTGAGCGGCCGAGCTCAGCTCGGATGAAAATACAGAGAAAACAAATTTTCCCAGACATGAGACCTAGCTAGATCGATCGCCCCCGTAAACACCTATTTTCCAAATTACTTTCCGAAAACGTGCATGTAAATATATATATACGAATATTGCTCGTTTCATAGAATAGGATAGGATAGGCAGCGTATCTGATGACGTATGTCCAAGTAATGAGCGAATCGTGGAACTATCAACGTATATATTCACATGAACGTCTATGCTTGACTGTACTCGTGACTAGTATAGTTTGAACCTAGACTTGTAACAACTATCGATCAGGGGAAAGTTAGATTTAAACTGGTTCGAATGTAACCACGCGCTGGGAAAGCATCGAGAATAACAGCCCAGGGTTGGTGGTATCCACAGCGATTACCCACAACTCGCCTCAGTGAAACCAGTGAAGTCTAACTTCCGATTATTATAAGTTTTTAATGAATTGAGACGTCAAGATATACTAGGAACTTAGGAGAGGTGAGTAGATACAGATTTTGAATCCGCCAGCAGCGTGCGGTGAAACTGAGAGCCTGTGAAATACATGCAGCATGCGCTTTGTGCGATGCATGCGAGTGCATGCCAAATGCATGCGGGCATATGCGAAGCCTGAAACAACATGCGACCATGTTGGCTCGAAATGGCTGCTGACAGAATTTCAATATGGCGCTTTAGGGTTCGGCAATTTTGGTAATTGGAAAAGAGATATTTTGATTCAAAACTTATCTTACCTACTCCACACATGAAAGTAGAACCCTAAGCTATCATTTTGAAAAAAGTTTTTGTGTACCTTAGCAAAGTCAGCTTTGCGCCGAATGGAGCCCAATATACAAACTGAAACTAGAGGCATTACAAAAAACTAAATCACGCTGTGCTTTCCGCCCCAACGCCCATCGGTTCTACGTGTAATGTTGCCCACGCCACTTAAGTTTAGCTATTCGGAGGACTATACCGATTACCTTGGTTCTGCTGCGGATGCGTATGGACCAAGTAAATGTAAAATTGTATACATTAAATAAATAAAATTAAATAAATATTTTGGGGACGTGCTTACACAGATCGACCTAGTCCCAAACTAAGCAAAGCTTATACTATGGGTACTAGACGACGATAAACATACATATATAAAGAAATAAATACTTAAATACAAAGAAAGCATCCATGACTCAGAAACATATTCGTGCTCATCACACAAATAAATGCCCTTACCGGGATTCGAAACCAGGACTTCTTGCTTCGGGTCACTACAACTAGGCTAAAGTGGTCGTCATGTACATACAATTTACATACCTACACAGTGACCCGAGGGTCGGGTATATGTTTTTTACCAGTACTAACACGAATTTTATGATATTGTGTGTTCTAAAATATTTAACTATAAGAAAAATCTTTAGCCGTTTCTCGGATAATTGACCAGGAAATGATGACTCTTGTTTCTACTTAATTTAAACCTTAAATAGCAGTGGGGCGCTAGCAAAATTGTAGTTGTTATATTTGTTAAGCCAGTCGAAGAGTTGGTATTTGTTGTTGAAATATAAACTCAAAATTAGGTAAGTAACAACTCACTAATTCCTTATTTGGCACTTTTATGTCTACATATATATGACGTACCTACGCCTATATACTACTTAAATAAGATAGTACAATAAAGTTATTGAGTTTGAATTTGGCACTTTACTTACGTAACTAGAAACATATATTATATAGTAGGAATTGGATGAATGGAGGTCCGCTATACGTATGCTTAAATAATTAATATATTATGCTTAATTATTCAGGAGATTCGATAATCCATCATCCTATGCAAGTTCTAGAAAAATGAGTGTTTCTGTGATACTAAAATACACACCTGTTTTATTAAACACGGTCAATTAGTAACCCTGATTACCGTGAAGTTGAGGAGTTAGTGCGCATTCGATAATTGAATTGGCAGCGCAGCGGTGAAGTACAAGGGCACATCATTGTTTGTTTTTGGACCGTTGCATTAGTTGCATATCGTCCTGTTGACTTTGTCAACTTCTTTTCTTGTTTTTTGTAGACCTTAACTGACTGGCGGACACCACGTCTAGATAGTTACCTTGCAGTGACGTTGTATAGAACCCGATTACCATTTTATGACTATATTGTTAGTAGTAATGGGCATATTTTCCATATTCAAGTCTTGAAAAAAAGTTACGCCACTGATACTTAAGTTTACTCAATTTATCAAGGGTCGTGGCTCTGGGACAATGCGATTCAACAGTAATAAGAATAATAAGTATAACCTTGGGATAATCACGTTACGTTTTGAACGCGCGTTATGTAGATCCAATTGTCATTTTTCCATATAAAAAGTGACATTTAGGTCTACCTGACTGATCTTACTGACGGTTAAGACCGCAGTAAGCTCGATTCTCCATACAAACTTAGTAGTTACGCTCTCATTTTAAAACTACGAGTTGGATTGTAACGAAACTTTGCATATACAATGACATGAGGTATATCTATGTCTGTAATTAGTTTATGTATCTTCAGATACCAAAGTAAAAAAAATACAGCGAATTTAAGTTTTTCATACAAAACTTGTTTTTGCTGTATTTCGTTTGTTTTATAAACTGGAACCATATAAACTAATTACAAACATAGATATACCTCATGTCAATGTCTATACAAAGTTTCGTCACAATCCAACATGAAGTTTTAAAATGAGAGCGTAACTACGTTTGTATGGGAAGGTGAAATTCGGCCGAGCTTACTGCGGACTATTAAATAATTAACTAGTAGATTCATCATTGTTGCAGATCATAATTGGCCAAACTAACGAGTATATGTGCTGAAAGCTTATTTTGTCAGTTATTGTTAGCATGAAATATCGATTCTAGCTCTATATCCAAATTATTCCAAATTAAGCTTGCAGGATAAATACAACATCACTTCGGGATTATACTAAACAGCCACCTATCGTAACGTGCGGACACTGTGTCAATGGAGCTTGTTTATTTATTTATTTATTTAATCTTTATTGTTCAAAAGAATATCTTATAGTACAAAAGGCGGATGGTATATAATGCTATAAAGCATTCTCTATCAGTCTTAGCAAAGCAGATAAAATGTAGGCACTGCAACTTAATTTAAAACAAAAACTCTATAACATGTCTAAGGATGCGATGAATAATAATAATAATATAGTAGAATACGATACAATACTCGTACAATATAATATGATATAACAATATATACCTATTAATACATACATACACATACATATGAATATAGATGAAACTTACAAATCTGATAGATTATTTTTTAGTTCTGCCAGCAAAGAAATTTTTGAAGGCAAGCCTGTTTGTATAAGAGCAATGAATTCAGCAATGTGGACCACTCGACTTCATCACGTGTACTGTGACTGTGGATTTTATTCTTGCACAGACTTTTAGTGTACCACTAACACGAACAATTATTAAATGACAAGCACCATTTACCAGGCTACTCACTAGTTCCAAAGATATCGCCAATGATGCATGCTTGGACATATGTCACGACAACTTACGAACCCATACAGGAAAGCTGGTCAAACATATCATCATCATATCAACCGAAAGACGTCCACTGCTGGACATAGGCCTCCCCCAAAGAGTGCCAAAGTGACCGGTCCTGTGCCACCCGCATCCAGCGGACTCCAGCAACCTTTACCAGGTCATCAGTCCACCTTGTGGGGGGCCTACCCACGCCGCGCCTTCCGGTACGTGGTCGCCACTCGAGAACCTTTCTGCCCCAACGGCCATCGGTTATACGTGCTATGTGCCCCGCCCACAAACCCCGCCCACAAAATGGTCCAATATATGACACACAATAACGAGTGATAAAGTATTTGATTGATTTTTCAATTCTATCCGTTGAATATACATAATCCAATTTTAACGTTATTTTTTAATTATATATACCGTTACTCTTAATATACACTACTTCACTGAATTGTTAAAACTATGCATGAAATGTAATCTTAATAATATGACCAATAATGTGTTCACCTATAATTGGGGTACATAAAATCCCAAATAATAATTGTGCTACAGATAAATTTATATATTCAGCTTATGTACTCTGTTGGTGTCCCGTATAATTGAATAAATAAATAAAATTTAACACAAAAGAGAGTTTGACCGCGAGGTCGAGGGCGATTAGCAAACCACCGAACACATTCTCCCACTCCTACAGGACCAGCCGGAGACAGACAGATACGAGTATTCTGACACCGGACGCAGCTTCTTCGTCCCAAGATTCCAACTCCGTTTTTTCACCTGACACTGACGACACTGAAAATTAAGTTAAAGCAATGACGCGTAGATTCATTGTCCGAGAGGCAACCGGGTGGCTCGCGGTAGGTATATGAGCTCCCAAAGCGTTGTGGAACCGCCCTGTGCAACCCAAACTGAGCCAACTTGGACCGGGGCGGAAATTGAACGGGGGGTGAATAAAAATCGCCAGGTATTCGATTGAAACAGCATTTCATTATATAAACAGCATACACACATTTTCAGGCAACCAATGTTTCAATCGGCTGTCTGGCGACAAAAAAAATCATACATTTTTTATATTTCCGCCCCAGTCTAAGTTGGCTCAGTTCGGGTTGCACAGGGCAGTTCCACGACACTTCGGGGGCTCCAATACCGCGAGCCATCCGGTTGCCTCTTGGACAGTGGAACTACGCGTCATTGCTCTGAATAATTCACTTCTAGGTTGACATATTGACACCTTCAATCCTTAACAGCTAGGTGCCAATTATATGAGAACACAGCTACTCAAGTATCTGGTGAATATTACCCTAAAACTGACGACCTTTACATGCCGACCAAGAATTTTTTAACTAGGTAATAGTACATGTAAGGCGACAATTGTCGAATTGGTGAAATAGGAGCCTAAGGTACTCGTAAGTAGGGACACTACTGAATATTTGACAACGAAGTAAACAACAAAAGAAGTGTCACCTCCTCAACAATTTTGACTTCCTGCCTAGAAAGGTCAAGTTACCCTTACGGAAACCATGTCTCCCGCAGCCGTTAATCCTAGTGTAAACTGTTTACGTAGTCCGTTCGACGTGACGTGTTAATTTTAGCCTGCGCCCGCGCTTCACACGGTCGATGTTTTGGGAGATAACTCGCAGGAAGTCGGATGGTCGCTTTTGATACAATCGTGGTTTAAAATGGTAATGAAAGTGATTAATCGTCACACACACTTTGTAATTTTTGGTTTGAATCATTGTTCTCTGTGTACGGCATGTTAACTAGGGAATGCGACCCGGGTATCCGACTTCATTTTGAGTCGGGTAAAACCCGGGTTTTACCCGAATTTGAGAAATATTAAGAAAAATGAGTGAAAATAAATTTATAACAAAATCTTCTATTACGGCTGTAACCTTAATTTACTGCATTTAAAATCATCTCATAAAAGGCCCCAATGTATTTAACACTTCAATCGCGTAACTTTCTATTTCTGCACACTTATCTTAGCGGGCTTAGTCATTTAGTTTTCAACCCTTTGTTATTGCCACACGTGACGTACCTACTTATCGCGAGTGAAATTATAGTAACTAGGAATTAACTTGAGTGTTAAATTGGTACTTATTTCACAAAATATGGAATACATAGAATATCGAAAGAGAGGACATGAACATATGGCTTCATTTTTTAAGATCCTAAAAGTGCAAAGTGTATACTGTGTCAAAGAGTATTGCAGTCGGGTCAAGTTTACAAAGACATCTTAAATCTGCTCACGACATCACAATTGACTCTAGTGAAGCAAAAACTGTAACCAAGAAGGATCAACTTCCTGTTAAGAAAACACAAATCGATCATTATTTCAAAAGTGAACGGTCAATGGATTGGATCGTGACACGTTTGGTAGTTCTGGATGGAATCCCATTCAAAGTGTTTGCAAACTCTGTAGATCTGCGACGCCTATTTAAAAGTGCTGGCTATCAATTGCCTTCGTCACCGAACACGATTAGAAAAATGGTATTTGACAGAAGTGAATCTGTCAAGCAAGGAATCATACAAGAAATTGTTAAATTGAAAACAAGTGGAATTAATTTTTCCATTGCCATGGACGAATCTTCATTCGCCGAGCATAGAAAATATCAATTCATTCCACAACATAGGTCTTACTAGAATAACAGGCTCCGCCATAGCTACCAGATGTGCACAACTTCTAAATAATCGCTTAGAGGAATTTCACCTAAACGTAGGTGACATTGTGGGTCAAAATGGGTTGTAATTTATATACGCACACGGGCTTCACTTAAGACATCTTAAATCTGCTCACGACATCGCAATTGACTCTAGTGAAGCAAAAACTGTAACCAAGAAGGATCAACTTCCTGTTAAGAAAACACAAATCGATCATTATTTCAAAAGTGAACAGTCAATGGATTGGATCGTGACACGTTTGGTAGTTCTGGATGGAATCCCATTCAAAGTGTTTGCAAACTCTGTAGATCTGCGACGCCTATTTAAAAGTGCTGGCTATCAATTGCCTTCGTCACCGAACACGATTAGAAAAATGGTATTTGACAGAAGTGAATCTGTCAAGCAAGGAATCATACAAGAAATTGTTAAATTGAAAACAAGTGGAATTAATTTTTCCATTGCCATGGACGAATCTTCATTCGCCGAGCATAGAAAATATCAATTCATTCCACAACATAGGTCTTACTAGAATAACAGGCTCCGCCATAGCTACCAGATGTGCACAACTTCTAAATAATCGCTTAGAGGAATTTCACCTAAACGTAGGTGACATTGTGGGTCAAAATGGGTTGTAATTTATATACGCACACGGGCTTCACTTAAGACATCTTAAATCTGCTCACGACATCGCAATTGACTCTAGTGAAGCAAAAACAGTAACCAAGAAGGATCAACTTCCTGTTAAGAAAACACAAATCGATCATTATTTCAAAAGTGAACAGTCAATGGATTGGATCGTGACACGTTTGGTAGTTCTGGATGGAATCCCATTCAAAGTGTTTGCAAACTCTGTAGATCTGCGACGCCTATTTAAAAGTGCTGGCTATCAATTGCCTTCGTCACCGAACACGATTAGAAAAATGGTATTTGACAGAAGTGAATCTGTCAAGCAAGGAATCATACAAGAAATTGTTAAATTGAAAACAAGTGGAATTAATTTTTCCATTGCCATGGACGAATCTTCATTCGCCGAGCATAGAAAATATCAATTCATTCCACAACATAGGTCTTACTAGAATAACAGGCTCCGCCATAGCTACCAGATGTGCACAACTTCTAAATAATCGCTTAGAGGAATTTCACCTAAACGTAGGTGACATTGTGGGTCAAAATGGGTTGTAATTTATATACGCACACGGGCTTCACTTAAGACATCTTAAATCTGCTCACGACATCACAATTGACTCTAGTGAAGCAAAAACTGTAACCAAGAAGGATCAACTTCCTGTTAAGAAAACACAAATCGATCATTATTTCAAAAGTGAACGGTCAATGGATTGGATCGTGACACGTTTGGTAGTTCTGGATGGAATCCCATTCAAAGTGTTTGCAAACTCTGTAGATCTGCGACGCCTATTTAAAAGTGCTGGCTATCAATTGCCTTCGTCACCGAACACGATTAGAAAAATGGTATTTGACAGAAGTGAATCTGTCAAGCAAGGAATCATACAAGAAATTGTTAAATTGAAAACAAGTGGAATTAATTTTTCCATTGCCATGGACGAATCTTCATTCGCCGAGCATAGAAAATATCAATTCATTCCACAACATAGGTCTTACTAGAATAACAGGCTCCGCCATAGCTACCAGATGTGCACAACTTCTAAATAATCGCTTAGAGGAATTTCACCTAAACGTAGGTGACATTGTGGGTCAAAATGGGTTGTAATTTATATACGCACACGGGCTTCACTTAAGACATCTTAAATCTGCTCACGACATCACAATTGACTCTAGTGAAGCAAAAACTGTAACCAAGAAGGATCAACTTCCTGTTAAGAAAACACAAATCGATCATTATTTCAAAAGTGAACAGTCAATGGATTGGATCGTGACACGTTTGGTAGTTCTGGATGGAATCCCATTCAAAGTGTTTGCAAACTCTGTAGATCTGCGACGCCTATTTAAAAGTGCTGGCTATCAATTGCCTTCGTCACCGAACACGATTAGAAAAATGGTATTTGACAGAAGTGAATCTGTCAAGCAAGGAATCATACAAGAAATTGTTAAATTGAAAACAAGTGGAATTAATTTTTCCATTGCCATGGACGAATCTTCATTCGCCGAGCATAGAAAATATCAATTCATTCCACAACATAGGTCTTACTAGAATAACAGGCTCCGCCATAGCTACCAGATGTGCACAACTTCTAAATAGTCGCTTAGAGGAATTTCACCTAAACGTAGGTGACATTGGGGGTCAAAATGGGTTGTAATTTATATACGCACACGGGCTTCAACTGGCAATTCTGGACGTTTTATATAAGATCCAACCCATAATAATTCAAGAAATGGAAAAACAGGAATCTGCTTGCTGCAGTTCAGTGTCTGAAGCAAGCGGTAGCGGCATAGTGATGAAGAGGACGAGAGTTTTATAATTGAGTGTCTCTGACTCTAGTTGTAAGGTACTTGTTAAAAAAAATAGAAAAGTTAAATCTTCAACTAAAAATGAAATTTTAAAAAAATATATAAGAGAAACGTACAACAAGGAATTGCAGCTTCTGTTGGACTGCAAAACACGCTGGAGCTTTCTTTAACACCTGTAAAAACCATTAAAATTAATATTTAATACTATTTTCGTAGTAGTCCGGGTAATACCCGGGTACCCGGGTTTCGAGCATCAGTCGGGTAATACCCAGTTACTAAAAATCACCGGGTATTGCATCCCCTAATGTTAACCTAGTTAAAGGTTAAAGGTTGACCTAGTTAAACGCTGTCTCTAAACCGATGATGCTGGGACACATTTGTGTATTTAATCGTAGCACGAATTATTCTGAATTATGGGTGTTACGAGTATTCATAGTTATTTTTGTATGAGTTCACATAGAACAGAAAGTCTAATAAAAAGGCAAGTACCGTTATCTTTTAAGTAACCATAAGGGATTGGAGACCAGACCCCGTATCATGGTCGGCCTTATCATGCGATAAGTGACAAGATAGACCGTCCGTCTCGTTCTATTGAATGGTGTCAGCCAGTGACGGACGCTCTACCTTGTCACTTATCATCATCATCATCATATCATAATCATCATAATCATTTATTTCGTCATCATAGGTAGGTTATGTACAGGTGATAGGTATTAGAAAGGGAACAACCATGATGTACCTTTCGGCGTACGATAAATTACAAATACAATGTCACAAACTTAATCCTAAAATACTAATGATATTAAATAGTAAGCAAGCAGTTAAAACATTGAATAAATTGGCGAAATGTCAAGTGTAACACTATAATTATTGTTATGTCTAATAAGATTTAATTAATACTAAGGTAATCTTGAACATTATAATAACATTTTTCTACAAGAAATTTAAACAATAAAGATTTAAATTTACTTGGGTTCTTATTTTTTATATCACCTGGTAATTTATTAAATAGCTTTGGACCCATTGTTAGAATACTTTTTTTCATTAGGCTAGTTTGACATATTCCAAAATGCACACCGGGGTTTCTTGGGCGAAGGCAGATTCCTTGTACTGCTTCTTTCCTTTGAAACAGGTCGGGGTTGAGGTTTACAAAAATACAGCACTCATAAATGTAGATGGATGGTAGAGTTAATAGTTGTAATGATTTAAAGTGAGGCTGGCAGCTTTCCGATGATTTTAATCCGCAGATGGCTCTAATGCATCTCTTTTGGGCTCTGAATAATATTTCTCTGTATGTTGCATTCCCCCAGAAGATTATGCCGTACCGCAAGGTGGATGCAACGAAACCGTGATAAGCTGTTAGTACTGTTCTACGATCTGCAGTTTTTGCTAATCTATATAAGGCATAGGAAAACTTGTAAATCTTTTTGCAAGTTTCAATGCATTGTGTTTCCCACGACATATTATGATTTATATAAATACCTAAAAACTTATGTGTAAGTGTTTTGCCTATAGCTTGTCCTTGATATTTAACTTTTATTTCAGGTACTATTTTTCTTTGGGTAAATTGCATAAGATTAGTTTTTTCTAAATTAATTTTTAAATTATTGTCACTAAGCCATTGAAATATATTGTTAATAGTGCTATTAATGTCGGTTTCATAGTCATCGTTGTTGTCATGTTCAATAAATACCGTGCTGTCGTCTGCGAAAAGTATCATTGGGTGTCGTGTACAAGTAGTAATGTCGTTGATATATATTAAAAATAATAAGGGTCCCAAAACACTTCCCTGCGGCACGCCATATCCTATTTCCATAATATCTGATCTATACTTTCTCTCTTCTTTAGTGTCAATGCATATCTGAGTTAATTCTGTACACTGGGCCCTGTTACTAAGGTACGATTTTAAAAGATTTAAAGCGTTACCGCGGATACCATAACGACTTAATTTTTCAATTAAAAGTCCGTGATCTACGTGATCAAATGCTTTGGACATATCCATATATATGGCACATGATGGCTTCCTTCGTGTGATAAGGCCGTCCATGCTACGGGGTCAGATTGATCTGTCTAAGGCAGCGTTTATACAGGCGGCGCGTGCGCCGGCGTCGGTAGGTACTCGGTAGCCACCCAAACATAACGTGGCATTGACAAAGTGTATGTATGCATGTACATACATGCATATGCATTTCTATCCTGACAGCACCCGTTAACGTTACATGTATATAGACAAGGCATATGTCCCACTAACGCAAGTAACCCTTTGAAGATCAGTTTATGAATTTAAACAGAAGTGATGTTGGAGATACTACAAAAGAGCAGTTACTTTTGAAGCCTCTTGACCCGATTTAACGTTTAAAAGATGCAGTCTGGTACATTAGATCAATGTGCGATGTTATGTTAATTTAATCGATAGCCTAACAATTCTGGCTGCAATTTTAATTGGGCCACAGCATAAATAGATGCGCCAGATTACAAATAATCTCATTGTGATGAAAGAGTCAGCCCATGTGTACCGTATTGACGAACACTCATTATGCTACACTAATTTTTAAGTTTTGAAATGCAAATGAGTTCGAACTTGCATGATAAATAAATCAAAATACGTACCTAATGCGCTCTATTTACAAATATTATATGTACCATTATTATGTGAATAGGAATTTGATTTTAAAATGATTACATAAAGGAAGTAGATTTCCGGGGTTCCATGTTCCATGGAATAATCTAACCCTTAAAATACATAATAATTATATTCTATTATCACAAAAATAATTTCTTACGTAAGTCATAATATATTCATAATAAATTTCGTTAACATACGTTAATAAATAATGGACAAACGAATAAAAACTTGTTCCTATTTACCCGACTGCCAAAGAAGAGGACGGTTATGTTTTTTTAAAGACGAGCATTCAAAAGTTACAACCAACCGGCGAGCGGTATTATTTTTGAAATAACATACTGATATATATTTATCAATTTTTGACAATGCTCAGTCAAACTGTTTGACTTAGTGAAGTGTACCTATCAGATAAGTATCGGCGGCGTCAAGGATACGTCAACGCGACACTAAACGATTAGTGTACTCTTATCGATATCGATAAAGAAATTGTAGGTAAACAGTATAAACTGGTGCAATCCCTTATCAAGTGCATTAACTTTAAGGATAATGGCTTCAGAAATCTTTTAAACGATACCTTAAGCTAACAGAATATCGAAACTATTGCATTTCAGTTCTTTAAAATTTTCATACCATACAGCCTTTTCTTGAAGATTCCAGAAGAGAAATACGTGTACGGAAAATCTCATTTACTGATCGGGGAGAAACGTAACATTTTGTATTCCCCATGGGCGATAATACAGAAAGCCTCAGATCATATATTTATTGCACTTGCTTTCGGCTCGGGCGTCAAATTCCAGCGATTGAGATTTTTTTTGGTTATCCTTAACTTAAATGTACAGTCAGGTGTAATAATATACGTACACAACTCTCTCTGTACAGGACTCTATTGTCAAAATCATAAAGGCGTGTACAGATATTTATGTTCTTTTTTATGTACCTTATACAATAATGTAATATAAAAAAACCGACCAATTGCGAGTCGGACTCGCGCACGGAGGGTTCCGTACCATTATTTATAAACACGGCAAAAAAAACACGTTTGTTGATGAGAGTCCCCCTTATATATTTATTTTATTTTGTTTTTAGTATTTGTTGTTATATCGGCAACAGAAATGCATCATCTGTGAAAATTTCTAGCTATCGCGTTTCTTGAGATACAGCCTGGGATAACAGCCCAGGCTGTATCTCAAGAAACGCGATAAGCGTTAATGCGGCTCACCCCGCCGTTCACCCGTCACGAAACTAGACCTCTACCTACGCTTGGTTACTACGCATCGCGGTGTCCAGATATATTTGTGGGTGAGCGTTGAGGTGAGCTTAAAACAAGTTACATAATACGGGGGCTGGTGACAGACAGACGGACGGAAGGACGGACAGACAGCGAAGTCAGTAATAGGGTCCCGCTTTTTCCCTTTGGGTACGGAACCCTAAAAAGGTGTAGATAAGTTGTGTATACAAAATTCTGTGTTTAAATACGCACCAAGTTGAGACACGTTTTTTGACGATGCGAAATTGCGGCAAGTTGGTGCAATAGTTTCAGTGTGCCACTTTTGGAGCGCTTATAACCTACTAGCTGATGCCCGCGGCTTCGCCCGCGTGGTTATAGGAAAATGTAACATATTTAATTTTCCCGTGGGAATTAGACTTTTCCCGCTGGAAAAAGTAGCCTATGTCACTCTCCAGCTTCTAAACTATCTCCATACAAAAAATCACATCAATACGACGCTCCGTTGCGACGTGAAAGAAGAACAAACATACACACTTTCGCATTTATAATATTAATAAGGATGCATCTCTTTTTTATATTACAATCATTGTGTACATGTATATTATTATTACCCCTTACTGTACCTATGATGTTGATCCCATTGTGAAGCAGCAGCTCTTTAATCATTTCCACATCAACCTCATCATAATGATATCTATCGGATATTTTGTGGAACAGCAATTAAGACAAAAGCTGAACGCATCAAGGCATTTTGGCACGTTATTCACCTCGCCAAACAAAGGTTCCGCCTTGTCGTACAATAGCACATTCCATTGTCTGGATCGGATTCCGAACCGCCACGTGAGACTACTGTTGAGCCTAAACCTTAGGTAAAACAAAGTCACAAGTACCAAGTTTCCTAAGTCATTTGGGACCTTGTCTGCCCAAGGGAGTGTATTGTAAGCCGAGCTCTTGATAAGGCTCCGGCATACTGTTTAGATAAGGTAGAAGATAAACTGCCACGTTTCACAAAAGGTAGGAACGAATTGCCCGATAAGAAGGTATTCGGTGACAAAAATGCCAATTAGGCTCAGCTATTCGGTGAGTAATTCGTGTTTGCGAAGGAGTTTTGCAAATTGTGTACGTCTGTCTAACTGCGGCGAAGGAAAAAAGAAAAAGAAAGAAAGAAAGTATTTATTCGTGGCAATAAAAAAACATTAAATTGTAGACACATACAGATCTCCATATTTATCACGAAATGGCCACAACTCAGCGTAATGCTGGCAGAGCCAGAGCTGGTCTTCCGTTGTGGCCATTTTGTGAAGCACAGCGCATTGGGTTGCCAACTATTTTTGGGGGAGATATAGTATTTTTCATAAAAAACCACAAAAATATGGTACACTGTAAAGAAATATAGTACTTGGCTGGGCATTGTTACTATTTAGTATAAAATCTCGGCAATTTGAAGCACTTCGTAAGGTCCCTCAAAATATAGTATTTTCGCGTACTATATATTTCTTCAACAGCATATAGTACTATACTATATAATAGAGTACGGTTGGCAACCCTACGCAATGACGCCACGACCGCACCTTACAATAAAGGTGGTTTTCCACCGGCGAGGCGAGGCGGGGCGTGGATGGGCGAGAATTGAAATTAGAATGGGACTTACTACCTATTTGCACTGAGCGCGCGCGCGCGCGGTGGAAATAGGTAGTAAGTCCCATACTAATTTCAATTCTCACCCATCCACGCCCCGCCTCGCC
Organism: Epinotia bilunana; assembly: GCA_947049275.1. Classification (NCBI taxonomy): domain Eukaryota; kingdom Metazoa; phylum Arthropoda; class Insecta; order Lepidoptera; family Tortricidae; genus Epinotia; species Epinotia bilunana. Next base: position 16,612,271 of record OX346265.1, read on the forward strand.
TCGCCGGTGGAAAACCACCTTTAGACTTGAAGTGTAGCGATTGTTGTGGCAGGCTATTTATTTACCGTTTCTCAACTAAGTAATATTTGCCTATTCACTCATTTTTTTTCAACTATCATAACGAGGCACGAGTTTTCTTGTAACTTTTTCCTCAACACTCGGTTGGACGATCGTCTGTGTAAACACTTTTTGAAGCGAAATAATGTTGTAAATAAATCTTCGTTAGTCTTCTACCAAATCTTGTTAGAAGGACCAACTAATGGGTCTAATGACGTAATGGCCTCTTTAACACAACGTTTTAAGGTTATCAGAGCTCCGGACAACAACAAAGAGTGAGCTTCTAGTCCACAACGAGTCAAGTGAATAAAGGATCGGCAACGTGCTTGTGACTCTTCTGGAGCGAAGCGTCCCTAGTCTACGGAGTCTGCTCACCATAAGGCAGGCTTCAGTCGGCGGGTGTTTGTTCGCCACCGTCATAGTATAAAAAAATCATATCACGCAGTTACGATTGTGTGTGGATACACCTTAAGATTAATTATTGCGTAATCTGCTCGAATCAAGTCAAGTATTCATTTGACTTCAACCAATCCTTTATATCTTCAATGAATAATATTTTATAGATAATCGAGTTCTTCGACGTAACTTTCCAATGCTAACACTAAAATATGGATAGAATTTCATGTAAATAGATGGGAGGCGATTTCCCTGATTCATGATATTGCCGCGCCGCCATATTTCAGACTTACTACTATTGGATAAGGTGCCACTTTATATTCATTCCAATCATTTTATTTCCATCAAATACGTATAGGTGAGAATTGTGCAATAGTTTGGATATTGATAAGGTTCACTTCAGAATCGCATTTTCTTGTGGCAATGGTTACATCAGCTATACTCAACCTGAGGCCCGCCGAGCTTTTACGAGTGACCCCGCCTGCGATTCTAGTATAAAAAACCGACCAAGTGCTTGTCGGGCCACGCGCAGTGTAGGGTTCCGTAGTTGCCTGTCTGTCTTAGTTACATCGACGTGCGGTGCGGTTGCGTAGGCCGAATTTGTACGAAAATTGGCCTTTCCAAGTACACATTAAGTTGGTCGACTATTACTCGGTAACTACTTATGCCTACTTGTTCGTGAAAGTTTGCCTTTTAAATTCATTATATGTACTACTAACACGAATTTTTTCACATCCCCAGTAGTAGCCATTTAGCCGGCAGGGGGGGGGGGGATAACATGACTCGATCAAAAATTATTGCTGCGTGATTGATTTAGGTATTTACCTATGCCGAATCACAGTTTTCTAGTAGTAATAATTACTGAGATAAGCCAAAGACGGACAGAGACAGACAGGCAGACGGACATGGCGAAACTATAAGGGTTCCTTGTTGACTACGGAACCCTAAAAACATAAATTAATAAATAGGTACCTTGTGGCCCGTGGCTCCTTAGCTGAAATGTCTTTGCGGCCCTCGAGTAGGAAAGAAGTTGGAGCATAGCTGGGTTACATCCTGCGGTCTTCTAGAATACCTAAGTGTCGTGATTTTCGACATACTCAGTTCATTGTTCAAAGTAAATGAACACGTGAAGTAATGATTACATCACCGTCATTAATTACAACATTATTATAGCCACCTTTAAAAATCCTGTGGGTCACTGGTACAGCTCCGATCTTTGGACTACCTAGTTGCATAAATTCTATATCACGATTAACTTTGAAGCTAGATTTTTTATTTGGGTTCTATAAACAGCTGTATTTCAAGGAAGTATATAAACATGAATAGTAGGTAGGTACATGATTTATTAAGCGTTGACATAAAATTTATGGAAATTTATGGATCTTCGGTAAATCATTTACCGAAGATACGCGAAAAGAAGAATCTATGAAATTAAGTTGTCTTATTTTGCATATTTTTGATGGCTGTTTCCGTTACTCCAATATTATATGCGTGTTTCAATCTTACTATCCTGCTAATATAATAAATGTGAAAGTTTAGATGTTAGTTTATCAATCACGCCAAAACAGCTTAACAGATAGACGAAATTTGACACAGATTACAAACTGGATGTCGTGGATTCAAACAGGATACTTTTTCATTCCGATTCAAGCCCCAAAAAGATGGAATTGGGGATGCAAGTTGATACGGAGATCACGCGGACGAAGTCGCAGGCAAATACTAGTTTACTATGAACATAAGAAACGCTTATCGATTCGGTACCTTACCACAAACGAACGTATGACCAATCGCCGATCGGCGACCCTGGCCGCGATTTACATTACTCTGCGTATAAGGAACATATATCAACAAACATAAACATGTTACCCAGAATTTTTTTCTTAACACTAACGTAACTTTTGTATGATTGTATTTTGATGAGTAGACCTGCTGGTGCTGAGTACCTTAGTATAATACATGTAGGATTTTTAACTACCTAACCTTTACTGAGATGTAATCATGATCAATGAGAATTCTAAGGAAAGTAAATTTGATTTCTGCGTCCCACCCGGGTCCACGCAGACGAAGTCGCGGGCGGAAGCTAGTATTTTTATAAAACCTTCACATTAGATAACACATACACTTATTTGTATTTGCAATTTCTACAAAATTGATAAAATTTAATGGCGCATGAACTCTTGCAGAGAGTATGGGCATTCAGTTAGGAGGAAAGTTTTAAGTTTATTAACAAAGTTGTTATATGTAACTTCGTTTCTTATAAGCTGTGGGACTTTATTGTATACTAGCTTCCGCCCGCGACTTCGTCCGCGTGGACCCGAAATAAAAACTATCCTATATTTTAATCCAGGCTATAAACTATCTACGTGCAAAATTTCATTCAAATCGGTTCAGCCGTTTAAGCGTGATTGAGTAACAAACATCCAAACATCCCAAAATCCAAACATCCAAACATCCAAACATCTAAACTTTCGCATTTATAATATTAGTAGGATTAGTAGGATTCTAATGGACATTACGTAAGGGCCTTTACTGAACATTGTTAGATTGGCGGGAACGGTTTGAACTATTTTATTGCGATGAACGAATATTATTGTTATGAACATATTTATCCAAAAAATATACATATGTCAAGTTACTACATAGGGTAACACGCCACTCGTCCCAAATGTTTCTGTCAGAGACGGTAAACTGGGCAGTTAATATTCCCTTCCGAAGGGAAAACTGAACCTTCCGTGGCCCTTACATATTGCATATTTTTTGGGTCCCTCGTCTTAATAAGGAACCCTTACAAAAGGTACGATATTCCTTGATTTAGTCGTAGAGAACGTTTGTTGTAGATTCTTTACGTACTCTTATTATTCAGTGTGTAGGGTAGGTACCTATGTATACAGTGTGTAACACAAAGAAGGAGCAATTTTAACAAGTGTTGAATAAAAACGATGTACTGGCAGGTATAAGGTAGATACTAACAACAGCTTATATAAACACATAGTCCTTCGAACCGGATCAATGAAGTGGTACATATTGCAAATACTATTATTGTAGGTATCCATATTTTAAGACAACCGCTTATCGTTGAGTATAGGTGCCATACAATACAAAACTCATTTTTGTTCCAACACTATAACTATACCTTTATCTGCGTAACCCTTCCGTTCGACCTTAACGGCATTTTTATCACCGGGCCGAGTATTACCGGGTTGTATCAATTTCATTCCGAGATGCTCGTTTCTGCACTGGGAGCGCTTGAGGCTGAATTATAAATACATTTGCGTTCCGTTACACGGGTTCGATTCCCTTTTGAGTGTGTTTTATTAATTAAATTGGTTCGAGTTCGCCCCGTTTATCAAGATAACTTTGAAATAGCAATGTAGTTATGTACCGTTTAAGGCACATAGTGAGATGAGCGCAGGCTTACTCTGGGTACTATTTAAATCCGTTCTCGCGTCACGATTCTCGAATTTTGTGTCTGGATTTGTGGCAACTTGTCTCTAAGGGCGGGTTGCACCAACTTACGATTACAGATCGATCAATGTTAAGTATGGCGCCGGCAGCTATGATTCCGTAGAAATTATGAAAATTTGCATACATACAGATTTTAACGAGCACCGCTTATTACGATTACAGACGGTTTGGTGCAACACACTAAGTCACAAATCTGGAGAATGACCGAACTCACTATTTCTCCTAGTGTAAACTTGACTAAGAGATTTGTAAAAAGTGTGACAGTGACTAGCGGAAGTCGGACATAAACGGTTAAAACATAAACATAATTTATTGATAAAATATAATGTACATCAGTTTTACTATAGACTAGGAGCTTACTATTAGAGGCAAATAACACGTGCCTGAGCTAGGATACCCTGTGTTTCAGGCAAAATAGAACTAACCATTGAAAGTCAAGTTATTCATAATATAATACAATATCATTCTTATTGATTTAAATTGCTTATTTATGCTTTGAGATTAAAATCAACTGCTAATAAACTAGAAAGTAATTTGCCTATAACATTATTCTCAATATTGATATACAGGGTGGAATATTTATATGCTTGCGAATATCGAGGAGTCACATGAAAATTATCTTAGAAGTCCTTCGCTAAACTGTAATTAACCGACAAAAAAGTTCCATTTAAAACACATGTTTCGTGATTTCTTTTTGAAAGAGTTTTTTTTGTATTTTTATTATCTGTATCACTAAAATAACGTACTTAGTACATAATTTCCTACTACATTCACTAAAGTTGTAGAAGTATTATAATTGAAAAGATGTAACGTAAACAAATGAATTTTATTCAAAAATTCCGAATAGAAGCAAATACAATCGGAATGTCAATAAAAAGTAACGCTAACAAAAAATCCCGATCGTCAGTTCTACGCTACGAACCTTGAGACGTTACGACGGACAAAAAAACAACTATTGTTAGTAGCGACACAAGGTTTGCTTAGAAATACTCATTACTTTTATAGAGTGGGGCCCGGGCACAGAATCTTTAGTTTGATCTTTTTGGTCCACGTGCTAAGCTTCAAATTTGCTTGCAACAAACCATTAGGAGTGTACACATACGTGTTTTTTATTCGTTTAGTAAAGCATGATTAAATCATATCTAAACCTTAAAACGAATACAAATTGTGTCTATAATTCAATGCCACCATTGCTAATTCGGTAATATTTTAGAACTTGTTCTTTTGTAGGAGCGAAATGGGGGCATATTTTCTGGTTGAATAACCTATGAAATACATAACTGAACGTTAATTAAGGATTAACGTTCGTTGAACATTAATAATGTAATGGCATAAATGAATAGGTATTCTTGGTTCTTGTAGTAAAAAGATTAGCACGGCAGCATTAATTAATACCTAAGTAACACGCACATAAGCACTAGGAAGAATATATATGAAAGTTGTTGTAGTTGATTAACTTTACGAGTTCTTTTTTTGCCGAAATTTAGTGAAGCCGATATGAATGTTTTCATTGGTACTACTGTGTATCAACAACATTTCCAGTGAGTAACTGAGTACTAAATCGATTTTTCGCCCGCTTATTAAGGCAAATAGACACTCTTAATGCCACAAACCGTGTTCTGAGAACCTGCACATATGTCTAACTATGACAATTATATGTACGCACAATGCGTTTTTTGACTAGCCGTGACGTCGTAATGAATTTGTGCCGCCATATTTTACACGTACTTATGTCGTTAAATTTTTACTGATACGAGCCGGCAGTAGGTACCTGTAAAAATGGTCGAATAAAAAGGACTCCCTAGACCGTCCTTAGTTACCTCACACCCTGTATATTTCTAATTAAATCAGTAAATCCTATATACCTAGGTACGCTTTTGTGTTGCCATCGATTTATTATATTCTATTATTATTCGGAACACAGCGTTCAATTATCATTTTACGTTTTGATGACAAAAATTTGGATGAAAATTGTGATTTGCAGTTTGCACCAATATCAATGCGCTTTCGTTAGTGTATACCTTTGTACCCTAGTGTTTTTAAGTGTGACGTCTTAAGACTCAGATAGGACTTAATTGACATCGCCGATAAGATCCAAGAACGCCACCTGCGATGGTATGGTCATGGGAAAAGGAAGCCATAAACTATGTTGGTAACTTGGCACTACAACTTTCCGTCTCTGGTCGAAAATCCAGGGGCAGACCCAGGACAAGATGTAGTGCTAAGAGAGTACAAGTTATCCGAAATGGCTATCGCGGTGGAGAAGTAAGGCGAGGAAAACTGACCCCACCGCCATGTGGGAGATATACAGAGTGGACATGTGGAAGAGAGATTTGTCGCAAAATAAAGGTTTTAGGTATATTACCCATGGGTATAAGCTGTGTCGTTTGCCGCATGGGAGCGGGAACGACCTTGCACCTGCTGAGTAGTGTTCATTCAAACAATTACACACTAGTTACCGAGCTGCCGGTTGTTATAACAAAGTTATATATATATATATATATTACTTTGTAATACTTATATATAACTTTGTAATACTTACTCAACAGTGCTTTGAAGAATTACAATTATATACCGTGGAAGTCGATTTACACTGGCTTGCCTTGATTATGTAACACTTTACTTGTTATATTTATTGAACGAGCAAGCGAAGCGAACATATTCTCCGAATAATTTTAAGTTTTTTTTTAATCAAGCTGAAAAACTAGGTCCAAAATTCTTTCGTATGTCCGGTTGTCCCGCTGTCACGCTGTTCACCTCTACAGGTCGCGTTTCTCACTCAAACCGATTCTTGTGAAATTTTGCGAGCAGGTGCAATAATCCTACTACCATGACAAATGCGAAAGTTTTGATGTTTGGATGTTTAGATGTTTATTAATCAATCACGCTTAAAAGGTTTAACCGATTTGGATGAAATTATGCACGAAGCTAGTGTATAGCCTGGATTACAACTTAGAAAAGTTGAAAAACCCCCGACATTTTCATTTCAAAGTCCAATATCTCAAAAATGGCTGAACAGATTTTCATGAAACATGGCTAAGAACACCCGGAATCATATCAGCTTTCGAATACAAAAAACCGCATTTAAATCGGTCCATCCGTTTGGGAGCTACGATACCACAGACAGATACACAGATACATAGACACGTTAAACTTATAACACCCCTCTCATTGCGTCGGGGGTTAAAGATATAGGATAGTTTATATCCCGGGTCCACGCAGACAAAGTCGCGGGTGGAAGCTAGTTAAATATATTCTTACCACTAGTTTCTGCAGGTAAGTAACAATGGCGGATCCAGGGTTTTGGTTTGGGGGGCTTGGCGACGTTCCGGGGGGCTAGAAGTAGTTAGATTTGGGCTTACACTTGGCCCCTTAACCATTGTGGAACCATTGTTAAAGCGGCTTCCTCGTTGATTGGACTATCGTCTCAGATCATAATAAGATCAATGCGTTAAATGGGTCATACACAGTCAACAAAACAAAAATCGTCTTTCCTGAGCGCAATAGTTAACTGCTTATGTTTTATCGCATATAATTGTAGAAGAGGGGACGCTGTATACCTAGGTTTAAGAGTCCAACTAAAAATTTGTCTTTGTAACTTTGGATCCTACAGAGTTCATCGTATCTCTCATTTTCATTACTTAGCCTGCCGCTGAATAATATACCAGTACCAATATAATTATAATGGATACCAGCTGCAAAATTAAAAAAATAAATTAAATTCGCTAATAGAACTAGACATAGAATAAACTAAGTACATAGAGCAGCTCAAAAAAGAGTTGATGTTAGGTCGTATCGAGCTGTCAAAGAGGTTGCCTGGGATCGGAGTAGACGGAGGGCCTTCTTTGAGCTACACCGACAAGAGCTTAGCTCTTAAAAATAAGAAGAAAAGAATAAAACTTACCATCATGATAGACGTGTGCATCGTATCCCTCTCAGCGACGGTTACATCCTCGGGACAACCCAAAACCAGCGGCTTACATCACTCCACACGTCAATCAACAAACAAGGTTGCACCACACTCAAATTAAAACATCAAAACCAAACAAAACAATTGAAACAACTTATTAAACAATTCAGTAAACTGTTTTTACATGGTTCCATGTGCGTTTCACTATCCACGTTCCGTTATCGAAACATGCACGATAAAGTTTGTCAATACGTTTTTGTGAAACAAAAGTCGCCGCGTCGCGTCCACTCCGCGCTGTGATACCACACTAACTGAACTTACTGAACTGACTGAACCGCGATTATGATACGCACTCTGGCAGTGCGTCGAGCATTCACAAATTTCTCAACCTATGCGGCAAAGAGAGATAGATATACACAAACAAGCTCCCTCTGCGGACCTGCATTCATTGCACTTGCCGATTAATACCACAGGGTTCCTTGTATGTTGAGTTAGAATAGAACTATTAGGCCGGTTGGGAATTGGAGTAGATTACATTGCGGTTGCTACCCTGTCGCTGTTAGAGCCGGGTGTATTTTGGGAGATTACTGGCCGCTATCAAACTGGCCGGTTATTTTGAAAGATCCGCGTGCCTCAATTAATTATAAACGGGATTTATTGTTTATGGTTGGAAGTGTGAATGCGGCCGCGGTTTTCGGGATCTCCGGTGATGTTCCGAGGTATTGATAACCTTTAAAATAACAGGAGAGAGGAAGAAACAAAATTTGATATTGCTAACTTTAACGTGTCTATAATGATGTCGTAAATAGTAGACAATGTCTTGTTGATAGGCTCAAATAAAATTTTGGTACCTACATTTCCCACGGGTAACTGGGAATTCTAATACTTTTGACAGCATGCATCTGCACAATATTTTTTATGACAGTTTTTTTTAAATATTGCGAATAAAATTCACATAAATAATCGTATACGACTGATTCAGATCAGTCAGCAATCAAATGCTACCATTCAATTCATGAGTTAGCTCTGTGTTGTAAGTATTTTAAATCCGACCCCCTCGAAGACACTTTACTACCATGAAATTAACCAATTGTATATTAAAACAGTAAAACTCATACCAAAGGTTCCGACGGTTCCGCTGGCCTCCTAGGTTAGCACCATGCTGAGTCGGGGCCTTTTCGTGGACCCTGCTACTTTTACGTACTGTGTTTTGTTTTTATACCCATTGTTTTGTCCACGAATAAATGTTTTCTTTCTTTCTTTCTTTCCGTCTAAAAATTTCGGCATGAAGCCATCTTTTTTAATTTCAACATCTGCCATTCAGTTGATGATCTTACTATGCGGCATCTGGTGATGCAGGTGTCGATGTCTCCACTAAGATGTCCCTGTTAGTGGAGAAATCGACACCTGCATTAGCACCATGTTAGGTACTCACATGAAGAAATGTTGATGTGACAGATAAAGACAAACGATTTTTAACGGAATTTTAACTAACTTTGATGGACATTTTATGAATAAGGGACTAGTCATAGGTGACAATATTCCGCCATATGAAGAAGGTACTTAATAACGTAACCTTTAGTCACAATAGTATTGTTGCCAACTAACAGATGGACTTACCTACTTTAATTGGTTAACTAGTAAAAACTAAAAGATATATAGGTACTTATCTATCATAAGCTGTCGAACAATTGACATATGTATCACTACATAGTATAAAACAAAGTCGCTTCCCGCTGTCTGTCCCTATGTATGCTTAGATCTTTAAAACTACGCAACGGATTTTGATGCGGTTTTTTTAATAGATAGAGTGATTCAAGAGGAAGAAGGTTTATATGTATAAAATAGTAACCGCGCGAAGCCGGGGGGGTCGCAAGTACTGTATAATAGGGTCGCAAGTACGCTCCATTCCTATTCCGTATAAATTAAGAAAAATCGTGCGTTTCCATAACCGCAAAAACAATAATATTGTTGTGTTTGAAAAGTCCTTATTAATCGAAATATGTAAAACCTATCCTAGATAAACTACGAAACGTTGACGAATTTGTCCGTTAAAAATCGGATTGTATATTTATGCTAGAAGACTGGATCACTAGTTTCACTACATTCACGCTTTTATCCCATTTTAGGGATAAAAGCGTGAATGTATGTATGTATATAATAATTGTCGTAGTAAATTGGTTGTGTGTCGAATTTAACTCAGAATTTGTATTCAGACTTTGACAAAGAACTAAGTATAAGCAGTTGAAATTACTATTAGTACCTATTTTAGTACTTATATCACTTCACGAAGTTAATATAGAACTGTACAATATAAAACAATATGCATCATATCTACTACATATGAATTAGTGAGAAGTGTTTAAGTATTTGTGTATTTACGGGATTTTTAACTAGATTTTATACTTTGGTGGTTAATGTAAATAGGTATTTTGAATAAGTTTCTGTCGAAATCATCATGCCAGCTTACCAGCACTCTCTGTTTTCGCTGTTTTGTTTATAGATGAACTGTGAAGGTGGTACTGTCGAAGCGGACGCCGGGCTCCTTTAGGCCACAACCGGGAAAAACGGTAGGACGATAATGACTGTGGAGGTGGCTTCAACAGGCACGTAAACAGTATTTAAATTTAGAATTACTGCTGTCTCTGTCACAGACCAAATCAAACTTTGGATCATTATTGAAATGACAGTTGACACGATAGGACGTGGTAATTTTAGCGTAATGAATTGTAACAGAAATTATCTAACATTTTTGAGTGCTACGTACTCATTCCCACTCTAGGCCGTCCTACATTTTGGTGGAAGCACTGGGTACGTAACCTACTTTAACTACGCCATTTTGAATGCACAGGCCCTTGACCATAACTTCACATAAGTCTGCTTACCTATTATTTAATTCATACATTTATAAGTTAACACCTTTTATAAACTTTTAGTAATAAATGGCGCGGACGTCTTTACAAAAAATGGGGCTATTCTTCTATTCATTAAATGCAAATAGGCAATGAATCTAGCCAACCCTTTTAATGCTCAGCTGTTCAATCTCGGTCCGGTTCGGAGGAACAGAATATTATTCATGAATATTCTTATTAAATATGTACTTGTGACTATGGAAGGCACCAACAAAATCATATACCTACACATAATAACAGGAATACAAATTAATTGTCGTATACCCAATCTGATTAATTAATTTATTTATTTATTGAGAAGTGCCAAGGCATTTACAAAACATTTTGACTAACAAGTTTTTATGCTATCTATTTGAATAGCCAATGACAGCCAAAGACAATGACTGATTCCCTTATTATATTCTATCAGATATGAATAAAAACTGTATTATTATACGATGACAAGTTTTTTCGAACGAGTTTTAAATATATAAATAATGTATATTCATAATTGCAGGTACCGGGAAACGGCAAAATTCTATGTTCATGTTTAAAAAAATACATGAACAGTACAATAATCGATTTTCACTACTTCCCGGCAGCTAAAATGATAAAAAAACATAGTTTTATATATTTATATCTAAGCTTATAATGAAGATGTTTCGGTACTGTATTTACTACATTTTTTTAACCCCCGACGCAAAGAGAGGGGTGTTATAAGTTTAACGTGTCTGTGTGTCTGTGTGTCTGTGTATCTGTGTATCTGTCTGTGGTATCGTAGCTCCCAAACGGATGGAACGATTTGAATGCGGTTTTTTAATCGAAAGCTGATGTGATCCCGAATGTTCTTAGCTATGTTTTATAAAAATCTGTTTAGCCGTTTTTGAGATATTGGACTTTGAAATGAAGTTTTTCTAAGTTGTAGTTATTAATACATTGTGACGTTTCAAATCCTTGACCGGTGCGGTTGTCACGGGTTGGTTAAGACGCGACATGTACTTAGTTCCTCCATTTGTTAACAATTGTTCAAAGAAGGCATTTTTGTGTGTTTTATTTATATAGATAGTACTGATTTTGTATTTCACCATAACCTTGTATCAACTGTTATTTAAAGGGTTCTAAATCGCTATCTTTCTTCGGTAAAGTTCTCTCACCTGTATATAAGGTGCCGCAAAATTATACCAAATAACCGAGGTCACATCCATTATATTACTTTCACGAATTCCTATCTCCATTACCCAATGTATTGCAATACAATCCTTTACGTGTATAAAAGTTAGGTCACTTTTACAATGACAATTTTTACAAGGTACGAGGTTATGACAATAATCGGCAATATCCCGAGCACAACGATTTATTCCACTTTACCACGCGACAGAAAACATTAATTTTCCTCACGTAATTTAACACATAATCCCACATCCTGTGTTTGGTTTTCTTTTCACATAAGCACAAAACCTGAATAAGGGTTGTGTTAAATCTTTTACTTTGACAGTACAGTCTGATCTTGATATCAGATTTATCAAAAAAAACATGAAAATTGCCCTTGAGAGAGAATAATTCGTACTACAATGTAATAAATATATAATGTATTGCAGCATAGAACTTAACCCTTCAGAGGGACAATGAAATGTCAAAATTGTGAGTTGTCCAAGTGTTGCAGTGCGTAGGTCACGCGTAGGTACACACATACATTTACATTACATACATTGCTGTTCGAGAAATCTTTAAATATGATTCTCTCTCAAGGGCAATCAATGGTCATACTGTTGCGAGCGGAATTTATGTCTAAGAAAAAATAATGTTTTTATTTTTCTACCTAAAGATATCAAAAACCGTCTAAGAGCTTATACTTTGAGCTCTTAAAATATACTTATATCGTATGGAAGACACGCTGAAAAAAAAAACAGGGTGACCTCATGTGGGACCAAACAGAAGTCAAGATCCGAGCAAATCCAACGCTCTAAAATAACCACGTTTCGTAAGCGAAACGTAAATATTTTAACTTTTCACGGCCGACCCGTTAATGAGACGAACCCGTCTGAACCGTTTTTACGTGGTTTACACTTAAATGCAAAATGGGGCATCTATTCAAAGCTCCCTCCGAATAGTCCCAACCAAACAAAAACGAAGTTAGTAAGCTACGAGTATATGGCGGGATAAGATAAACTCCTTTTTAAAGAACTGGCAAAATCAAGCTCAAAACAAAACCGGGAACATTGAAAGAAGAGGGGGAGACCTTTTCCCAGTAGTGCAACACATCTGGCTCTATATACTAACATACAAACAAATACAAATAACTATTACTCCCGGCAAAATAAGGTTTTGAAAAACATTAATTTATAATACCGTTTTTTTTGTTGATTACATTTGAGAATGTTATTCTAAGATGATTTATTCAAGAATCCGACAAACTTCCCACCCAGAAGTAAGTAGATTTCAATGAAGCATGCATTGTCTTTTTTTATACGATTTATCTTGAATATTATAGAGCAAATGTAAATGAAACAAAATAAAGACAAAAATATTTATTAATATTTTTTCTGACTTTTCAGAAGTTAGTTAACATCATTTTTTTGATGTCTGAAATTTTGTCGGATTTTGTCGCTGGGTAACTATTTAATTGATAATATATCCGTTACAGATAAAAAATAAGCTATTATAAATTATTTCCAAAATTGTATTTTTTTCCAAACGAGTTGTCAGTTCATTTACTGGACTATATTGCCCAAACACGATACAAAACAGCAATACAGAACAAAGGATAGGTAGATATTAAAACTAATTTCACTACTAACTAGAGATTGTACAGTTACATGAGACACTTAAATATCTAAGTTAAAGTTAGGAGAACATTTACTGTTATCATGTTGGCCATGGGTACCAACCTCAGCGTGTGCTGGGCTTATGCCCAGCGTTGGTTTTCAGTTTGGCCCCTTATAAGGTTTGTATTCATGAATGGGTATGCGCTGTGCTAATTTGACGTTGTAAGTACAAAACTAAACTAAAATACAAATTATACGTTAAATTGGGTGAGAACATGCAAAAATAATTTGATTGAAGGCAGGTAAGTTTTTTAAAACTAGCTTGAAGGTGTCATGGTATAGCAGATGTATTTACTTGTAATTTTGTGTGTTCTATGCAAAGTACCTAAATGTGGTTCAAGTATGTGTGTTCAACATGGCGAAACTATAAGGGTTCCTTGTTGACTACGGAAGCCTAATATTAACAGGTAGGCTGTAACCTGCACAATTTATGATGCGGTTTTCTATTTAGAATACTTCGGGAGATTAAACATTGATATAACTTTATTATCACATGGCTGCCACATCGACTGGTTAGGTTAATTGGCCAGTTAATGATTCCAAGATCCACACAAGTTCTTATGTTGTAACGGTTATTCCGCGATAAACGTCCAGCACACTTATCACAAGACGGCGTGCAGGGTATGTGACGCGGCGAGATAGACTATCCGTCTTTCCGCTTGTAAAGTGTCAATATTCCATGTCGCCGCGACACAGCTCGCGGCCCGTCCTGTGACAGCCGTGCAGATAAAGCATCATATCTGTCACTGAGCTGCTGAGTGAGATAAGCCCAATGGTATGGTCATTGTCACGCTATAAAAAGATGCCGAGCAGCTAGCATGATAAGTTTTATGGTCATGTTTTACATGAAAATTTGTTTTAGGTAATTAATTAGGCCGCACTACGTGACAATAAAACCGTGCTAGCTGGGTGTGGCAAGTAGTTGTATAGCAGCGAATGGAAAAACCATAGAAGTCTAAGTAGCGCCGCGAAATGACAACACGAAATAGGTGCCATTGCCATTATGCGGGGATGGGGGCGGGGTGTAAAAACGATGCCAGGCAGCCCTTTAGTTCGAACCAGCGTATACCGGGTTTTAGGCACGTGTTTGAGAAGTGATTTGTAAGGAGCTCGCATCTCCTCGCATCGTCTATTCTATTTTTATTTTTTTTCTTTTGCTGGGCTATAGTCATTCCGTACATTATACACTTAGGATTCTTATGAAAATTTCCTTTAAATACTAGCGGATTTCAGACGATCCCTAAATGCTTCTTCTTATTTTACCGTCGTATGGCTTACGTAACCGTATTTACGAGGAATACAATAAGTAAGTAGATAGACAGTAATCTAAAGAAGATAAAGCCGTATAGTCGTATATAGAGATCAATCGGCATTTCTCCGAAACTCCCAAACGTTCGCCGTCGCGAAAACAAAAGCCTTGATAAAGTGAAACACGCAGCATAAAATTTGAGTAAACGTAGAATGTCAGGGAAATTGAATCACCCATAGCCAAGGTGGCTCGTTTAAATTCTGGAGACGGCGGTTAGTTATGACACCTCCGGAGCTAGTAGCAATATCAAACGCGTATATCGAAAAGAAAGATGCGTGATATTGGACACGTGTTTGAAGATAGACACATTGACGGTGGTTTTTCCTACGCTGAACGCGCTGCTGCCTAATGGGTCTGGTTTGTATATACTTGGAAAGTCTTGGAAACAATACTCAGTAAATTTGAATGTTTGTCAGACCATGCAGCTTATCAGGACTGTCTTCCCACGAGGCAGCTTGATTCACACTGCATGCGATTGACACTGTAATAATTGGCAACAGAAACAAATTACTATTTGAAGGAAGGCTAAAGACTATTTTCTGAGACGCAAATGTTCGCCAAATATTATAGTCCACCTTTATTGTTCATAACTGAACACCTTGTCCATAAGCATCTTTGGTCGCGGAGTAGGCACAGAGTTAACAATGTATAGGTATTTTTCTTTATGATTTGACCTATATAGACGGCGGCGTATCCGCTGGGATCACAGGGAAGCTGAATCAACCGCGTAGACAATCTTAATATTTAGTCACGGTTTCAGTGATTACTTAGGGAATATAATATACGTGTACCTACCTTCACTTTGTTTTCCAAACAGATAAGTAGGTTCCCAAATAATTAAGTGTTAACCGCCAGAGAATGAAATTAATCCTTACCTACTATTAAATAACACAGCATAGAACTACTTACGACCAGTAAGTAGTCAAGCATATTCATCGTTGGCAGCCAGCCGCATTACAGCTACAGTCAGATTAAAAAAGTGGTCACCACTTTGAACTTTTCTATACTTTTTTGACCTGACCTCTCGGGCCCTTTGATATTGATATCTTTAACGAAATCAGACCATGATTTCGTTAAAGATATCAATATCAAAGGGCCCGAGAGGTCAGGTCAAAAAGTGGGCGCCATTTTGAACTTCGCTGCTTCGTTCTTGTTGTTATTCAAGTGGGTTATTTTATGTTCTAGATCGATAGAAAACGAGATTTTAACGTATACGTGTTTTTTCAATTCTATAAAATCCTAATTTTCATTCAAAAATATTAAATCTAAAAGTAGCTCATTCCTAAAGGTCGTAAGTAAATTATGACGTCATCATTATGGCTGTTAGACGGTATTACTTTTGAGAAACTCTTTAAAAAATGTTTTGACAGTTGACAAACGCATAAATGGCACAATCACACTGACAATTGACACCTTAATTTGAAATTTGTGACAGCCGGAAGTGATTTAGATTTTCTTAAGGCTCCTGATTTTAGTGGACTAAAGTACTGTCCGTTTATAGCCATAAGAATGACGTCACACTTCCGGTTTTTGCATTTTAGCGATTTTCTTCAAAACGAGTGGGAAAAATATCGGAACACTAGTTTATTACATTTAGATAATTAGGCATATTTACTCAAATGGTTTCGATTTAGGAATCATAAAATATTTTGAAATGTTGTCAATTATTGAATGTACTGCGAAAACAGTGTACCTAATGTTTAGAGGTACTTTATATTTGTCTGTGGGCTACTTTTTATTACGCTGAAACAATTTAACTGTCCGGTATCTTACTAATATTATAAATGCAGTGTTAGACATTTTGATGTTTGTTACTCAATCACGCTTAAACGGATTTACCGATTTGAATGAAATTTTGCACAAAGAAAGTTTACTATCCCGAATCCACGCAGACGAAGTCACGGGCGGAAGCTAGTAAGTAGATAAGTTGAATCTAGGAAAATTATATAGGATGCTCTTTATAACCGAAATCATGTGGGAATGAAATGAGGTTTGTTTTAAATTCCCTCGTATGATTCCGTAATAAACACGCATCCTATATCTTTTTGCTGTATTTAAGTTATTTATACCTGGTAAGGACGACAGAAAACCAATTGTTTTACATAAAGTTCAGACTGTCGATCTTTTGTTTCTAGTTTCACCAAGAATGAATAGTGTTTCTGAATCTCCACCAAAAACGAAAACCAGGTTGAACAGCGTGAGTTTGCAGGCTTCCTATTTGGATTTATTAGATCCCCGGGACGCATAGTGCTTCTGAATTATGTGATAAAACTAGGAGCCCGATGAGTTGTAGCCTGAAAGTCTATTTTGCTCCGTCGTTTTGAATCCCAATCACATTTACGAGGCTGTTGCCTTAAACAAGGCTAAGAAGAAAATCTTTAAATTTCTTCGTATTCTTACCTACTTATGATGAGACAGAGGCCATTTTAGGCTAACTTATAACTATATCTATAATTGCTTTTATTATGTACCATGTAGATTTAAGTCGAGAGCGTTAAATGCAATTGAATGTTTTCAGTTATCACAATAAAAAATTAAATAAAAAAATGGATTTCCTACTTCATTGTTAAATAGTTCTCCGCGAAGCCTAGTGCGGGGTATTCCTGGGAATTGTCTGTAACTTTTCTTTAAGTAATAAACTTTTTTACTTTCATATCGTACCTCGTAAATTAACATTACAAAGAATAAGATACGTACTGCATATTGTAACTTCACCCGCTTTGATATCTTAATTTGGCTAAGTTACCCAGATCATTTAAATTGAAATCCTAAGATGTTAAGGTTTAGGGCACAAAACAACTTCATCATCCTCCTAGTAACGTTATCCCGGTTGTGCCCTCAAGGAGCCCGGGGTTCGCTTTGACACCTAATAACAAGATTTGGCATTGGCACTAGTTTTACGAAAGCGACTGCCATCTGATCTTCCAACCCAGAGGGAAAACTAGACCTTATTGTGGCATAAGACCGGTTTCCTCACGCTGTCACGATGTTTTCCTTCACCGAAAAGCTAACGGTAAATATTTCGTTCATAAGTTCCGAAAAACTAATTGGTATGGGACGGGATTCGAACCCACGACCGCCGCTTGACAGCCGCATGCCTGAACCACGAGGCTATCGTAGCTGGTTAAATACCTATACAGACAAGCTTTCAAAAACATCCGTCTTATATTAGTGAGATTTCGGGGTTGGCCTATAGTAAAAATTGTTTAGTATGGCCAAAACTATCACCTACTTTCGGCTTTGCATCCTGTTACCAAACACACTGTATAGACTGTTTCGATATTTTTGAAAAGTTGTCTTATGTATTGGAGACTTTTGTATACTGTTTGGATATTTTTGAAAAGTTGTCTTATGTATTGGAAAACGACTCGATATCTTTCATTTTAATTTAAATCTGTTTCGCACGCACTCTGATCCAACTGTTATATTGATCTGAATGATGATCTGAATCATATAACTCGCAAAATTTAATGTATGACGGGTCGCAGGACTCGTAGGACGTGAGTCTGTGATACTTTACGACCACATTGATATAATCCTGTCATGAGAAACTTGTCATATCATGTCAGTTAACGTAGACATGTTAGCCACGTCAAAACAAAGTTATCTATATCACTATTAAACTACCAAAGTGTTATAAAGTTATACCCCATTATAACGCCTAGTGACTGCAATACAGCCACATCTGAAGAATAAAATACATTTGAGATGTGGCTCTATTGCACAGTGCAATACGGTCACATCTCGAAAGTAAAATACATTTGAGATGTGGCCGTATTGCAGACACTAGGCGACAAATTATGCATCTTAAGTATAACGTGCAAGAACGATTCTGAAAACCAAGTAAAATGTGATGAATGAAATGGGAAACAAATGAACCGGATTGAGATCATGAGCTGTGTCGAAGTTGTAAGCTCGAGTATAAACTGCACGGCTATCATGCGACGGCGCGCGAGCTATCTCGCACTATGCGTCTCTTTCTTGTTTGAACACTTAGAACAAAAGATTATAGTTCGAGAAAAATCGAGAGTATGTCGCGGCCGTCGCATGATAGACGTGCTGAAGGAGACGTTTGCCCTCGTCGGCAATTCAGCTAAAAGTATCCAGCGAGCAATGAGGTTTTACTCCACTGACTAAAAAGAAAGTAGGTTTATTTTTACTGTATAACGCATTAGAAGCTCGGCCAAATTTCACCTTCCCATACAAACGTAGTTACGCTCTCATTTTGAAACTACGTATTGGATTGTGACGAAACTTTGCATATACAATGACATGAGGTTTATCTATGTCTTTAATTAGTTTATATGGTTCCAGTTTATAAAACAAACAAAATACAGCAAAAAATTGTTTTGTATGAAAAATTTAAATTCGCTGTATTTTTTTTACTATGGTATCTGAAGCTACATAAACTAATTACAGACCTGGATATACCTCATGTCATTGCACATTCAAAGTTTCGTTACAATCCAACACGTAGTTTTAAAATGAGAGCGTAACTACGTATGTAAGGAGAATCGAGCTTACTGCGGACTCAAGTAAAAATTTCGTAGAATTGTATATTTGTATCTTTAGACATACTTATTAAAAAATATGTCTAAATATGCCAACTTACCCACTACCTATGTTTAACATAAACGATACCTTTTATACTGCAGATAATTGTAAGGACTTATGTTGCAGAAAGTAGTAAGTACAGTCAGCGTCACATACATATCTGTACTCTTCAGGGTATTCAAAAATATCTGAACATGCACTCTATGGCGTTGACAATAAAGTCGTGTTCAGATGTTTGTGAACACCTTGACCGCTCAGATGTATGTGATGGCGACTGTATTATAGTAGATTGTGTCTAAAGGGTGTAAAATGATATATTTACGGCGAGGGCGGTAAATTTAATCCCGAGTGAAACGAAAGAGTCTACAATAGAATGTCGAGCGTAGCGAGGTATTCTAAAGTAGAATCTTGATAGGATTCAAGTGTTTACGCCCGAGACTGAAATAATTTTACCACCAAGTGGCATATACTGCTTCTCACATCTTGTATTAGGAAAATTTAAGTCTCTCATTTGAGGGCAATAATTATAATAACTCTTTTCTGAATAGTAGGATCAGGGAAGAAAAGTACAACTAAATCCCTCATTTAAGGGTAACAATTATTCTTTTCTGAATAGCAGGTGTGAAAAACATGTTATTGTTAGATCATAATGGTTTGGGATTATTTTTTATTATCATAAGGTGTATTGTATCATTCGTAGTAAGAACTATTTTAATCAAACGGGGTTGTTATCACAAAAAGTATCCAACAATGTTAAATTATTATCGAATAATTTGAATGCTCATACCATAGTGCTCTTAGTATTTGACTTAAAAAATTCGTGATATAATATAAGTATACATTCTAGTCTAGTCTAGTCTATTGTTATGAATACCTACTACGCATAGATACCTACACGTTTACAGATATATAAGTATATATTTCATAATTTACTTATATTAAATTCAGAAAAAGTATTCCGTCTCAACCCTCCGAAAAACAAAAGGCCTAGATAATAATTGAATATATCGACATTAAAGTTACATTAGAAGAAAGGGTGCGATTCGATTTGTTTTAACGACTGCACGTGACATGGCAATGGTACGCCCACTTATGTAAAAAGAAAAATATCTAGCCTATTGTCAAATATTACTATTCGACGAAAAATCTCCGTAATAGTCAAGGCTATACTTTATCGCGGCCATGTTACATGATTAGCTATGTCAACAGCTACCAAAACCAATGTTGAATAATGCCCCCATCTTAAAAGAAATGCAGAAATTACGCATTCCAGTCCTTCAGGTGATATTTATAACGAGCTAACATCGTCACGCGAGCGCGCGTTGCACGTCAACATCGCTCGCCCACGGCGTGACATGCTCGTCACGTCATGGCCGCCCTATAAGTCGGTCTTGCCCCGGTGTATAATGGCTCGACACTTCTGTGTAGTCGTGTAGACGCACTATTATCAGATATCAGAGATTCTGGCTAAAGCCAGTTTTCATCCGCGCTATCTGATAAAAAAAATCGCCCAAGTGCGTGTCTGGTCATGCGCAGTGAGGGTTCCGTAGTTGCCTGTCTACCTTTGTTACATCAACACGCGCTCGCCAACTAAATGGTGCGGATGCGTCGGCCAAATTTGTACGAAAGTTGGCCTATCCAAGTACACATTAAGTTGGTCGACTATTACTCGGTAACTATGCCTACTTAGCCCTGATAGTGATTGATGTATATACATCCGCACCATACAGGTATATACCCATGCCGAAATATAGCTTTCTAGGCACAAAACTTATAGTTACTTATAGTTCTGTGTTTCTAGCAGTAAGGGTCACTGAGCTGAGCCGCAGACGTACAGAAGGACATGGCGAAATTCTAAGGGTTCCTTGTTAACTACGGAACCCTAAAAAGAGGACATGACCCTATTTGTTTATTTATTCCTTAAGCTAACAATCTAGTCTATAGTCTAGTCTACCTTTTACCGGTACTTAATTAGTTCACGTTAAAGAGAGTGATTTATCAGTTTTATTACATTAAAGATACAGGATACAAAGAAAAACTTTAAAGTAAACAAGAAACATAAAAATGGGGATATGACCCTTTCTGTCATATTATATCACGAATAGAATACCGGGCCAGCGAGTGGTATTTTCTCACTACATTTCAAGTTGCTATAGGTACCTACTCGTATATCTACACCCAGTCGTAAACCGTACTATATTATATAGTATTGTACTATATTTTGACTCTTTGTACTATATACTGTTGAAGAAATATATAGTAGGTACGCAAAAATACCATATTTTGGGGGCCTTACGAAGTGCTTCAAATCGCCCAGGTTTCAGTTCCATTTTGTCAAAAAGCAACATTGCCCAGTCAAGTACTATATTTTTTTACAGTGCACTATATTTTTGTCGTCTTTTTCTGGAAAATACTATATCTCCCCAAAAAAAGTTGGCAACCTCGTAACACTGATACAAATCGTCTGCTCAGTGCTAAAGATAATTCGGCATACTATTCTTTTTCCTAAGACCGCACATGAAGTACAAAAAATATCTGCTACATTTCTCTTTGCCGCTACAACTTCTACAAAAACCCAGACACTTTGTATCCTTAGGCGAACAAGGTCTTATCTGTACCTTCCAGGTATGGGAAGTTAGTTATCGTACCAAAGGTTTTCCCTTTCTTGGAAGTTAACAATCTGTTTATTCACATCCAGGTCCCTAGGTAGCACTAAACTGCTAGACGAAGGCTAAACGTAACTCATCGCTTATTACCTACCTTTTGTTAAGAGCAAAAAAATACCTTTTAGTAAATATTTTATTCTTAATTTTTGTGTATAAGCCCACATGGGTAATGGTCTTTTTAGGTACCTTTATGAAATCAAAAGATTTATTTGCGTAAACATGGTTGTTACAGTTGGTGTATATCGTTAATTATTGAAGTATCATATGTTTAGCCAATATGGCATGCAAAAGTTAATACATGTAGTTGACTTGATGTCAATAATTAATGTCAAGTGCGAGTCGGACTCGCGCACGAAGGATTCCGTACCATTATCTATAAAAACAGTAAAAGACAGTTTTTTGTATGGGAAGCCCCCTTAAATATGTATTTTATTTTGTTTTTAGTATTTGTTGTTATAGCGACAACAGAAATACATAATTTGTGAAAATTTCAACTGTCTAGCTATCGCGGTTCTTGAGATACAGCCTGAAAAAAATGTTTGTTGTATGGGAGCCCCTCTTACATATTTATTTTATTTTGATTTTAGTATTTATTGTTATAGCCGCAACAGAAATACATAATCTGTGAAAATTTCAACTGTCTAACTAGCGCGGTCCTTTGATACAGCCTGGTGGCAGACAAAACGGCAAAAAAAACACGTTTGTTGTTTGGGAGCCCCCCTTAAATATTTATTTTATTTTGTTTTTAGTATTTGTTGTTATAGCCACAACATAAATACATAATTTGTGAAAATTTCAACTGTCTAGCTATCGCGGTTCTTGATATACAGCCTGAAAAAAAAAGTTTGTTGTATGGGAGCCCCCCTTAAATATTTATTTTATTTTGATTTTAGTATTTGTTGTTATAGCGGCAACAGAAATACATCATCTGTGAAAATTTCAACTGTAGCTATCGCGGTTCTTGAGATTCTTGAGCCTGGTGACAGACAGACGGACGGACAGCGAAGTCTTAGTAATAGGGTCCCGTTTTTACCCTTTGGGTACGGAACCCTAAAAAGGACAATGTTTAATATAATAGCTAATAAAATCACCTAAACTAACGTCTAAAAACAAGAAAAACAAGTATGAGACCTAGCTAGATCGATATTTGCTATATAATTTCGTCAGATCCACTCGCCTTCGGGGAATACATGCAAGATTTAGCGCGCTCGCGGTGAGGATGCGGAGTGAATAGATGGATTTTATTGTGAAGCAAAAGCACAGAATAAATAATAGTTGGCAAAAGTAAATCGTTTAATCAATAGGGGCATTACGTGTTTCGGTAATGGATATTTTGTATATTTTTGATGATTTATGAGTGTAAAACTTTTCATAGAAATAAATTTTAGGAAACCGGTGGGATCTGGCTTGTGTGAGCGCTCTAGTAGGGTAGTTTCAGGTGATAATGTGGACACGCTGGACAAAAGCACCCAATTTTTTTCAGGTACTTGGTAGGTCCATAGCTTTTAGTTTTTGATAGGAACAAAATCCTCCGTCAGCTATCTTTAACTTTATGGCGGTCATTTTGAATTATACGTAAATATCATTAATATATCGAGTTCTAAATGAGATGGCAGACAGCCGGGTGGACAGCGGAAGCTTAGAAACAGGTTTCCGTTTGATATCCTTCGGTAACTCGACTCTAGAAAATATCTAGTTGAATTCCCTGACCCCAAATATGTACATTTAGACACCACGTTTGTGATTTTAAGTGCCTCAGAACTCGAGATATTAATAATTAACTATAATTAAAAATTGCCGGAATAAAATAAATATGACCGACGGGGGAGTTGGTTCCTATCAAAAACTCAAAGCTAATAAGTGCCTGAAAAAAAATTGGTGCTTTTGTCCAGCGTACACATTTACGACAATTTGTTCGAGCACTCTGCCCCACTACTCCGCCACTGAACGCTACAGACATATAATTTAGTTAGATACTTACTTAGGCCAAGAGATGATGATGCTTTATAAATTTTATAATATTATAATCGACTAGTAAAGACGAGTCGGTTAGTAAAAACGAAAGAAGACTGCTACCTGATAGTATATCATCATCATCATATCAGCCTAAAGACGTCCACTGCTGGACATAGGCCTCCCTCAAAGAGTGCCACAATAACCGGTCCTGCGCCACCCGAATCCACCGGACTCCCGCGACCTTTACCAGGTCATCAGTCCACCTTGTGGGGGGCTACCAACGCTGCGCCTTCCTGTACGTGGTCGCCACTCGAGAACCTTTCCGCGCCAACGGCCATCGGTTCTACGTGCAATGTGCCCCGCCCACTGCCACTTAAGTTTAGCGATTCGGAGGGCTATATCAGTTACCTTGGTTCTGCTGCGGATAGCCTCATTTCTGATGCGATCGCGCAGAGAAACTCCCAACATAGCCCTCTCCATTGCCCTTTGGGTGACTTTGAGCCTTCTTATGAGGCCCATAGTAAGTGACCACGTTTCCGTGCTATACGTCATCACTGGCAACACACACTGGTCAAAGACTCTCGTCTTGAGACACTGCGGAATATTGGACGAAAAGATGTGCCGTAGCCTCCCGAATGCTGCCCAGCCGAGTCGGATTCGACGATTGACCTCTTTCTCAAAGTTGGACCTACCTAACTGAACAGTCTGTCCTAGGTATACATAATCGTCTACAACTTCGAGCGTAAAGTGTCCGATTGAAATGGGAGTCGGTGCTACATGGGTATTTGACATGATCTTTGTCTTATCCATGTTCATCCTTAGACCAACTCGCTCGGAGGCTTTACTGAGGTCATCGAGCATCGTGCTTAAGTCCTCCATGGTCTCAGCCAAGACTACTATATCGTCAGCAAACCGAAGGTGAGTGATGCCTTCTCCAGTCTAGTCTTGAACACGTCCTCCAGTGCAGCGGTGAACAGTTTTGGGGAAATAACATCTCCTTGTCTGACACCCCACTGCAGCGGAATAGGCTTCGAACTCTGATCCTGGAGTCGGACGGACATAGTGGCGTTCTCGTACAAACACTTCAGCACTTCGATATAGCGGCAGTCTACTTGGCACCGTTGGAGAGACTGTAGTACAGCCCAGGTTTCGATCGAATCGAAGGCTTTCTCGTAGTCCACGAACGCTAAGCAGAGGCAGGTTATACTCCTCAGTCTTCTGTATAACCTGGCGGAGCGTATGAATGTGATCTACGGTACTAAAACCTCTTCGGAAACCGGCTTGTTTGGGAGGCTGGAAGTCATCAAGCCTGCCGGCGAGACGATACGTAATGACCCTTAAAAACAGCTTGTAGACATGGCTCAGAAGTGAGACGGGTCGGTAGTTCTTCAGCAGAGTGTTGTCACCCTTTTTGAAGAACAGCACCACCTCACTAGAGATGCGCAAAACGTGTCACTGAAGTGAAAGGAGCGATTCATATCTTCATGTCGTAAAGATATGTATCACTCTTTTCGTTCATTTCGTTCAATTCGCTCAGTTCATCTATAGACTCCTAACAGCTCTCGCTCAGTTGATCTGTGGACTCCTAACAGCTCTAAATCACTCCCACACACAAGTATAAATGAGTGACTCACACATTGACATGTTTTTCTATCAGTAACGTAAGCGTGCACGCGTAAGTGTAAGATAGGTTTATAGCTTCGACTCGTAAGTGCGAAGAGCGCAACCCACTCGAGTTGCTCGGTTGAGTTGAGAGCGGTAGAGCGGGGGAAGGACGCATACTGAACTGACATAGTGAGTTAGTGAGTTGTTTCATCCTTCAGTGAACGAGTGAGCGAGTGACATAAAAGAAAAGATGCAGTTCATTTGAATCTCTCACTCCTGAGTTACACACCTCTACACCTCACCTCATAATATATATCAGTATGCAAATCTGAGTTATTTTTCAGCGGACTACGTGAAGCACGGAACTTCTGTCGTTCAATGTAAACTTTGCACATAAAATTTGGCGGTCCCGAACATGGAAGATTTCCTTATTTATTTTATGTTTGGACTGAGAAGAAACTGAGTAACAAGTTGCACCGTATCATAAAGAGTTTAGGTACATATTCGTATAATAGTAATATATTTTTAAAGAATGTCAAAATGTCACTGATATGAGTCGTTAACTTGTCACACCGATACATTACGAGCTGAATATTTTTTATACAGTACAAATATTTCAAATATCGATAGTTAACAAAAAAAAAATTATAAATAAAATAATGATTTAAAAGTAGAAAGAATTTAGAAAAATATTATTTCTGATTGTATAATTATTGGTGATTGGCATTCTTTCGTTGTCATCGCTCATCGTATGAAGTTGTATGTTGTATGTACCTACTTACTTAGTTGTTAGGTAGAATGTTACGATGCAACTTGCATGTGGTAGGCTTCCTAATGTGGGTACCTGTCATTGTGTGATAGTAACTGTTGAACGGAATGATTACTTGTTGTACTTAACTGTTGACAATCATTTAAAAGACTTCTTCTAGATGGTGCTCCGAGCGAGTCACATTGGCACTCTTTGGGGGAGGCCTATGTCCAGCAGTGGACTTATTTCGGCTGATATGGTGATAATGATGTGCTTCGCGGATGAAGTATTGCTTGATATCATCATTAGGGCCGGCAACGAGCATGTGACAGCCTTGCAGTTGCAAGTATCTATAGGCTACGTTGACCACTTAACATCAACAGGGTTTTTATTTACCACCGGCGTGATATTTAAAACATCCTCGAATTCACGTTATTTTTTCTACTAACTGTAAGTTAGAATACTGGTAAACGTCGACGACGGATGTAACTAAGACCGCGGCTGTTATTCGCTAAGCGTTAAAGCGGCTCACCCCGCCGGTCGCCCGTTACGAAACTAGACCTCTACCTACGCTTGGTTACTAAGCATCGCGGTGTCAAGATATATTTGTGGGTGAGCGTTGAGGTGAGCATAAAACAAGTTACAGAATAGGGGGCTTGTCGCACTTTTGGACCTCTTAGGCGTGAATTACAGAGAAGGCGTTAGGCGAAGGCGCGGCGCAGGCGCAGCCCACCAGTACGTCTAGCACAACTCAGTCGTTTCGCGCGCGACTGAGCGTCTCTTGTCTCACTCGCACCGTGCAAATTAGAAAAAGGAGGGTAGATCTTTCTCGACTCGCGTCGGGGTGCGGCGTCAGTTGTGCAAGCCCCGCTGGGATGATGCCGCTTCAAGCGATTGTTACCAAGAATCGCTACGCGCTACGCTCGTAGCCGATCCCGTGATTTTCGTCGTATGTAGCGGAAAGCGACTACGGCGTAGGCGCCCGCTAGGCGGATTCCTCGGTAGTGAAACTGTTAATGCAATGGAATAAGGCCCATTGGTGAATTAAACTCAAGCGCCGATTCGCGTCACACATCGCCTACGTACATTTTGTAAAACGTTTTGAAGAGGCATCATGCCTGCGCCTTCACCTTACGCCGTCGCTATATAGTTCACGCTCCCGATAGCCTCAACGAAATATGCAGTGTATTATTCTCCCCGAAATGTCCCCACAATTGAATCACGCCATCCTTGGGGATTTGCCGACAAGTGCAGCGTAAATTAACCCTCGCCAGCCGGGATGAATGGATTGAACACATGCGTTTTTTCCGAGCCCTATAGTCATAGCCGACAATGGTGGGGTTAAGGCTGAACTAATATTAACACAGAAAGTCCACTTTATCAAATTGATGATCAGAACAGCCGTATTACCGGTATGAGCAGCAGGCATTATTTGCCCTGAAAGGACTGAATTGTCCATTGTTTGGAATTTCAAATTGTCTACGACCTTTTTTTTAACATTGAGTAAATGCGTTTCGCATCCTGCCCTATCCGGGGAGGCAGGACGGGCATGACCTAAAAGATTACGACTATTGGATGATTGAATTTATTACCATCATAAATCATGTTCATATTTGGTCCTGTTGAAGAAGAACTCCGGAAGGGTTAAAAAAAACGATTAAAATTTGACCTGTTTATTTCAATAAAAACATAATAGGTTTAATCACAAACTTAACTGCTAATCTTAAATATCAAATAGTAACAATTAATACTTGAGTTTAAGGGCGGGTTGCACAAACTTACGGTTAGGTACACACCGATCAACGTTAAATATGGCGCCGGCAACTGTCATGTCATGGAAACATGTCAAACTTTCTGATAAAAAAATATATTGTGTCTAATTTATCATCATCATCACGGTTTTGAGCGTTAATCATTCAAAATATACTGAAAAGGTTTGTTCACACTGCCTACGAGACAAAATATCATAGCAAAGAACTTTAAAGCCAGTGAAGTTATATAAATGTGAATTATTGATCATAACGAATTACGCAAATTCAATGCGCGCATTTCCCACATTATAATCGTAAGTGGACCCTCTGTACTTAACAAATCTTGGGTTGAAAACTGCAGCATTCCCAAGTCAGCATTAAGTCAAAAAAGTCATAAGTCATTACGAAACCTCTACATAGACAAGTCATTTTTCCTTAGCAGGGCATCCCGAGGCAGGGGTTCTACACAATGGTTCCCAGAATAATTCCTGGCACATTATTTAACGACCTACTGTGACTACTTTATACATCAGGGGTTTAAGGACATTGTAGTGGGATTATTTGTTTCTAATAAAAACGTCGTTTAATCGTACAGTAACGGTTATTGGCGCTGCTTTGTGTTTGTTTTAATAGTAAAACATTTTGTTGGGTTTCCGATATGGCATAAATCAAACTTGGCGGTACAATACTCGTACAAATACTATTGCGCACGCTTCAGTAAAAGAAAACAACGGAGAACTTTTTATTAGATGAACCCATTATTATATTAAAACACGCCGCCCGCCTGCGGTGTGTGTGTGCCGCGCCCGACCCGCGCCGCGACCGACCCGCGCCGCAACCGACCCGCGCCGCGACCGACCCGCGTCGCGACCGACCCGCGTCGCGACCGACCCGCGTCGCGACCGACCCGCGTCGCGACCGACCCGCGCCGGCGTGACCCGCGGCCGCGCTGCCCGAGTTGTAAATAAGCGCCGCGGCGGATCCGCGTTTGGACCGCGATCGATGTTTGTTTGAAGTGTAAAGTAAGCACCAAGTTGAAAACGAAAAAAATGTAAACAAACAATGTATTGAATTTGACATTTTGTTTCGTTTTCAACTGGTGCTTAATTCAATTCAATTCAATTCAATCTTTTATTCATAAAATATCAATTTTACATGTCCCAAACTTAACCTAAATTACTTACTTTAGTTTTAATTGCTTATTTTAGTTTCAATGTTTTATACGCGCGTTAGCACCGCAACCGCGACCGGTGTGTGGAGGCCTTAACCAACAGCACTGTCGATGTCGTTGACGTGCGGCATAAAGCATTAAATACACTGAGTAATAGGCATAGTTCAATGTGTGAGAAAAAATATTTAAAAGGATTGCATACAATATTTTCTCTAACAGTATTATTTATGAAATGCTGCAATTAATATTTTCCCTCTCACTTTTTCACTGACAGTTAGGGAGGGTTCATTTTAAGATTGGTAATTGGTATTACTTTACCAGGAGAAATGATAACCAGGACCGCTCTGTTAATACTAAAAATGACGAAGACGTAATTTTAAATGCGTAGGTTTAGTCTTCATTTCAATAATAAGCATCCATTATATTGCAAATATTATACCATTATGTGCACATCTGTTGTAATTTATTTTCGAATATGGCGTTGATTTTGCGGCTTATAGAATTTCGAACATTATAACATTGGGGTTGCAGATAGTTGTTCTGTATGGTATCATATTTTAAAGTCAATACGAGTTCTAAAGGGTAAGTAATATTAATATTCCATACCTACCCACCCATGCAATAATGCATTGAATTTCCGTCGCGTACAACATGATATAGGTAGCTTAAGAGGTTCTATTTTTATAAAAAATACTACTTATTTATATTTATGGATTTTTGCATACCTAAAACTATGTAGTAACTATTGTGTGATTGCCAAGTCACAAAATTTTATTTAGCTAGCAAATAAAGAATAATACGAATGCCTGAGACTTGGTACTACCAAATATCTCTTAACTTTTTGCGGTGGAAGAGTTTCGAGACTTGGCCTCTTTTTTACATGGAATGTTTTTTATGGGATCTCACTTCTTTTTGTAGGTTATTGTGTCAATATCCCATTATTGATTTTTTGTGGGTTTTTATATGGGATTACAAAGTTATTTATGCAGTTTATATTTTGCCCCATTCATTGTAAATCTAACTTTGTAATCAAATAAAGATACTTCAGATATTTTTGACATCAAATGAAGCGGCCCACCAAGTTGAATATTTTTTGTAAAGGCGGTATAGATATATCTCTAATAGTTTCGTTGGGCTCTTATGTTTTCTAATCAGGATCACCAGGTACTCCAGATCTGCGATTATCCTAGTTTTTATAGTTTTCTCTTCATGTGGCCATTAAACCCTAACTCTGTACCAAATTTCAGCTCTCTGAGTTTATGGGAAGTACTAGTTCTATTTTGATGATCATGAGTGAGTGAGTGAGTGTCATAAATGCGAAACTTTGCTTTCGCTTAACTTCGGAACTAAATGACCTACAGACTTGAAATTTTGGATTTTAAAATCCAAAATTTCAAGTCTGTAGGTCATACATAATCACATACTTAAGTATGTGATTATAGCTTACTGGATGACGAAAATTTCTGCGTTCTGGTCTTATCCAGAGGTTCTCAAATAGGGGCCTGAAAATGCGGCGAAATGGTTCCAGTAAAGGATGGTACGGCAGTGTTTGCTTCGCGCTCGACTTGGCGGGGGCACTGCCGTGCCCCCAGATAGAAACGCACCTGCTTTAGTTTAAACCAGTAATATGACAGTTACCAGCAGAGTCCTGCATGTTACCGGTAAGCTTTGACGTCGAAAAACGGGTTTAAGTTCCTTTATGTTCCCGTGTTACTTACCCCCATTTCACTGCGGATCCAATTTCCCCAGTAAGTCTCCAGAAAATTCGCCCGCACGTTTATTTCTCGGAAATATTTTAACGAAATATTTCCTGAGACGAGACGGAAAATGTGACGTCTTGCGAAACGGTGCCGGCATTCGATTCTATATTCTGACAGCTCCTTACATATCACCTTACAGCTGCCGTGGATAGGCAAACTGATGGCGCAAACTGGTTTCCGATGGTCGTCAAGTCCACGATGAAGGATGGTTTAAGACACTTGCAGATAAGCAAGCCTAGCGGTATCAACGTGGCACCTTTTCGGCTTGGGCCAATTATATACCTGCCAGGCTTGCGATCGTGTATGCCGCTCCCGCATTGGCTTACACAGCCATGAAAGACGTTGCCTCCCTTCTTGACACTGCTGTATAGTCAGTAATAGACTAAAAGGTCATAGATGATACAGCAAAATCTTGTAACATGGCTGTTGTATTGTACCACTAGTCCACATTTCTATGACTTCAAATAGCTTACAAATGTAATTTAGGTGTCAGTGCGAAATTAGAGCTCAATCCAGCACGTCTAGCACACGACGGCCGCGACATACTCTCGATTTTTATCGCACTATACCTCTTCTTCTAAGTGTTCTTATAAGAGAGAGACGGATGGTGCGAGAAAAATCGAGAGCGCTCGCGCGCCGTCGCGTGCTAGCCGTGCAGTGCTTGTTTCGCTGGCGCTGTCACCCCTCTCGAACCGAGCAATTACGTCAGGAACTGACTCAGTCATAGCCAGTGAAATCCAGTTGTATAGTCGTCATGTCATCAGCTGTTATCAATACGAGTTGAATTGCGTCCTAGCTTCAGGAGACTTGCAAGCCTCGGTTTTTAAGAAATGCTGCACGTTTCCGTCTCATATAAACCACCTCTAAAATGGACGAGGTTTTAAATCGGCAAATTGTTACTATAATTATTATTTATATACAACCACGGTGGCAAACAAGCGTACGGCCCGCCTGGTGATAAGCGGACACCGCAGCCTATAGACGCATGCAACTCGAAAGTAGTAACATGGGCGTTGCCGACCCTTGATATGTTTGAGGATTCGCCGTGTTGACAGCTGAAGGAACAAACTCCCCCGCTCTCAACACAACGCATCCTCGGGAGCTCTGGCGACCTTGCTCACCTCCAGGAACACAACACTACTACAGAGCAAGTAGTAGTGTTATTATGGCTGTGCTCTTCTGCAAGGAGGTACGAGTACTTCCCCAGTTGGGCTGCTCCAAATTCGAGCGGGATAACATTTCGCTGTGCCCCACCTATAATTTTGATGTAGGTTACCCTAGGCAATGTCCGAAAGAAAACTAGGTACAAACGCCAACAGAGTTAATGTTAACTGACCATCCTGTATTTATACAGAACCTTATTACAATGCACATAAAGTGCATGGATGGCTAAAGTGGTGGCTGTGTTGTCGATAGTACCCATCCGATAAAAAAAATACCAGCAATATGTTAAATGAACTTTAGGGTGCATATAGGTATGTGCATCATAAATTCCAAGTACACTGCACAGTCTATTTATATTTGGATCATATCGGGATGATAGATATAAAATTAGTATTAAAGCCATACACCTTTACAATAAAAACAAAATTCAAAAGATAAGGAATCCAACATGAATGCTTACAATACAAATAACTCGGACAGCATTCAACCTGCACTATTTAATTTGCCTGGCAACGGCCGACCTGCAATAGGATTATTTACACCCGTCGGCTGCGGTTATTGTTAGTTGATTTAATTACCTTATTATAATATTGAACTGAGCGATAATAATTATGTTATAATAACTAACAGCGATAATAATTTTGTTATAACACAGATAACGAGGCGTAACTAGCTCAGTAGGAAATGTTATGTGTAGAAGCAAAAATACGGGGACAACATTTTGAATTGAAGAAGTTCATAAAATCAGCTTATTTTTTAAGACCAAAATTACGATTTAGTTCAGTGTTTGGATGCATTAAAAAGAGCGAGTTTTTTGTTTTTTGGAGGACAGGACGAATTGAACTCACTCAAGTTATTAAACTATGTAAAGTATTTTAACTTTGAGATTAATTTGTAATACTTAGAAAGCTACAAAACATAATACTTAAGTGTAATTTTTTTTACAAAATGCTAGTATTTTTTTATATGCAGTCAAAGTATGAGACATTTTTTGGTTAAAAAAGTGGCATAATTTACGGCCTTACCCCGGTACGTTTTGATGGTTGTGGATGGTGCTGGCTGTTATAGGTACTTAGACCGCTTAAGGGAAAAAAAATATACGGTCGAATTGAGAAACCTCCTCCTTTTTTGAAGTCGGTTAAAAATGCCTTGAATCGAGTCGACCACGCGCCCTTGACAGAGATACGCTTATGCGTTCCGCGCAACGAGAAAAAGAGATGCAACACTCTTCGGGAACGGCTTTTTTGGACAAAATTCGATAAACACCCAACTTACTGTAGTTTTAGTCTCACTTCATTCGAGAAAATGACCATCTCGTGATAATATGGCTTATTTTGGACCCATTGTCATACAATCTACTATTAGACCACCCAGGGGATACGTGCAGGGAAACAGAGGGTAAATCTTCCTACGGACGCGAGTAATCGTTGCCCCGTCATATTGATTGAACACATTAATATTAACACTTTCGCGACCAAAAATCGCTACGCGCTACGCTCGTAGCCGATCCTGTGGTTTTCGTCGCATGTAGCGGAAAGCGACTACGACGTAGGCGCCCGCTAGGCGGGTTCCTGGTAGCGAAAGTGTTAACTTAACAGTCGACGTAGCACCAAGCTATGACAAGGTATATCACTGTTAAACATTATTCCAAACTATTCCAAAGCTACATACAACCCATCATGGGTATGAGCAACTTAAAATTGAGTATCTACCTATTATAATATTAATGAGTTGTGCGTGGGTACTTAATATTTTAAAAACCCATATGTAGGTTGGTACTAATGTACGTACGTAATTACATACTCTATATATCATAAATGTATGAGACCTGACGGTTGTTTTATTTTGTTTTGTATTCAATACATTCTAAATTATCCAAATTGACATTTCTAAATATTGTAATTACTATTGAATTGAATCCTTGTATTTTTTATCCTTAACTTATCTTTAAGTGAAATGTATATGAACAATGACAATGTATGATTATTACTGAATAAACGATATGAATGAAATAAATAATACAGCAAAAGGCTACAGTGATGACGCGAATGAGCATTTATCATAATAAATGCTCATTCGCGTCATCACTGTAGCCTTTTGCTGTATTATTTATTTCAGCCTGTATAAACAGCCGAGTCGTGAACTTCATGGTTGTAAGTTCAATGTCATTCATTACAAACGGATTTCACTGGATAAATAACCCATGATTATACCCGAGGGCCAGAACTAACCAAATTCATTGATATGTTCACGCCATTCTAGGATATACGCTACACCCAATTAGCACTACAATAGCGTGTAAAATAAACAACACTTCAGTCATTATGACTTTTAGGGTGCACTAGTTACGTAGTTTTGCCCTATGATGCTCCCGAGTCAAAAAGTCCCATTTTTCTATGAAAGGGCTATGGGAAAAATTACTTTGTGATTTAGCAGGGTATCGGGGATGTATGCGGAAGACGTAGCGGCCGTACGTCGCTCGGATCATGCATCTGATTTCGATTCATGGGGGCCCCCGCGGGATTTCCGGGATTTATTCAACAAGTTTGTCTTTTGTACAAAATCCTTTGAGACCTTTATGCGCAGTCCATACTGTATCTTGAATTTGTACTTCTGTACGCAGCAGGAAGATCAGAGAGGTTAAAATAAAGGTGTTAAAAAAGTATTTTGAGTATTCAATTCACCTCTAGTAAACAGCTAGCAGTAGGCAGACATGTCCCCTAATATTTATTTATTTATTTATCATAAGTAGATATAACTATACTTAATTGCACAATGCACAACATAGGAAAATTGCAATAGGAAGGTTAAGTTAAAAGATAATTAAATCAAATCGACCGCTTTAGCCTAGTTGGTAGTGACCCTGCCTACGAAGCAAGAGGTCCTGGGTTCGAATCCCGGTAAGGGCATTTATTTGTGTGATGAGCATGAATATTTGTTCCTGAGTCATGGATGTTTTCTATGTATTTAAGTATTTATTTATCTATATAAGTATGTATATCGTCGTCTAGTACCCATAGTACAAGCTTTGCTTAGTTTGGGACTAGGTCGATTTGTGTAAGATTGTCCCCTAATATTTATTTATTTATTTTTATTATTTCAATCATAAACTGTAACAAGCATTAACAACGAACTAAGAAAACGTTTCAAAGACACGGATTTAGGCAATACCATTATTACAATGAAGATATTTGGAGAAACATCAAAATAAATACACTTAATACTAGTAAAGAAGTATTAGGCTACTGAAAAAAAAACTAAAAAGCCATGGATCACCAAATATATATCAACAAAAATGGAAGAGAGGACAATATACAGATGTGGAGCCCATAAAATATAATTAAATATAGATATTGAAATCAGAACCAATATCCGGATGATGAGAGACAAGTGGCTGGAATCGAAATGTACAGAAATAGAAGAATTAGACTTTAAGCATGACAGTTTCAATTTGCATAAAAAAGTTAAAGAAATCACAAAACACAGGAAGGAAATTTACCACTGGAAAGCGTTCAATAATAATGAGCTCTTGATTGAAATAGATGGACAGAAAAAAGAATGGGAAGCCTATATACTTATCAACACTATTTCAAATGGTGTAGGTACATACAGAATTAATCAAATTATTAGGTGATTTTGGAATAAACTTACTAGTCAAACTGTTCAATAACATCTACGATAACGAAGAATTACCTGACGACTGGCTGAAATCGTCCTTCTTACCAATCCTCAAAAAGCCCAATGCCTGTAACGAATATTGTCTTATAAGTCTTATAACCACGTCGTTATAATATTTTTGAAAATTTTACAGAACAGAATGTACAACAAAATTGATTATAGCGTAATTGAAACCCAATTTGGATTTAGAAATGGACTCGGAACCAGGGAAGCCCTGACTGTAGTCCAGGAACTCGTTCAAAACTGCTTAGAACACCAAAAAGACGTATATGCGTCTTTTATAGACTTCGAGAAAGCATTTGATACTGTTGACCAGGAGCAACTGATAGAAGCAATAAAACGCACAGATGTCGACGGCAAAGATATGAGAATGATCAAGAATTTATACTGGGACCAAACAGCACATGTCAAGAT
Source organism: Epinotia bilunana (assembly GCA_947049275.1). Classification (NCBI taxonomy): domain Eukaryota; kingdom Metazoa; phylum Arthropoda; class Insecta; order Lepidoptera; family Tortricidae; genus Epinotia; species Epinotia bilunana. The sequence goes on from OX346265.1 coordinate 16,648,591, forward strand.
CGGAGAATCCGCTACAAAAGACCTGAAAATACTAAAAGGTTTACGTCAAGGCTGCATATTATCTATTATCTCCTGCGACGGCCGCGAGATACTCTCGATTTTTCTCGCACTATATCTCTTGTTCTAAGTGGTCTAATAAGAAAGAGACGGATAGTGCGAGAAAAATCGAGAGAGCTCGTGTGCCGTCGCGTGTTAGCCGTGCAGGTCTATTTTTTCCTTTACTCAGGACGCATATTTGTAGAAACATTGGACGGTGTTGGGATGGGCATTAAGTGTAACGGTAGATACATCAACAACATACGATACGCGGACGACACTGTTATACTAGCTAACATAACAGCATGGAAGAACTAAAACAGTTACTCTTAAATAATAAGGTAAAACACCTTAAAATGAAAATTGATAAGACTCAAGGTAGAATCAGACGGTTCACTTTTCTTTTATTTTCTTGCTTCAATTTGCATCGTTCACTCAAAGTGACACGTCTGAAGGAAAAGTGAAACAAAACATAAAAGAAAAATGAAACATTCACTCTAGTGATCATTCAATCAAGTGAACCGTCTGACTCTATCTTAAGCTGATGGTAGTTAATAAGTAATTCAACATTTCCAACTTACACACACTAATGGTCAGCAAATAGGAAGGGTTCCAAAATACAGGTACCTGGGTTGCTAAAACTCCAAATCCAGAGCAAGAAATTATAATTAGAACAGAAATACCCCGTAGCGTTTTTATAAAAATGCAGAAATTGCATACCAATAAAGACATTAACCTAACACTAAGATGGAGACTGGTAAAATGATATTTATTATCCATTCTCTATTATGGTTTACATTACAAACATGGACGCTGAATAAATCAATGGAAAACAAAATAGAGGCTTAACACTGTCACTGCAAGGAACCCGCCTCGCGGTCGCCTACGCCGTAGTCGCTTTCCGCTATATACGAGGAAAACCACGGGATCGGCTACGAGCGTAGCGCGTAGCGATTCTTGGTAGTGAATGTGTTAAAATGAATGAAAAAGAAAAGGAAACCACAGTCAGCCACAGTTAAGCGGAGAAAGAAAAATATTTTGGTCATCTAACATAGACATGAAAAGTACGATCTGCTGAAAATCATAATAGGAGGAAAAATAGAGGGAAAACGGGGTAGGGGAAGAAGGAAGATGAACTGGGTCGATAACATCAAAAAATCAAAAAATAGAGGGATATCAAGGACGCGGCCACGCTCGCAAGACTGGCCGAGAATAAGAAAGACTTTGCAAAGGTGGTCACCGACGCCCGATAAGCCATGGCAGATAAAGAAGAACTGCTTAACATAAAAACAATTTGAAACATTAATTTCCTTATTATTATTTGTTCCAAAATCCAAAATATTAGTCATATGACCTAGTTGCAAAATTAAGAATGACAATATTGATAATGATTTAATTCATTTTTTTCTACAATATTCTTGAAGAAAAATGGTATGACTTGTGATTGTAAAAATATAGGGCTGTTTAACTGGGTTCAACTTCACCCAATATTTACTATAGTTACACTTACTGATCGCGAGACGCGACCAATACGGTATTTGACAAAAGGCAAATCAGAAGTCGAAAACGCTCCGTTAGTATGGAATTTGCAAGCATTACTTGCTTGGGACGTCACAATCAAACGTCTTCGTTGTTAGTTTTTATGAATTGAAAAATTTAAAATAGCAAACATAAATGATATTGATACTTTCCGAGTAATTTCGTAAGGTTTATCTGCTGCTAATTAAAAAACAAATCATTTTCACTGTTGTCAAATACCCTAATGGGGAATGTTGCGATAGTGACACTTTTTTTTAGACATACATTGCCTAAAAATTATAAAATTGTTTGCTTAGTTTAGTTCTAGTTTTATTTATTTTTGGGGTTCTCACTGAAAACCAGCGTCACGGCCCCCGTGACAACATGCTGAGTGAGGCTCCCATTTAGCACAGTATATACTTAAGGTTACCTTTTTGATTGTATTTTCTTTTTCCGTGTTCTGTGTGCTAAATAAATAAATTCTTATTCTTATTCTTATTTATGGATAGTGTTTCAAAACACTCCCATGAACGACTATTGTCGCCATCTAACGAGGGACAATTGTACTAATATGTATCGTCGCGTTCAAAAGTTCTTTTCCCAGTTAAGTTATGGAGTCGAACGTCACACGGAATATGAAACGATTCTCGCTACACTTCATAGATGGCACCACCATACAAAAGCTGACGTCTAAATGTTTTCAGGGTGACTTTGAGCATTCGATGCGTGACAAAGATTATTGAGAGAAAAGGAAGATGGCTCTCTCCATACATTGCTACAAGGCACGCGTAAATCTTTTTATCGTCGCCGGTACCTCGTAGTTCATCTTTTTATATCAGATGGCGCTGTTTCAATCTACACTTGTGCCATCTATCGAGTTAGCGGTGAAGCAGGTTGTTAAGTAGTCACCTCTAACATAAGATTCATAATTTCGGGCCGTGCGGCCATTTGATTTTGGTCGAGTGGTTCGGGTGTTTGATTCACAAGTCTGAGTACTCCGGTTCGCGTCCCAACTCCTGTAACCTGTTTTTGTATTTTTTCTTGTCACGATACACGTCGCGGCGTCAGTTGTGCTGGCCCCGCTGCCCGTGATGCGTTTAAATTATAGCGTAAATTAAGTACCTACTTTTCTGCGAGGCTATCACAACTGACGCTGCGACCGTTTGAATTTTTTGTCCCATTCACTGCAAATATAACTTTGTACTCCTATATGTTTATATGGGATGACAAAGTTATTTATGCAGTTGGTGTATCTAGAAAACTGGACAAATTGATTTGAGTGAGTGACAAAATTAAGAAACTTTGACTAGTTATAAATCTTAAACCGCTGGTTCAAATTGAATGAAATTTGAAATAAATCGTGTTTATACAATGCGTGCTTGGTTAATGAAAATGCAGGCTTCTAGTTTTATCCGCAACGTAGTTATAGGGGGTCGAAAATGGCCTGAACTGCTTCGAGGAAAGGATGGTACCGAATAGCAGAATAGCAGAATAGGTAACTATTAAAACATGGAATCAATTTTCTCATACATTTTGTATGGCGATACGAAGTTCCCGGGGTCAGTTAGTAGCCTAGTAGGTATTAAAAATTAATGTTTTTTGCGCACCCTTTCTGACACGTCACATTTTAAAAGCGTAGGTATTCACATTATTCAATACGATATCGGTGTATGGTTCGGCAACGTTAACGTTAGGGCCTGCAACGATATCGTAGGTAGGTATCGTGCAATGTGAATGGAGAGCATGCTTACCTACCTTCTTGCTTGCCTTTACTTTTTACAAGCTTTATATTAACTTGACTTGTTCGTATGTACGTATAAAAGTATGTAAGTAAGTTGTCCGTCAAATCTTGCAAGTTAAATTTGACCCACTTCCCGGTGACCGATTGAGCTGAAATTTTGGGTATAAGTATAATTTGGATGACAATTCAATATTATGGTACCATCGAGCTGATCTGATGATGGAGACAGAAGGTGGCCATAGGAACTCCGTAATAAAACCACTTAACCCCATCGAGTTTGGGCTCGCAATGAGCAGTTGATGATGGTATACAGAAAAGTACAGTCGGCAATAAAAGCTTGTACCAAAAATTAAATTTTTGACAGAAACATATTACATACATACATACATTCAAGCCTTTATTCCCAAAAGGGGTAGGCAGAGCACATACAATAATTTGGAGCGCTTTTGGCCTTGACCTCCCTTGACCGCCATGTTGAATGCCGTATTAGCTTTCTGTGATTTGATTATCGAACGAGCGAGTGAAGCGAACGAAGTTCTATGCATCAGCTCGCATGCAGCTTGGGTCGAAAATCATTCGTATGTCCGGTGTCTGTCACGAAGTCCGGTGTTCCGCTATCCGGCTGTTCTCCTCTACAGGTCGCATTTCTCAACCGATTCTCGTGAAATTTTGTGAGCATTTTTTGTCGTCACTTTTCCGAAATTAAAAAAGTTTTTTTTTATAAGAAAACACGCTAGCCTGTTTAGTTACTAGTTAGAGAAAGACGGATAGTCTTATCTCACCGCGACACAGCTCGGCCGTCCTGTGATAGCCGCGCTCACAGCACGTCTAGCACACGACGACGGCCGCGACATACTCTCGACTTTTATCGCACTATACCTCTTCTTCTAAGTGTTCTAATAAGAGAGAGACGGATAGTGCGAGAAAAATCGAGAGAGCTCGCGCGCCCTCGCGTGCTAGCCGTGCAGGTTTGTTAATTATATCGTGTACCTAGTGAGATTGTACGTTCCGGAGGTTTCTCGCATGAGCTGGAGACCGCGGGCGCGCCCGCTGTTGGCCGGCCGTGCCGACGGCGCGCACGGTATCACACAAGCCCCCCTACTCTGTATCCTATTTTATTATATATGTAGTATATGATGGACTGGTTCAAGACTAGAGGAAGATGCTTGCTTTGTTTACATTAATTAATTTTTCGGTTCATTTTTTTTTATTTATTTAATCTTTATTGAACTTAAGAACAACTTATCGTACAAAAGGCGGACTTAATGCCGTAAGCATTCTCTACCAGTCAACCTTTGCGCAAAGTAGACAGATTGTGGGCGTGTTGTAATTAAATTGTAATAGACCAAAATCCGTTAAAATTGCAAAATAGAGAGATTTATACCCTTACCTGTTTTTGATTTTTATTATGCCCAATATTACATGTTAGATAATATACAGGGTGAAAAAATCTATGGACCCTGAAGGGAAACCCTTGACAGCTCATTCTCTCGCTCTCATTTTCAAGAAATAATCACCATGTAAAATTTTACTAATCGATAGGATCAATATTAAGGATAACGATTCGTCCAGTTCAGGTAAGCTTTACCTTAGACTTAATTCTATTTTAAAGGCTAACGGCCGTATTCATAAACGTACTACAAGCCCGTTTTAACTAAAATGGCGCTAAAATTCGTTTCTCCTTATCTGTCACTTTGACATTTGTGTTCGTAAGAAAGGGACAAAGCACATTTTATTTAGCAGAGGCATTTTAAGTTTTATGAATAAGGGGGTAAATGTTTATTGGATAGATGTTATCCTTAATATTGATTTTATGTTTTAGTAGAATTAAATAGTGCAGTGAATATTTCAGTTCAGTCAGTTCGGGTAAGCTTTTCACAAAATCAGTGAATGCAGTTTTATTCATTATAATTTAGCCTTAGGCTACATGCGATCACGGTTAATTTTTTCTTTGTATATGTTATGTGTACCAAATGATTTTGCAGGTTACTCTATCAGTTAGAGAAATTACAAGTATATTTCCTCTGTGTAAATTGAGCTAATCTTAATCAGTGGCGCAGCTTTTAGATAGGGTAGACAGAAATTTTGAGATAGGTATTATTTATTATCTTACCTAAACTTTCCTTTTGTCAATTTGACCTTGCTTTTATCACCGAACTAAGGAAACATTCAACATGGCTACGTTCTATATTCTGCTTATATTGTAATCCATAACGTTTTTTATCCTATTTTTGTATTCCATCCATACCGCTGTCTGCCATAACGATCATTTGTCTTAACGTTTTTAGGAGGCAAGGACCCTATTTATGATTCGCTTCATTTATTTTGGATGAAATTTGATTGCCCTACTGTGTTATCCCTAATATTATTTGTCATAATAAGTATGTATCCTCATGGCCATTGGTCCTAAACCTAAGTATCCTACGTATGGATACTACGGATGTAAGTATTTGTAAAAAAATCGCTTCTGGCGGTTCTCGCTCGGCTCGCGCGCTGTAAGGTCGCAGTTAAACATACGCTTCTCCTGGTTTGCCTGAATAATGTTTGACAGCTCTACGAAATATCTCACAACTTTTTACTGTGGACGAGTTATGAAACTTGGCCTATTTTTAACCCCCGACGCAAAAAGAGGGGTGTTATAAGTTTAACGTGTATGTGTGTCTGTGTATCTGTGTATCTGTCTGTGGTATAGTAGCTCCCAAACGGATGGACCGATTTGAATGCGGTTTTTCGTATTCGAAAGCTGTTGTGAGCTTTCTAAGTTGTAATTATTACATGGAGTTTTTTTTGGGATGTCACTTCTTTTTGTCGGTTATTGTATTATGAATAAATACAAATTTATGAATGTAACTGGAAATAATAATTTTTCATAGACTTTGTATGGAAATGTTATTTTACCAACCACAAATAACGTTCGTATAGTTTTCTAGTGTATTGTACACCTAACACTAACCGCATGCAAATACATCGTATAGTGCATTGTACCTACCTTGTTATTACTATTTGCAGAAACTACAAAAGTAACTTTGCAATCGCATGTATTTGTAAACTAACTTATTAAATTTGTAAATCTGAAACGTGAATCTGAAATTGCAGTATTTTTAAGTTTTTATGAATTATCCACTCATAAAAACCTTTAAACTATATTATGCCCTATATGTAACTGAACATTCAGGGTTCTGGCTTTAGCCTGTGGCTTTAGGCTGTGCTTGGTATTCCACGTACGAGCGAGCTGGTATGCTAGCATACAAATCTCGATAATTGTGACAGAAAGGGAAATATCACTAATTGTCAGTGTCATAGTTCCCCGTGTTAATTACCCGTCCAAATTGAGTAGGTTGTTTATGGCAAGTCATCAGCCATTTTAAGACCGGTTCTTAATTTAGCTGCATAGGAGGCTTTCCGTCCCTCGCTATGGCAAACCGTATAGCCTGTCCTGAGTATTATAGGTCCATGATTAGATTAGATTAGATTAGATGACGTAGCGTGAGATGGCTTAAATTAAAACCATTTTTTTTTTAAATTGACTAATACAAATATGATGAATACACGTGATCTGGAAAGGGGGGTCAAAAGTAGGCAAAATATGATCACATGATTTCTGGACAAGCCCATACGTGTTATTTTGAATAAAAAAATGAATATTTTAAAATTACAAAAGTTGTTAATAAGGCTTTTAAGATATCATGAAAAAAAAAACAGCTCCAAAATGTAACTTTTTGAAAAAGTCCAATCGAAATAGCCCACATTCTGACTTTCTTTATGTAGAGCACGCCACTAATGTTAAGGATTTAAGTTGATTTTCTTTCAGGGCCATAGATTTTTCCACCCTGTATAGTATAGTGTTAGCTTAGCAGTATTTTAGCAGCGTTTTCTTTCTTAACCATACCAATAACAAAGTACAAACCACAACACTGTTAACTGACCATCCTGTGTTTATTTAGAACCTTATTACAATGCACTTAAGGTGCACCGATATGGTCAGTTAGCTGTGTTGTCGATAGTACCTACCTACTTCCGTTACTACAATGATTTGCAGATGGATCTCGAATTACAAACTAGGTACTTAGTCTGCTAAACTGACACTAAACTACTTTAAGTAGGAAATCACCTGTTAAATTGGTCGTCTGTGTTTTATAATGATGACATTTATCATTAAATAATTATGAAGCATTGAGACATCAAACATAGAAATGTACTAAATTCTTGGCATGTTTTTACTAAAATATGTTTATTTTATTAATTGTTAGCGCTTTTTTCCGCTTACGCCATTATTACACCGTGAATAGTCGCATTTTCCTACTAGTACATCATCGTCGGAGACTGTATAAATATTACAAATAATCTGCGTAGGTAGGTAATGTGTGCGACCTTGAATGCGAACTGCAAACCACTCGAGGCGTGCCTTTGCAGTTCTTTATTTGAGCGAATGTGATCGTTAATACACGCGGAAAGAGTTCAAGTTCAATTGCAGAATTAAACAGGATTATTTTGTAAATGTGTATTATGCTTTACATAAACCTTTTTTCTGTAGGATTCATGTACTACTTTAATAATATATGTATAGTTGAATTAAATTCAGACACAATTTGGTTCTATAATAGTACATTACGTACCTAGGGCGGTGAATTCGTGAATGACCCAGATCGCACGTGTTTGTGGCCCGAACCGAAGGTGAGAGCCATAAATATGCGATCTGGGGCTTTACGAATTACCGCCCGTGGTAAGTACACAATTTTACGTCTTCATCTGGCCACAATGCGAGTTTTACCGTACGCGCAGCGTACAAGCCTCACCTTCGGTTTGGGCCACAAACACCAGCGATCTGGGCCATTCACGAATTCACCGCCCTACGTACGTAATGTACTATTACGTCACACCTGGCCATAAGCATAATGTGAGTCTCGCGCGTCGTGAGGGCGTAAAATTGTGTACTCCTCACCATGGGCAGTAAAAAAGAAAGCCCGCAAAAAAATCGCATATTTACAACCCTCGCCTGTTTACAGCCCTTAGTAATGTACTTTACGTCACTCCGGGCGGTAAGTGAGATTTACCGCCCACGGGTGCAGCGGCAAATCTCAATTCACACTTTTACACCCAGGACTCCCACGAGAAGACGTAACATTGTGTACGCACCACGCCCGATAATAAAGAAGGCCTCAGATCGCTTGTTTATGGCCCTTACCTTCGGTTCGGGCCACAAAAGCCCGTGATCTGAGCCGTACTTAATTTTACCGCCCTAGGTACATATAATGTACTTTACGTCACTCCGGGCGGTAAGTGAGATTTACCGCCCACGGGTGCAGCGGCAAATCTCACTTCACACTTTCGCACCAAGGAGAAGAAGTAACATTGTGTACGCACCAAGGGCGGTAATAAAAAGCCTCGGATCGCTTTTTTATGGCCGTTACCTTCGGTTTGGGCCACAAAAGCCCGCGATCTGAGCCGTTCTTAATTTTACCGCCCTAGGTACGTATAATGTACTTTACGTCACCCCAGGTGGTAAGTGAGATTTACCGCCCACGGGTGCAGTGGCAATCTCACTTCACACTTTCGCACCAAGGGGAAGACGTAAAATTGTGTATGTACGCACCAAGGGCGGTAGTAAAAAAAGCCTCGGATCGCTTTTTTATAGCCGTTACCTTCGGTTTGGGCCACAGATATCCGCCATCTTAGCTGTTCTTAATTTTACCGCCCTAGGTACGTATTTACGTCACTCCGGGTGGTAAGTGAGATTTACCGCCCACGGGTGCAGCGGCAAACCTCACTTCACACTTTCGCACCAAGGAGAAGACGTAAAATTGTGTACGCACCAAGGCCGGTAATAAAAAAAGCCTCGGATCGCTTTTTTTTTATGGCCCTTACCGAAGTTCAGGACACAGATGTCCGCGATATGAGCTGTTCTTAATTTTACCGCCCTAGGTACGTAATGTACTTACGTCACACCTGGCCATAATGCGAGGTTTACCGCACGCTACCCGTACGGTAAAACTAGCATTATGGCCAGGTGAAAACGTAAAATTGTGTAATCAGCACGGCAGTGAACAAGAAAGCCCGAAATCGCATATTAATACCTGCACGCCTAGCACTAGACGGCTGCGACATACTCTCGATTTTTCTCGCACTATCCGTCTCTCTCTTATTAGAACATTTAGTAAGAGAGGTATAGTGCAAGAAAAATCGACAGTATGTCGCAGCCGTCTCGTGCTAGCCGTGCTGCGATTTCGGCCTTTCTCTCTTTTACAGCCCTTGGTAAGTATTAGCAAAGGTATTAGTAATGTAATATACTAATATTCAATTATTAATCGGTAATGCTACGTTGCCACACCGCGCTACCGATAGACGCGCGCGCGCTCACCGCGCGGCGCTGGTTGATTGGCGTTGTTGCCATTTCGTACACTGGACGTGAACTGGCTATCGAATCGACTATGAGCGTGAAGAGAGAGCGTATACCTATTACCTACAATACCTACCCTACATATCCTAACCTGTAGTAATACATTTCATTTCAATTCGCTTCACTATCTAGTTGTATGCGGGCGGATTTGCGTTGTGCCGGTTGTGCGATTATTGTGAGGTAACACACAGTTTGTGACTCGTGTCTTGTCTTGTGCCTTGTGCTTGTGATAGTTGTGAACTTGTGATTTATTTAACATGGGCCGTAAAAAAATGCGGTGTACAGGGTTTACGACCTTCACAACGATCGTACGGCAACTTGCATCATAGGCGAATGTAAAAAGCTTTTGAAGGTTAGTAATCATTGTTTATTTTGTCAAAAATAGGGACCTTGTTCCGAGTAGTGCTGGTGGTTGCATTGTATTATTGTGACTATATTAACTACGACTAAAGGTGGTTGCCCACCGGAGGGGCGAGACGAGACGAGGCGAGGCGAGATTTGAAATCGTATGGGAGTTACTACCTATTTGCACCGCGCGCGCGCGAGTAAGTCCCATATAAGTTTCAATTCTCGTCTCGCCCCTCCGATGGAAAACCACCTTGATAGGTATCTATTATTAATACTGTATCGATAACAATAAGAAAACGGTCAAGTGGTTGTCGGAACAAGCACAAATTTAGGGTTCCGTACCGTACTCTTAAAGGGTTTTTCCACATGCATCTATGTTGCGAATTTTTGACTTACCGTATACCTAGGTTTTTTAAGAACAGTAGGTATGGATATACGGAATGCAATCTCGATATATATATCGAATATACCGCTAATCATTCGGTTTTGTACATCAAAATCCAACCTAGGGTTCGTATTAAGAGGCCCCTCGGACGCTCAGATATCGATTTTGAACGAAATCGGTCCGTATTTAACGAATTTAAAGATGGCGGTCACTTTTCGAAAATCCAACCTCGAATTCGTTTTAAGAGGCCCCTCGGACCCTCAGGTATCGATTTTAAGCAAAATCGGCCCGTATTACAATAATTTCAAGATGGCGGCCACTTTTCGAAAATCCAACCTCGGATTCGTATTAAGAGGCCCCTCGGACGCTCTGATATCGATTTTAAGCGAAATCGGACCGTATTAAAATAATTTAGAGATGGTGGCCACTTTTCGAAAATCCAACCTAGGATTCGTATTAAGAGGCCCCTCGGGCCCTCAGATATCGAATTTAAGCGAAATCGGACTGTATTAAAATAATTTCAAGATGGCGGCCACTTTTCAAAACCCAATCTAGGATTCGTATTAAGAGGCCCCAAGGACCCTCAGATATCGATTTTGAGCGAAAACGGACCGTATATAAAGAGTTTCAAGATGGTGGCCTTTTTTCGAAAATCGAACCTCGGATTCGTATTAAGAGGCCCCTCGGACCCTCAGATATCGATTTTGAACGAAATCAAGCCGTATTTAAAGAATTTCAAGTTGGCCGACTTTTTTTAAAATCCAAGCTCGGTTTCGTGTTAAGAGGTCCCTCGGACCCCCCGGTATCGATTTTGAACGAATTTGAACCGTATTTAAAGAATTTCAAAATGGCGGTCACTGAAAATCCAACCTCGGATTCGTAATTCGTATTAAATGATTTAAGAATAATAAAAATGGCCGCCAAGTAAAGTAGCTTGTTACATACTAAGTCCCTGGGCGACCGCGCTCAGCTCGGGTGAAAATAGGGAAAATACGGAGAAAACTAATTTTCCCGGACGTGAGACCTAGCTAGATCGATTTTTCGCCTCCGTAAACCCGTATATTCCAAATTTCATCGAAATCGTTAGAGCCGTTTCCGAGAACCTGATTGAAATATATATATATACAAATATTGCTCGTTTAATAGCATAGGATAGGATAGGAATAGGTACTGCACTTACCCATTTCTGGCAATCCATTCATGTTGAAAAATAAACTCCTGGTACTAATATAAATTCCGCACTCGGCGACGCATGCACGTGAATGAACACTGGCACTGGCTCTATTACTAACGATGGAATCAAAAGTTAAATAAGCTGCTATTAACGTTACCTACTAACGTTAAAAACAGTTAAAGATACCTTTGACTTAACGTTAGCTCAATGCAGGTAGGTGTTAGGTAACGTTACCATTTCTTTACCGGTAAAAAGTAGTATAGGTAACGATACTTGGTTTAACGTTAGTTACCAGTTAACGTTAAATCTGTCTGACAGTGGTAACGATTCCAACTTTTTAACGTTATTTGAAGCCCTGACAGCAACGTCGATATTTTAATCAACTGACAATTTATTTATAGGAAGATTCGCAATAATATGTATACCAAAAAATAATAAGTACAATTTCGTATTCATTAACACTATATGGTATTTTTTATATTATCTTATCTTAATAAATCCGTATTAACAAATATTGTTCCATTTACTCCCCAAATCACCCTATTGTGACATCAGTGCCACAACAATCCGGGGTCTAGTAATAACAATACCGATCCTACGCCTCAACCTCTAAATTTTAGCAGGTTAGTATTATTATTATTATTTTTACCCAACAAATCCATACAGAATAACCACATACAGACATACCTCACCCCACCCCCGGGCTCCGCACGTGCCCGACCGAAACATCGTTGCGCACACAGTGTACGGTACAGGCCCCTATACCACAAAACTTTACAAGTCTACAATTCGACGAAATTGTACAATTTTCCATAGAAAAAGTGGTCAATTTTGTCAAATTGTGCGCTTGTAAAGTTTTGTGGTATAGGGACCAGGTGTAGTCGAGCGCAAATATGCGCACCGAAAATCGAAACCTATTTTTTGCATAGCGTCGCCGCCGTTAGGAGTTGTCTGTAGTAGTGTACGCCTCATAACATAATGCAGTATCAAATATCTTTATTTCACCGTTTACCTTTGCGTGATGGATGTAAATATAATCTAACTTTTTTCCTTTCAGAAATTCGAGTCCGAGTACTCCGTCCTCGACACCATCATTACAAGTAGAATTTGATGATGGTAACAATGAGGAAGTCATACCTGAACTTACTGGTCGACGAATCTTCAATGTTGAATACTTATTTGAACAAATGAAGGCTGTGGATCATAGTCCTTTTAATTGCAGTTTTTAAGATATGGATTTTGTGAAGGAGTTGAGATCCGGATTCCAGTCAACTTTTCTGTTCATATGAAAAATGTGTGGCAAAAAAGAAGCATTTAAAAATGAAAAACTAGAGTCAAAAATTAATACAAATGTTCTTCAAGCAGTCGTATGTTCAGGTAGTGGCTTTTCCCAATTAGATGAGCTTTGCGCTCATTTAGATATACCATGTATGGCGGAGAAATCATTTGGGAAAGAGAATATGTTGCTAGGAGATGTTTTAAAAGATCTCTTTAAACAGCATGTATGAGGCAGGACTCGAAGAAAAACAGATGGCAATTAAAAAAGGAAACGTAGATGCTGATGGCGTTCCTAGCATCACTGTTGTAGCGGACGCATCATGGGGCAAGAGATCGTATCGTACCAGCAATTATAATTCTTTATCCGGGGTAGCGTGCATTATTGGGTATGAAACTAAAAAGGTTTTCTTTTTGGGAATACGGAACTCCTATTGTTCTGTATGCGCTGCTGCTAGTAACAAAAACGTAGAGGTCAAGAAACATAGAAATAGTGGCCAGCCCTCTAGTCGCCCGAGGCTTCTATTAAGCGCGTCGCCAAATCTTTATAAAGCCGACGCGCACTTGGCCCCATGGCCCCAAGGTTCAAACGCCGCAAACATGTAGCTGTTTCCTAGGACGGCATATTTGCGGCGCTTGAGGCTTTCGGCCGAGGATGCCGCAGCGCCAGCGGCGGCACTGGTGCTTGGAACATGGGACGGTGCCAGGGTATCAACGCAAGTAGAATCCCAAACTAGCGGCTGACCCATGCTCCAAGGCACCAGCGTCATTCCGTCAGGTCTCTTGCCGTCGTCCCTGGCCAGCCCGCTGGGTTCGAGGACTGCCGGCACTAAATAAATAATACGAAATACGGCAATGAGAATAAGCCCATCGCTCTAAAAGAGACTGAAGCTGCACTCGGAGTGCAAGTATCACCTTGTGGGTTATACATCCTCGAGGAACACCAGTATTTAGGCGCGAGTCCCGACGGAGTCATAGACAATGAAACAATTGTGGAAATCAAATGCCCAGCTTCGGCAGCTAATATGACGCCAACAGAAGCAATTTTAAAGAAAAAAAATACTTTCTGTGTGATGGACGAAAGTGATCTTCAGAAGATAAAATTGAAGCGAAACCATAACTACTTTTATCAAGTCCAAGGTCAATTAAATATTTCAAAAAAAGATACTGTATCTTCGTGGTGTGGACTCCAAAGGGAATATTATTCGAAAAAATTGAAAAGGATACAGGATTCTGGGACAGCATATTTAATAAAATGAGAATTTTTTATTGGAATGCATATTACCTGAAATTATAGATCCACGTCTACCTAGAAAGTTACCGATACGTGAGAGTTCTTCAAAATAAGCGCATTTTTATACTTTCATTAAAAATAAAAACACAACATTGTATGATTCAGTTTTATTTTATCCAATACACCCAATTTTCAACCTATCAAGTCTATGTTTATATGATCATCATTTTGATATCTGGTGGAACATACCCTTATTTGTCACCGAAGTAGTATATAAAATAAAACAACGGGATATCGATTTTAAAAGTAATCGGACCACGCCAAATTAAAATTACCGCCATTTTGGCCACCTATGACCGCTTGTCAGTATGGCCAAGTGACAGTTGATGCTATAACATTGATTTGACAGAGGTGACATAAAAAGTATCAATTTAAAAATGTTCGGTTGTATCTTTACACAAAACCGACTTATTTATTTTCACGAAAAAATTGGTCGCTGACTGACTGGCTTATTAAAAGCACAAAAGATGCCGCTGGGTCGAAGTGCATCCGAAAGGGCACTCATCTAGATAAGATAAGATAAGATAAGACTGGCTTATTCGCTGATTAAAGGTATCTAAGCCTAAATTAGGGTTTTTTTCAATAACCATAGCCTTATGGAACAATAATTAAAGGAACCGAAAATTCATCAGTAATAGTAGGTATCAGAAACACGGTCGACGTAACTAGGTCGTTAAAAGTTACAAAATTGTTGTAACTACTCATTTTGTTGGCAAATCAAAACTTATAGCCTATACATATTATACTTTACGCCACACCTGCCAAAATGTGAGTTGTACCGCCCTCTACGCGTACGGTAATATGGTAATAATGTTTATATAATCTTGGTATGGAGATGTTCTACTGTTATATTTTACTTACCGCAAAAATTTAGCCGTTGTATGAAGATATTTTACTGCGATATTTTTACTGTGACGTCTCTAGCTAGCTCCGCCTCCCCGCTAGCGCGCTCTTGCTTTATTTATAGCGCCCTGTCTCATTTTAGGTGAAACAACAACATTTTAAACCGTTCGTTAGCGCGTGGTCTCAACTCGGAGTTGAGCGCTGCTTACTGCGGACTCTTGAGCGTTATTTTTAAATATGCGCCATCTAGCGGACGGCAATACACGTGCGTAGCCATTCAGCTTAGATAAACTTGCAATGAATGGAACTAGTGACTGACTTAAAATTGCTTTGTTTGATTTTGCTATTTTCGTGTTATGTTGTTGCAACGATGTATTTTATGCCTTCAAATTGATTAATATGATGATTTAGGACACTAAAATGCAACATTTTGACGAATTCAACGATACTTTTTTCATTGCGAGCCTAGTAGCGCCATCGCGAAATGCTTTCTGAACTACTACGATGTTTCCAAAGAGATATCGATCTATATTGGTCTATGATCTTTGATGCGTGATAAGATAGTGTTATGTAAAGGAAATGTATTTGATACTATGCACTTAATTAATATGTACTTAGTAATTAACAATCAACATACTAAACCGTAATCTCTATACCTACCAAATTTCATCTAAATCTATTCACCGGTTTAAGCTTGAAGAGGTAACAGACAGACAGACTGACACACTTTCGCATTTATAATATTAGCATGGATTTAGAGAATACCAATGTCATCTGTTTGAAATTGGTAAACAAGCAATTTGCAAGCGTTGCGTTGCGTTGCGTTGTAGCAAGTTGGCTTGCAGGCGGGCCGCCGTTAGGTTGAATGAATGTATGGAACAGCTGGTATTTTTTTTCGCGATTTGGATACAACTTATTTGATCAATTTTGATCGAGATGACCCATCGAATCACCTCCTAAAATTTGAACGGTGAATAATATTTCACCCTGTATTTTGGAACTATCTTGGAAAAGATAAAAAAATACACCCCTGTAAGTAATTATACCGTTACCAAACGGTGCGTTACCGTACTAGCACGGTTAGAAAGAGACGGATAGTGCGAGAGAGCTCGAGAGAGCTCGCGCGCTGTCTTATGCTAACCGTGCAGATAAAAAAGGTTTCTCGTTCGTAAAAAGGTAAATCTTCAGACAAGACATTTCAAAATGATAAGTACTTAAGTAAATATAAATGAGCACATTCATTAACGATCAATTGCTTTTCATATGTAGGTAACATCGTATTAAAGAACTATTAGGAGTCCTTAAGATTAGGTTAAGTTAATTTTATTACACTCCCGATAAGATTACTTTTTACGAAAAAAATGCATTAAGTTAGAATGAAATATTCAAAACACATTCAACATTATTATTAGTCCAAAATTACGTAGGGCAAATGAGCATTTATGAATACGTAGGTATGTAATATCAATATGTAAACAAATAGGTAGTAGAACTGAATGACTTTAAATTGTTGCCTAACCTAAAACGTCTGATACGCCTGGTCGGTAATATGACCTCGAAATAAAAGTAACGATTACTTTACTACTAAGTAATAAATTAAATAAACACATTATGTCAACATGTTATTAAATTTAAATTGTCAATAGAATGTTAAGACTGTCGCTTCCGGTCACGACAATAAATACTTCCTCTCCAAACGCACTTCCTGTTCCACATACTGTATCTGAAACATGATACGTTGTCTATATTACTATACATAGTTAATTGTCTGTGAGGAGACCGAGGGTTCACAAAATGATAAAGCTGCCTGATAGTTTTTTTATGTTATAGGAGGCAAACGAGCAGACGGATCACCTGATGGTAAGCGATTACCGCCACCCGTGGACGCTATATTGCTTAAAGCCGTTGTTGTTAATATAATAAGCTACTAAACATAAGAAAACTAAGGGATCCAGATCGAAGGTCATTGGCGTATGGGAGCCCCTTAAGCGTGAAAAGGTATTAGACAGTTGCCTCTGCACAACAACCCCACTTCACTTACGTCCGGCTCGTCAATGGAGTCGGCGTCAGAAGGGGTGCGTGGCTGTCACTAGACTAGTGTACGCGTGTACAGTCAGTGAGAGAAAAAAAAAACAATTTGACGGAAGTTTTGTGTTGTGCCGTGTGCAAAAAATAGTTCGGAAAACCCGCGCAGCAAGAAGATGTTGATACCCGCTCAATATTACACTCTTATTTATGGTTGTCCCGTGACCATGGATGTTGCAACACATCCGAAACGTCGGGAGACCTCAGTGAGGTAAATAAAATAATTTAATTATACGCGATTAAATCCCGTATCGCATCAGAAATGAGGCTATCCGCAGCAGAACCAAGGTAACCGATATAGCCCTCCGAATCGCTATACTTAAGTGGCAGTGGGCGGGGCACATTGCACGTAGAACCGATGGCCGTTGGGGCGGAAAGGTTCTCGAGTGGCGACCACGTACCGGAAGGCGCAGCGTGGGTAGGCCCCCCACAAAGTGGACTGATGACCTGGTAAAGGTCGCGGGAGTCCGCTGGATGCTAGTGGCGCAGGACCGGTCATTGTGGCACTCTTTGGGGGAGGCCTATGTCCAGCAGTGGACGTCTTTCGGCTGACATGATGAAGTCCCGTTTCGTATAAATAATGTGTGGGAATCGTGAAAGTTTAAATCAATATATGGATTTTGAATGTTTAGATTTATAGTCTGGGTTAAAATATAGGATAGTTTTTATCCCGAGTCCACGCAGATGAAATCGCGGGTGGAAGCTTTTTTAATGATATTTATACTAAAATACTATTTACATATAATGTGGTACTCGTATATATAATGAATTTAAAAGGAAAACTATCACGGACAAGTAGGCATAGCTATAGTTACCGAGTAACAGTCGACCAACTTAATGTGTACGTTGGAAAGGCCAATTCTCGTACAAATTCGGCCGACGCAACCGCACCGCACGTCGATGTGACTAAGACAGACAGGCAACTACGCAACCCTACACTGCGCGTGTCCCGACACGCACTTGTCCGATTTTTTTGTTAAAGCTAAGTCAGTTAACACTAAATATATTCCAATTATGTGATTTATATATATATAACTTAAAAACATGTATGATATATTATGTTGATTTTGTGTTATAAATGTCACCATTTTTAATTACTAAAAAAGTATTTTTTTATAAAAAATATACGTCATAATGCCTTTTTTAACCCTCCCAAAATAACTAAGATATTATAATGGTTATGAATAATTCATAGATAATTAAGCATTATATATAAATGAATTAACCAAAGTTAAGCTATTTGATTTTTCTTCTGCCTACCCTTACGTGTTTAACCCAAATTACAGTAAATTCGTCAATGTTTCTGATATAATTGACCATTAGGTATTAGCATTCTTTAATGTATGAAGACTAGTTTGGTAACCATCCTATGTAACTTCGAAGTAGAAGTGTGTTTTTTACAATCTCGAACTTTAAATACCTACAGATTTCTCAACTTTGGCATTTTTAATTTCAAAAAAATAAAATAAAAATAATGGTGGTATCTCTAGACTCGTGATTCTTCTTTATAAATATAGCAAATATTATGTGCTTTTAGACAATATGAATAAATCCATATCAACCAAATGGAACCTTTTAAAAACTCGACACATACGTACTTACAGAGATATAGTACCTAAACGTCAACTCAGGAACAAATATTCGTACCTACTCATCGCACAAATAATAGGCCTTACCGGGATTCGAAGTTCGAACCCAGGACCCCTAGCTTCGTAGTTAGGGTCACTAACAACTAGGTTAAACCAGTCGAAGTCAAATGGTAGGTGTACATATTTTATGTGTTTTCCCGTACTAACGCAGGTCAAATACAGTATTATGTGCGGGTCAAGTATGTATAAGTATAATAAAATTGGAAGCAAAAATAAACACGAGGTTCATATTGTTCAAGAAAAAACACGTGATGTGGTTTTTTCACGTGTTCCATGTTCCACGGAAAGGAGCACGTTTTTAAAAATGTGATTAAATGAAATGAAACTTTGTAATACGACCTGCTTGAGTCTTCTCTGCTTAAACGAGCTCATTGTGTTAAGTTTTGTACCTCTAATTGTTAATCGGTAACAAAATCCTTAAGCAAATAAAACCACAAATTAGGTACCGTGTTCCCATCACGAAGATTTTATGTACAGGCATGTCACGGTAATGAATAGGTACAATAATATGGACTATAAATAGATTGATGGGACATTTTTGGCACCAAACTTTACACTACACCTAGGCTGCACACGAGAACGACCTATGCTTTGTGATAGATAATGATTCATTAGCGTTATTTTATTTTTACCCTAGGGTAGGTAACATATTACCATTATTAATATTATTACCATAGGTACCTACAGGTTTTAGAAAGGTCGGTAACGCGCATGCGAGTCCCCTAGAGTTACAGGCGTTCCTAGGCTCCGGTAACAGGTTAGAGGTTACCTTTTACCTTCAAGAGGGCCGTACTCCGCCAACGTGGTACTTATATAAAAATAAGAATTTTCTGGAAATGCCAATCAATGTTTTCATTCTATTTAGTGTTTTGACGAAGTTAATTATTACCCATACAACCATTTCTGGTCGCAAAAATTCAATAGTGGTCACAATTTCCTAGAAGTAGTCGCAGAGTAGAAACGGTTCCACCACATACAAACAGTATGAATCTGGTTGCAATATGTGGTAATATCGTGAACACATTTCGAACAACTATGATTTTGGTTATTTTGTTACGGAAAAGTTTCTACACGTTGCGACTTAATATCGTATGGTAATTTTTGGGAACATAGTGTCGAGTTTGTGACTGTGTGCACTTGACGTGTAAATGTTCCGGAACAAAATGGACACAATGTTACTGGTAACCACTATTTGGTCCCAAAGTTACGTAACTGTTTCGTAAATGTGGTGACACAGTGGGACCAAACGAAACATCATAATTTCATAATTGTGTCGTGGTTCTCAAACTATAGTGCCGGTATTTTTCAGATTTAGAGTTAATGTTTATTATATTACTGAAAAATGAATCGGAAAACCTATTGATGAAAATCCTCAAACTAATTTTATGTCACGCCATTTCGGCAGTAGATTATTAAGTTACGTACTTTTTAAGTACTTAGGGGAAAGCGGGGCAGTTTGGTACACCTTTTTTTGACATTGTTTTTTGCCCACCTAATTAACTAAAAACAAGTATTTTTGTACTTAATTAATAACATAACTATTAAGGTATCCAAATTTATCATTTTTTAAATTAAATTTTACTCATTGAATGAGCTGTATGGATTTAAACAAAAAATGGGATTTGTTCAATTCTGCCCCACCGGCAGGGTACTTTGATACATCGCATGGGGCACATACATGTATCAAAGTGCCCCTTTAATGTCTTACACTGCCCTACATCTGAAATGCGTATAATGGAACAAACACATTGAAAAAATTCTACTTTATTTATATTATTGCGGTTAGTCGTCCGTATATACGTCTTTACCATTATCTAGAGAGAAAAAAGTTGTCAATATTTACGGTTGAAAAAACTAGCAGGGGCAGTTTGGTACACTTTGGGGGCACTTTGATACGTAAAAAACTGCCCCACTTCCTTTTGTACCAAAGTACCCCAGTAGCCAATTTAACAGAAAACCATTAATTCAAAATAAACTGTTAAGTATTACTCATAAATGACTATATATCCTGGAAACTAATTAAAAATACTCAATGTTAATCATATCGTAGATCCAGTGAACTGTAAAGAAACTCAATACAAATCTGTCAAAAAGTAGTTATTTTTTTACTAAGCAGCCGCGAAAATACGTTGTGCCTCGCCGACCGGCAATGGCTGACTGGCGAGATTCACCGTCGCAGGAGTGTTCTTCACACATACAAAGCCATGATTTAGTGTTGCCGCTGGTAAATTAAAGTTTCTGGGTAAGGAAATAATGTAGGTGTACGAATGTGCCCCTTGTATCTAAGTGCCCCGCTTTCCCCTACTATAATATATTTTTATTACTTTGCGCCGCGGCAATGTGAACACCACCTATCTATATCTAAGGCCGGATTCGACTAAACAGGAATAAGAACTTATCTGAGGTCAAACATCAAAATAGTTTGAACTAGGAATGCAATGTTCGTCGCGTCCATATTTTACGATACTGAGTCTCCTACAATTTTCGTACATCTCGCGAGATCAAAGTTTCCGTATAAATCACAGCATGACCAAAGTTTTATTTAACTGACAAATTAAAACTTACTTGTACCTATTTTAAAATATCAATAATAATATGGATGTTATAAACCATTAAGTGCAGTTTTTATTTCACATGTTGATAATTATTAAATGGCATCATACGTTTTCAGTGAGAAATCTCGCTTTGTGGTCTCATGAGATTGCGAACTAGCCGAGATTGAATTGCATTCCCTAGTTTGAACTAATTTCGAATTAATTACCTACATTTCAAAGAAAGCTTGTCGCGGTCATAGTTTTTTAGGTATTTTTATTAAAACTCTAGGTATTGCAGTAGGTATAGTAAAAATTATAAATGTGATACTTTTCTTACTGTTACTCTGTGTTTCGGGCTGTACATAGGTACTTAACTAACTCCAGAACACAATCACTGTCACTTTCTAGAAAGAAACGAACGGCGTGCGCGCAGCGAGCGTCCGTCTGTGACCGAGTGTGGCAGCCGACTATAGTATAGTATAGTAGCGCGGACGCCGCGCGCCGATCTAATCTAACATATTCTGAATCCGCGCGGTAGGTATTCACCATTCGGCAACATCAAAAGTGGCGGACCGACGCGTGTAGGTACAACAAGCGCGTGCGCGAGCGCGTTATGCATACAAATATGCTTTACATTACATTTGTATCTTAATAAAACCATAAGTAATTATAATGTGTATTTTTTTTCTTTTTTTTTTGTTAAATTTAGATTCTTTTGATATCAATACATCACGAAACTTCTTTGCCTCCCTAATGCATAAGATGATAAGATGGACAGCTCACCCAGTTTTTTTTACGAGTCATGCTAAATTCAAGGATGGATGTGGTAACACTGATAACCATAAAAAAATACTCACGCTTCTTCGTCATCTGTGTCCTTGAATTTAGAATACATTTCTTCAAGTTTTGTGGCTTCGTAAAAAGATGTAATATTTGTAAGTTTTACTCGACATTTTTGTCTCCGCCATTTGGGCTCGTAAACAGTATTTTCATTACTTCTTAAGTTCTCTACTTCATACTTTTTATTCGTCCTTGGCCAGTATAGTAGGTCATTATTCACCCATCCACTGGGAACAGCAGTTACGGCATCTGAGCCTCCTTCTTTGGTGATGACCAACGAAAATGGCATCCTTGAAATATAAAAAAGTTTGAGAATCCTATGTCACTAAATAAGAACATCGCCTCCATTTTAATATCCAAATAAGTCGACACAATGTCGACACAGTATTGGAACAATGTGGAGAGATTTTTCATAGAGATAAATCCCCGTTAAATATTAAAAAATCCTGAATTTCTTTATATTTACCAGCTGAAAGTTAATGATACTAGAAAATGTAAGAATCCTATACGCTATCAATGATATCTGATTGTTATTTTCTCTCAAAAAAAAACTTTATTAGCATTTTCACGTAATTATTTTAATTATCTTTCACAATTTCGAAGGCGCGTTGTTGTAAACTATCTATTTTCCAAAACTACAGGAAGAAACTTAATTCCCACTTACCTTCACTTGCTAGTTATCCGAAAAAACTTAAATTCACTCTCTCGTCTCCGTGTTTTGTTTTTATTATTAAGGGATTTAAAACAGAAGTCAGTAGATGTCAATATGACATGCCCATGAATCAAAAGAACGGAATCAAATGAATGAGTGAATGGAACTCTCATTCGAGTTGACGCAATCACGACACACGGTGTGGACTTTGTGTGGTAAATGGGTTACTTAAGCGTAACCATAAAAATGTGTCAAATCTTCCCCACTTTTGGTCGACCCGACCAAACCGCGACCAAATTGTGACCAAAAATGTTACCTGTGTCGACACAAATTGTGCACACTGTTACCAAATGTTACCAAAAATGGCTGTATGGGTAATGCCTTGGTAACAAACATCCGTGAGCCGTTGGCCGTGTTAATTAGGTACGTTCAACAGAAAAAGTTATACAAAAAATTCAAAACCATTCAATGGTAGAGTGTGCTAGTATTATCACTATTACAGACGGCGATCGGAACCGTCATTCCGGTAGTCTAATTTAATTAGGACAAAACCTGTAATTGCAAGCTAATCACTAGTTTGAAATCGGTGTTTCCGAACGGCCTCCCACGCTTAGATTACTCGCGATAAGAGACAAGCCGCATGCGCGAAACTACATCTTCAATGAACCTATTGTCGTTCTAGCCAGTGTGCAACACCGGTGACGGTGACCGCGATTTGCCAGTTTCGGTCGAGCACGCGGCGCGAGTGGTCGTGCCGCCCTCTATAGGCAATTCTGCTGAAACTCTATTTACACCCGAACTAAAAGTGCTTTTGAATGACTTTTGAAATTCTGTACCAAAATTTATGAGACAAAATGTGCAACGCGCTGTGTATCGCCCTATTCGCGCTGTCTGTCAACCTAGTGCAATCATGGGGTGAGTATCCGAAAATCAGCTGATACGCGAGTTTCACACGTGCGTTTTTTCCGTGTTATGTAACATACGAAGGTTATTAATGAATCCAAAAGTGTCAATATGGAGAGTGGGAGTCATTCTTCATTCACTTAATTGTGTTATTTGGTTAAATAACATCAATAGAGTGGCAATTTATTTGGCGCCACGACACCATTGCCGGGGGGCCGCGAGTCACGTACGCCACTTCGGGCGGCTTGGTGCTACCCGGCCGAGTTAGAGAGCCGCTAACGCGAATGATGCTCGGTGATAAACCGTACCACGCCACTTGGTAGCGTAAGGTTCCTGCAATGTGGAAAACTGGAAAAGCGCCGCAGAGCATCAACGTTATCTTAAGGGCATGTCAATATAGCGATCATATTGAAGAGATCAATAATAATGAGATAAATGATGATAATGTTTTTTTATGCTTACTTAGGCTGACGTGGTAATTAACACCATGATTCTTCAATTAGCATGCATTACGGTCTCGTCGCTGCTGTAGCTAGCTATCTATAGATATTAACTCCTACGTAACCGTGAAAATATACAAGGTCTCGTCGTCAGTGAAATGAAGAATATCATTTTCGTTGTCGTGCGTTTAATGTTTTGTTTAGTATTCATATTCATAATATTTATTGCAACCATGGTGTTTAGGTAAAGATCTTAAGAAAATAAAACTGTCACATGGGCCCTAGTAGGGCATAGCAACAGCAAAATACAAAGAATAAATAATAAATTAATTCATAAGCACTGCAATACAATGTCATTTCCACAGTAGGTATTTAATTTAAATACATAAAAGAAAATTTACTTATTAAGTATTAGTAACGATGTCAGAAATAATTAAATTATAACCGAAAATTCAATTCTAGTTAATACAGAAAGTCAGCAATACAAATTAATAATAATACGAACTAACAGGAAACTTGCCAATGTCAAAGTAATAATTATGATATGTATCATTATTATTTCCTTGACAACAATGAAATAATGATATTAATCAGCGCTCTAGTTAACACATTTTAATTTCCTTACAATGGTAATCAAATCCTTCGGAAAACAATTTATTGCATTCTCAGAAAGATGTCGTTCTTGACTTGATTTATGTCGTATTGTCTACAGAATTGAGAATTAATCGTATTTTCTCGGTGGTAAAGAAAGTAGAACACAAATGTCAATGTCGAACGACATAAGTACATTATTAATCGTTTTTTTTACCTTTGATCTTTTCAAAATTTGATACTCAAAGTATCGCAAAGCAAAATTGTACAAACTAGTAGTGTTTTATTAATAGTTATATGTTATGCCAGGCTGCAAAGTTGTTGTTTGGCGCAAGTGCTGGTATTGAAAGCCGAGCTAGCGAAGGATTGTAAGATTGAACCAGGAACGAAGCGAATGGTTCAAAAGTACAATCCTGAGCATAGCAAGGCTTTCAAGGCACGAGACGCCAAACAACTTTGCTGCCGAGCGAAACACACAACTTTTCACCGCTCCACCGCGAGGAAAATTTATACTCATTTTCAATGAATGTTTGTTAACGTCTCATTAAGATCGAAGCATTTTATAATTATTAAATGGAACATTAAACATTTTTGCATCTTTAAAAACTCCACGCTTACCTAGACTAAAAAAGTCAAAGTATTGTTGGGTACTCACGGGTTAAACTAAGGGTCAAATTATATTTGACATAAGCATATTATGCTTATTTCACTTTTTCCGCTAACTTAGCAGGCATTAAAATTCATATATGTATATCTTCTGCACTAAAATCTATAAATAATGGTGGTTATTTACTTTGAACTTAATGCTTTAGACAAAACAAAATTGAATGTAGGTAAGTATATGAGTTTTTTCTTAAATTAACTTTTCAAACGGTGCGTTCCAAATTTGGAAGAAGCGATTTTTTTTGAAAAATAAACTTACATTTTAAAATTATTTATTCGTATTGTACCCTTATAAGTCATTCTAAATATTAATTTATCGTATGTAATTAAGAAAGAATAAGTATTAAAAAAATAATTTTATCAAAATAATAACGTTCCAAATTCAAAAACTCTTTCCACGCTAGCGGATATTTAATGGGCTTTTGGGCGCAGATTTTGAGCGATAAAGCAAGCCTTTTCGAGCCGATGAGCCGTGAGGTGAAAATGTTATTACTTAATGTTGCTAACCCCTTTAAAAACCCTTCCCCTCCCACCGACCCACATATGGATCAGAGTATTTTTAAACGGTCTTTTCCATTTTTTTGTATCTGCTGACTCCCGCTGACGCACATATGCGTCACTTTTTTAGGGTTCCGTACCTCAAAAGGAAAAAACGGAACCCTTCACCTTTACAGCCTATTATTCCGAAACTACTGAACCAATTACGTTGAAATTTGGTACACATATGTAAGTTTGTGACCCAAAGAGAAACATGTAACGCAAACAAATGAATTTTAAACATGGGGGCCACTTTTGGGGGGTAAATGAGAAAATTAAAAAATAAAGTTTTGCATTTACTATCGTGTTACATATCAAATGAAAGAGCTCATTGTGTGCATCTAAAATAATATTTTTTTTTGTAATTTTAAAATAATTAGTTTAGAAATTATTTAAGAAAATAGCCAAAAAATGACAATCCCCCTCCCCCCCCCCTTCATCTCCGAAACTACTGAGTCTAAAATTTTGAAAAAAATACACAAAATAGTTCTTTACCTACAGATGACAGGAAAACCTATTAGAAATATGCAGTCAAGCGTGAGTTTGACTTAATACGGTATTTGACAAAAATCTAATCAGCTTATTTTTATGAAACGTCAAAAACGCTCCGTTAGTAAAAAAAATTGTGCGCCAAAGGGCAGCGCGTTTAACACTGGGGTATCAGACGGTATTCCGGCCGGTTTCCGGGAGTCCGTCATACCCGTCCTGGTTGACGGGATGCGTAAAAACATTTTCCCCACGAAAAAAAGGGCAGGGCAGGCTAAATGGAGTTTTATTGTAAAAAAAATACAGATCTAGGTAAGCTGGGAATTTTAGTTTTTTTTTTATGGTACCTCCCCTTTTTTTTCTCGCCAAACCCATGAGGGGTATCGTTAGACAGCCTGTTCAAAAATATTTTGGGTTTCTTAAAAACTGAAATTAATGTACCCAGCTGACGTTACCTAAGTTCTCTAGTTCAAACATTTATAGATCGAGTTTGCAGAATCGACAAAAAAATACTATTATTATTGGTCCTGCTCCCAAATTTTCACGAGAATCGGTTAGAAATGCGACCTGTCCAGGGGAACAGCCGGACTTACAAAATCATTTCGGCACAAGCTGAAATGATTTTGTAAGTCCGCTTCCATCGCTTCGCTCTCTCATTCAATTAATAAAAATATTAATTTAGAACATCTACATGTGACATTCCTCTCAATTACGATGGAAACCCTCCTGTCATTACCTAATGATTTTTTAATTCGGCCAGTCGTGCGTCAACCCATTAATGGCGGGTCGCCATTCAAGCCACCGGTGAGGTCAAGCGCATGCATTCGATAACCCTATTGTCCTATATGTATCAGAAGGTCTTAATTTCTAAGACGTCTATAGTCGTCGACTTAGGGTCATCCTTCGCCATAAGGGCAGGTTCTATGAACATTTAAAGTTGGTAACACTTCGTAATAAATAATATTGATAATGCCTGTACAGTCCATTACATCGGCTACACAGTGTTGAAACTAACAGAAACGGCATTTTATGCAATAAAAAACTAAAATCCCTAATCCGGCAATACATACTTTCAACTTTTTTACAGTCCATTACAACGGCTACACAGTGTTGAAACTGACAGAAACGGCATTTTATGCAAAAAAAACTAAAATCCCTAATCCGGCAATACATACTTTCAACTACTTGAAGTGTAGTTTCTAGAAAGTCAGTAGCGAAACGTTATAGTTTATCAAGGTAGTTGACCAACTTTTCGAACGAGCCTTAGGAAGACTCAACTGTCATTATTCTATACAAAAAATAATTTAAGAACTACCCAAGCAGAAGTAATGGTACGCAAAATAACACGCCCAAATGATCAAGACAGGAGGATCATCTTGACATTGCGGGTCATTTTGAGCACTTGAGCCGCGTAACTACTTTCGCTGCTGACTGTACATGCTAAACAATCGACCAGCTGTACGAAACACTTGATAAAAAGGGAAAATAATAGAATCCATAAGTCCGTAACCCATTTTGCCTCGGACAAATGATGACGCGGCCGCAGCCTGTAGGTTTTGAGCGCTTCTAGCTTTTTGTCCAATGCTGAACGCTGATGTATCTCAGTGACCTAACCTTTGTCTTCGTTTTACTGACAATAGCTCATTTCTAGGACAAGCCCGAAACTAGGGCACGGCCAGTAAATTCGAACATGTAAGACATTTTATTTAATAATGACTATGTACTTGTAACCATTTTCGCGAGGTAACGATTGTGAAGCGTGACCGCAGCTATCTATCTGTGCTTCCATCTAGTACTGAAGGGGCTATGTAACTGACTTACAGTACAATGTTCAATGAAATTGAAATTATCAAGTATAATACATTTAAACGTGAGGAAACCGGTTTAATCCCGATGATGTTTAGTTCTCCCTCTGGCTTGGAAGGTCAGATGGCAGTCGCCTTCGTAAAACTAGTGCCTACGCCAAATCTTGACCAAAGCAAACCCCGGACTCCTTTGGAGTACAACCGGGAAAAATCGCTAGGAGAATGATGATTGATGATACACTCAAAACGGGTACACTTGCATAGAAGTCCCATGCAAAATATACCCGTCTTATTTTGCTGAATTTGTTTTTTGGCAAGGTAACTCTCTAAGCCTAGGTAGCCTTCCGAATCGCTAAACTTAAGTGGCAATGGGCGGGGCACATAGCACGTAGAACCGATGGCCGTTGGGGCGGAAAGGTTCTCGAGTGGCGACCACATCCCGGAAGGCGCGGCGTGGGTAGGCCCCCCACAAGGTGGACTGATGACCTGATAAAGGTTGCTGGAGTCCGCTGGATGCGGGTGGCGCAGGACCGGTCACTTTGGCACTCCTTGGGGGAGGCCTATGCCCAGCAGTGGACGTCTTTCGGCTGATATGATGATAATAAAGCCCAGTAAATTGACAGGACAGTAAATAGCGGTTGTCACACTAATAATAGTACGAAACGTTCGCGGTCGCTTCAGGGTTGCTTCTGTTCCCGAAAAGCCAACAAATACCCGCCTAATGTGGTACGGGTATGTTATGCGGAGAAACAATGACTACGTCGTAAAGCCCAATTACCCAACCCGACAACCCAAGACAGAATGTCTGGGCGCCCTAGAATAAGGAGAGCCGACCCCACCTTACGGGGGATAAGGGAAGTAAAACCATAATTCATGCAAATAAATGATCTGAAATTCTGAATAAACATATTCCCAGACATTTCCAACCGAGAAAGGTAAAAGAGGGTAGGTACCTAACTCGGGGCACGTGTGGTTATCTGAGACTCCTGTTTTCACTAAGAACCTAATATCCCTAATTTAGTATTTGTTTGTATGAATATCCCCGATCTCTGGGTCAACACGCAAGCTTCGGCTAATAGAGGATCTAAGCACTTTGAAATTCTCTAAACTGAACATTAGCCACAGTAATATACCTATTACCTAGTCTTATTACCGGTGCACTTGTGTTCCTATTAGTAGTTAAAGACTTCTTTTTTTCTTGGCTGAGCGGTTGGAGATTTACCGGGTAATTGGGTAACTAATTGTAATGAAGTAAGTGTATTAAAGACAGTCTGTCGTTAGATGAATGATTATGGGCCGAAGATGGCATCAAACGTCCGCCATAAAAAAGAACCACGTCGGCGGCAAACAAAGGTTACGGCCCGCCTAATGCATGCTTGCAACTGCAGGGGTGCTAAATGCGCGTTGCCGACCGTAAATACTAGTTAGTCAATGATGTCTGCATCAAAAATAGGCAATTGCCTCGTTGGTTATAATAAGTCTGACAATACGATAATAAGTCTAACAATACTACTGTGTGGTCGGACGCGTGCCATTTTTTGCAAGAAAAAGGTTAGCGCCACATAAAATGTTCATTGTATAATGAACTCTATCATCTTATTCAATAGATTCAAAATGGACTAAAAGATAAAAAACCCGCTCCCAGCGAGCCAGGTACAAGGCGCTGTGTGTGGTATTTTATCTCGTATCTAATTTGGAATCTATTGCAAAAAAGATAGGGTTCATTATTCAATGAACATTTTACGTGGCGGTAACGTTTTTCGTTCGCAAACAAAGGCTATTCATGAGCTCAGTACAATGGCCATTCATGAGCTCAGTTCAAATAATTTAAACTTTGCTAAAAGAAGTGTGATAATTTCTATCACTAAATAAGGTTCGTAAGGCGCGTGTGCTAGCGTCATGGTCATTCGGCAAAATTTGCAGGGCATTGACATCGTGCCCGCTATAGTAGATATACATATATTCCTTGACACAAGCGTAGATGTTTACGCGACATCCAAATTCTGACCTATTTATAAGATCATTGACTCCAAAGCTAGGTTTATAAATGGAAGGTTTTTCATAATTATATTAGGTATGGTACGGTACGCCTTACACGAAGTATACCTTGCACGTTATTATTATATCAAATTCAAATATAACTATACTTAGTTATATTATTTTTATACAAATAAGCAATATCTTGAACGTCGATCAGCCCGTGTTAACGTGTGTTGATGGTAATTGCATTGATTTGAAATTCGGTAATCCTTAATTTACCGGAGCCAAAATGGCAAAAAACGGAACCCTTATAGTTTCGCCATGTCCGTCTATCCGTCTGTCTGTCCGTCTGCGGCTTAGCTCAGTGACCCTTACTTACTACTAGAAAGTTGTAATTCGGCGTGGGTATAATAAATCAATCACGCCGACAAGATGGTAGAATAAAACTTAATTGAATTAAGATGATCCTCTCAAACCAAGAGAAAAAACCATAGCTCAAGATAATTTCGCTTTATTTGAAATTATTTAACCTCCATTTTTTTAACTGTCTATCTCTACTTTGACTTGGTCGCGTATCACATTGTAAATATATCTAACTCTTGGTAGGTTTTCAATCAGAAATATTAGTCAAACAATTTTATCGGCAGACAAGGCAATATTATCTAAAGGTTAATCCGAAAACATAAGTGGAGAATAATAACCATAACTTATCATTATCACTTCAGTATCGGATCTAAAATTATGGCGCCTTTTTGACTTGTTTACTTATCTTAATCTGACATGATAACTTTAAATGAAATTTCGAGAATTTTGATTAATAATCACGACTTGAAATGGGTCCAAGGTGCATTCATTCTCGTAGCGAAAAGTAATTATAATAATTTATTTAGGAGGGGCACAGGTATAGTTCTTATAGTGCTGGTATTTTTATAAATAGATTCACGCAATATGGTTACAAGTCTAAACATCGATAGAAGCGGTCTTACTTATAAAAATCACGACCACACATTTCAGTGCTTGCTTATTAAGGGAAGTTACACACAACTTAACTTTTTCCGCGGTCGACGTGCCTGCAAACTTTGAAAAGTCGTTTCTGAGATTTCGCTATTGAATAAGCCTTGGTGGGCAAAATAATGATACTCTTTAAATACCATAGAATAATAGTACTTAAAGGTACAGAAAGTCTAAGTGTTGACGTTAGCTGTAATTTTTTGGCAATAGACAATCATAGAGTGAGATAGGATTGTCGACGGACCACATAACTGAACATTTTAAATTTTAATAGTTTTAGTTTTTTGGTTGTTTTTATGTTTGGCCCGTGTGGGTTAGAAGTTCACCACCCCCTTTCTTCCCGTGGCTGTCGTAAAAGTCAACTAAGGGAGCAGGGTTGAAGTGTGTTGTGGGCGATGGGCTAGCAACCTATCACTGCAATATTACATTTTGTCGATCTCTTATACCCACATTTATGCTAAAAGTGGCGCTGGAACATGAGTTTTATGTGATCTGCCTACCCCTTTTGGGAATAAAGGCGTGATGTATGTATGTATGTTTGCTATGGAAATAACCACCGGGCGTTATCAAAATAGAGCACATTGACGAAACTGCAGTGCAGTCAATGTTATTACACAATAGAACTGAGGATATTAAATTCAGCCATCTCGTACTTTAAGCAACCGTCACGCTAAAGAAAACAACTGATGATGAATACTCGCCTATAAGAATAAAATGTGTGTCAAAAAAGTTTTCAAAAAAATTGTAAGTAAGCAGTATATTATATTGTATAACTATTCTACTATTATAATGTAATAAATATAATAAGAATATAATATCCATTAGATATATATTACCAAAGCATATATTACTATACTGTAGCATTATGTTTAAGTCAAACTATTAACTAGTTTTGTAAAATTAGATAAGTTATTTTATTATAATAAGTCTGTGTTAAAAAAGTTTAAGTAGTTAGTGTTTTTGTAGATTTTTTTAGTAACAAATAAATAAATAAACTATTCAATTGTACAGTGGCAGAAAGTACTTTGGCTCAACTTGGGGATAGGTATTTTAAATTGCTAATTCTTTCTAACTGATTAATTATTACATAATATTATCCTACTAATATTATAAATGCGAAAGTTTAGATGTTTGGATGTTTGTTACACAATCACTCTTAAACGGCTGAACCGATTTGAATGAAATTTTGCACGAAGATAGTTTATAGCCTGGATTAAAATATAGGATAGTTTTTATCCCGGGTCCACGCGGACGAAGTCGCGGGCGGAAGCTAGTATTAATAATAATACAATTCACTGGCAAAAAAAAATTAGTTTAGGTACAGTTCGCGTCACATAGTTAGTAGCAGCCAAGGTAGCCAAATATTTCAGTACACGTCTTTATTACTGTAAGAATAAGGGTGTGTTACGAAATATTTGGCTACTCTGGCTGCTACTACCTATATGACGCTGACTGTACTAAATGTAATGTAAAAAATACACTTCAACACATGTACCTATAAGATCGTTCGATTTCATTCTGGAAAGATCCATGTAATAAAACACAACAATGCACACAACATACTCTCGCACATGAACCGTTTACATAACATCGGGATTTATAGTCATTTACAAACAATCGATGTACTTTGGGTCGGTGAGGCAATTGTTTTCACATGTTTTTATATTTTAACAAGAGTGGTCACGTGTTGATTTCGCGTGACACTATCTTAGAACTGACAAATTGAGTCCGCAGTAAGCTCGGCCGAACTTCACCTTCCCATACAAACGCAATTACGCTCTCATTTTAAATCTACGTGTTGGATTGTGACGAAACTTTGCATATACAATGACATGAGGTATATCTATGTCTGTAATTAGTTTATATGGTTCCAGTTTATAAAAAAAAACGAAATACAGCAAAAAGAAGTTTTGTATGAAAAACTTAAATTCTGAAGAAATATCTGAAGCTACATGAACAAATTACAGATATAGATTTACCTCATGTCATTGTATATGCAAAGTTTCTTTTCCAACACGTAGTTTTAAAATGAGAGCGTGTCTACGTTTGTATGGAGAATCAAGCATACTGCGGACTCTTAAGGAGTATGTTCCACCTTGCTTTTCGCCTCTATATCAACATACTAGCATCTTCTTTCAACTCAAACTATCTCTATACCAAATCGCCTCAGCGTGCAGCGGTTTAACCGCGAAGAGACAGACAGACACACTTTCGCATTTATAATTTTGTAGTATAATTAGTATGTATCCATCCATACTACTACACTACTTCGCACTTACTACGAGGTTAGAATTATTTGGGTATTAAATAAAACTTCAAATTAACGCACGCACGACAGCGAATCATACTAAATACACACACGCATATATACAGTCCAGTAATGTGACATTAGTAGGTATCCCCGTATAGAAAGGCGTAAGGAAGTACACATTTACATATCTATCTACAAAATTGTTTTTTTACAAATTCATAAGTCGCATCCCATTCGTGCGTCCCTGAAAAATGTATCTTAAATATATTTATGCCATCCTATTAGTAATTTAATAGAAATAGCCAAATAGGACCTGTTGAATTGGGTATTCTTACAAGTGTAAATTCCTAAATATAGAAACCCCTTGAAAAGAGAATTTGTATGTGTTGGTTATTGTGATTGTGGGAACTGTGCCTGTACCTGTGGGGAGGAGAGCTGTACCGTTATTAGTATATTTACATAATTAACATTATGATTAAAGATATCAATAGAGTATTCAAGCCTGCTTCAAGGTGAACTTGCATTGCTCATCTGATATTCACATTCCACTACAAATATGGACGACAAGATGAACTCTGTTTTTAGGTATCTACACAACATAATACTACGCTGAATGGCAAAATATGACTCTTGGAATGGATCGGATATTAACTACCTAAGTACCTATTTATATAATGTAAGCAGAAATCGACTGCTTGACCACCTAAGCGCATATATGAAAATTGAAACCGCGCCTCTAATAGGCATGCTCGTATCATGTCAGTCTAAAATGTATTGTCAGGTATATTACTTATAGGTAATAAAATGTGATAACTTCTCCGGTAGGTACTCATACCCACTACTAATATCGTCTAAATCGCTTACGCGATATCAGCGTGGAAAGTAACAAACGGAAGAGTTATCTTTTGGATAAACAGATATTATTTAATCAATATCAAATTTTGTACTTTTTGCATGCCGAACTTTGATAAGCATACTAAAATAAAGCAAAGTGTAAAAAAACCGAAAGTAAGCTTATGAGTATATTTATGACTTTTACTTCGTTTCGATTCGAACCCCGGGTGGGCGAATTCTAATTAGATACTCACTCGTATAAGGAGCTGACATTAATCCTAACATCGAGTACTATATAAGTATATAAGACTAATTTTATGCATCGACGACGAAGCCAAAGTCAAACAAAAGAAATTCTAAACAATACGTGACATAAAAAATAACAGGTACAATATAGCATAGTACGTACGTTTGCTGACGCGACTATATGTAATTTTAAAGTGAAAAAAAAAATGCTTGATAGATGAAATTTCTTTTTAAATTTTGACCCTAATCTGAAATCAAATCCACATCGAATCTTGAATTGTAATTGTATGCACGTATTGTTTGAGAAATTCTATGGCATCACTAGATTGACATTATTTTCCAGATTATCCCTGGTACAATATACATGGTACGTGCATGGTACCTTATGCCAAGTACCTACAAATTACCATTTATCTTTAATCCAGTTGGGTTGAATACGGTTTTAGTTTTCAATATCCAACCTAAATACTTATCACCTGTTTATTATGCAATGTCAATCAATCTACCTATGTATTTCAAAACAAGAATTGTATATAAAGTGATAATGATGCCATGATGTTTACGTAATTCGCTCGCTGAATTTTAGATAATTTTATCATGGGGTGACGTTTGTTGCTTGCTGGATTTAAGATAGTTACTTATATCATGGAGTTCCTCGTAACTTGTTTTTCTCCATGGCTTGTTTATGGACTGAACTGATAACCCATGGCATGGAATGCTACGTGCCTCGCTGCATGCCACTAAGTTCAAGATAAGAGTTCAACCAGATTCAAGTTTTATCGTGTAGGCAGAAATTATTACAGTCCGTCTAATCTCCGTGAATGATTTCACGGCGAACCAAACATTGAAATAATTTTGTTATCTTGCAGATGACTTCATTGCAATAATTAAAATCTTGAAAGAGTAGGATTGTCGTAATGAGTGGGCATAATGTAGTCAGATCAGACTTCCGTATAAATGAGTACAACTAATTTACTTACATATTTAATGATTTTTTTGCTGTCTACTTGTTTTCCAATTTTATGCTGGTATTTTATCACTTTCTATAGACTAAAACTAGTTAGAATCGATAGTAGGTCACATTATTGATAAAATCTTGCACGATTATCATCATTTTTAGTGTAGGGACATCAACTAATTTATAATAAGCGAAATTGACCTGACGTACGATAGTGAACGTACATTTATAACGTACTTAATTTGACGAACCGAAATTAGAATAGGATAACAACAAAATTGCGTTGAATGGAATTATAACTTTACTGTTTTGTAAGTGACCCTTGGACCTACTGCGTGTAATTCATACATTTGGTTACCTACGTCAACCCAATTGGATAGACTTATTCAGAAATAATCCAAGTCACTATTAATTCGTTCCCATTACATGCTATTGGTGTTTATTTTATGTCGATGATGACTTCTGTAAGTTTTATTTTATTACCAACCGGAAATGTCTGTCTTTTAAAGTGTAAAATTGATTGACAAATTATTCACGCCGGTCGGTCGTTAGGTCGTGGGTTCACAATTTCACATCTCGCTTGAGTCAAGTAGTTTTTCATAGTTTAATTCAATTTAGCGCTAGAAGCGTGCCTAATCCAATTTGAAATCATATTATTGACATGGCTACGGATAGCATTAAGGTATGAAAATTGAGCGGTTAAATTGCTTACAACGTTAGGTGTTACAGGGTCAGAATAAAAAATTACCAACATACCCACGGTTGGTTTTATTTTTCTAACTAAGTGAGATGTCATGACATGTTTTAACGTCATCCAAACCGACTGATGACTATCTGAATAATTACGCATACAAAAGTAAAATTGTATATTGTTCCAGACGGGAACAAGGGGAGATGATTTAAACCATCATATTTTTTTTTTAAGGGGACAATCTTACACAAATCGACCTAGTCCCATAGTAAGCTCAGTAAGGCTTGTGTTATGAGTACTAGACGACGATATATATAATAGATATAAATACTTAAATACATGGAAAAACATCCATGACTCCGAAACAAATATTTATGCTCATCACACAAATATTTGCCCTTACCGGGATTCGAACCCAGGACCTTCAGCTTCGTAGGCAGCGTCACTACCCACTAGGCTAACCGGTCGTCAAAATCATTGAAAGAAAGACTGTTTAATGCAGTTTAAAGTAATACACATTTTGGTTTTATGTGGAGTGTTTCGCTAGGCGATAGAAAGGCAAGTGTGTCAAGCAGAGGGCTCTGATGGATGGCGTGGGTGTGTGGTGAGCTAGGATTGGCTAATTACATGTATCACGCAATATTTAAGCTATCTGATTGGCAGAGGCTCGATACAATGCAAATATATGCCTTGTGTAGTGTAAATAAGGTGTATAAACTCTCTCCATCCCACCCTATCAAGAGCCGCTTCCTTGGTTTTTTCACACAACATTAAAACTTACATTTTATATTTCTAAGAAATATACACATATCTGTCTTTACGAGACAGGTGCGTACAAAGCGCGAGCTTAAAGAGTTCGCAGTAAGCTCCGCCGAATTTCACCTTCCCATACAAACGTAGTTACGCTCTCATTCTAAAACTACGTGTTGGATTGTGACGAAACTTTGCATATACAATAACATGAGGTATATCTATGTCTGTAAATGGTTCCAGTTTATAAAACAAACGAAAAACAGCAAGAACAAGTTTTGTATGAAAAACTTAGTTCGCTGTATTTTTTTAGTATGGTATCTGAAGCTACATAAACTAATTACAGACCTGGACATACCTCATGTCATTGTACATGCAAAGTTTCGTTACAATCCGACACGTAGTTTTAAAATGAGAGCGTAACTACGTTTTGTATGGAGAATCGAGCTTACTGCGGACTCTTAAAAGTGTTAAACTCTCGTATTATCACAATTGAAAACAACGTCGACGTAACACGTAATTTAAGTATCTATTCTGAACATAGTGATTCCCAACAATGGGTAATAATTGCTGAGTCGCAATTGACCCGGCAAAGTATTTGCTACGAAAGCTATTGTAACGAGACTCCGAAAGTTTCGCGACGACGTACATGACTTGGGTCACGTACGCCGAAAGTGGATTCTATATATTATATAGTACGTGTATGCTTTTTAGTTTAGGTATAAATTGTATCTCAAGTAGGATGCCTGGGATTGATAAGTCAGGTCATAATAATATGGGTGGGCGAACTCCAATGTAAACAATTCGTTTTTATTACCACAGGTTCTGGAAACTGACGTATGTAAATAATGTGCCAAAGACACACATATTTATATCCATATCCATATTTCAAAAAGAAATGTTTTTACGTCATTTGATAGCCATGAGCTCAAAGGTGGAGGTTTGGGATAAGATCGCCTTTGTACCTACTTTAATCTTATATATAATGTTTATGTTTTAACCTGTTTTGTGCACAACAAAGTGCTTACATATACATAGATACCATACATATGCATGCAAACTTTGCAGAGTTCAAGACTACTATTATAGGTAGTTCGATTTGTGTATGATCTTGATCGTCCCCAGTCCCCAACAAAATAATGGAATTTTGTTCTGAGATAGATACAAATACAAGTATAAAACCCGATGCAACGAAAACCTAACACAATTTCAAATGAAATTCAACGGGATAATACCCTGCCTATGGCAACCTCAATGTTATTTTATAATAACTACCTACTTTAATAATGAATGAAGGATGGAAAATTACTGAAAATGATAAACAATAAGTAGTGAAGAAACGCGCGTAAGCTCCACAAGGAGATCAGTAAGCGGTTAAGGGAGGCTACGGGTGACCCTCGGGCAGGCAGCTTTCTCGCCCAAAGAATAGCGATTGCTATTCAGCGCGGGAATGCTGCCTGTGTGATGGGCACCCTGCCTAAAGGGCAAAATTTTGACACATTTTTCTAATTGTAATTTATTATAATTAGTTTAATATCATTTTGTATATGTATACTTTAGTAAATAAAGTCTATGAAGTATAATATAATAATATCTGTATCTGATATCACAAGATGTGCGCCGATGTTGCAATTACAATTTACGATATGTAAAAAAAAAAAAAAAAAAATAAGTAGTGAAGTATTTCAATGCGTTAATTCGTTCTAAAATATTTTAAAGTCTAACAAATTCTTTACGTGAACCCATGAGTAACAGAGGTCAACGATAATTTTTTCGAGTCGTAGTTAAAGATTTAACAGAAAAGCACTCGCAAATCGTTAATTATTACTTTACCTTATGGTTATGACCTTATCGAGGTCGAATATTTTGGCTTGTGGGAGTTTTGGGGCTTGAAGGGAAAGGAATGGCATTTTCATGGCCTCTCTTCCAGTATATAACGAGATATATCACAAATTTACAATGCATTTGTTTATTAATTTTATTCTCATTATATTTTTTTCATTACAATTATAATAAAATTGTAAAAACCAAGCTACGATATCACCCGAGACTCATAGGAGCTACTTAAGTATTGCTCTGTATTTGGATACAGACAGAGGCTCTGTTTTAAGTTGTAAATAAATAACGTATTTCTATATCTAACATTAGGTACCTGAGGCTCTAGTATAAGTTTTACCGAAACAAAACTTTACGATCGCGTTTGCGTTTTACCCTCAATTTGTATGGGATTTGACAGCTAAACGCGAACGCGGTCGTAACGTTTTGTTTGGGTAAAACTTATACTAGAGCCTCTGTGCGAATCTCCGATCGTTTGAACCGCTCGGTTTTGACGTCATTATCGGCTCAAGATTATTTCATCAGAGGTAAAACGTGCCGCAGAACCATTTATCAAAAAAGATTCAGTATACTGGAATTGACTAACATCTCCATCAAAAGTAGACTCTGATACTCGTACCTTTTAATAGTATTTGCTGCCTACGACAATGACGAAAAAAAACGCCTTAAAAACGCTGAATATTCGCCCACCTACGCAAGTGTACTGAACGAGATTCATTGAGTTTCGCGTATTCGTATCTGGGGGCACGGGAGTGCCCCCGCCAAGACGAGCCAAGCGAAGCGCAAGGGCACTACCTACCTTTTCTCGAAGCGCTTCGTCGTATTTTTGAACCTTCTTAACTTGGGTTTGGATTATACCAGATAAACAAATTAGTAATATAGACCCGTCACTTATTAATATCATCATAAATTCATTCGGCGTGAAAGTCTATGCGGCGAACGAGATGTGCCCAACAAAGCCAAGATGTAGAATTTGTAGAGCGTGGCTGGTAGTGGTAGAGTTACGCCGTGCGGAGTAGGAAGCTTGGCGCTAATTGCGATCTGATCTTTTTCATGCTGAAAGCTGTATGAGCTATGGTCACTTTACATGTAATGTTTTTGGTGGGATCTTAAATTAAGAATATTAAGATAGGAAAGGGAATAGGAAAGACCTACGCAGTTCGCTATCTCATGTCAAATTATTTATGAAGCAGTGATTTTGGAGGTCATAGCTTCTTGATAATATTGCGTAATAGTAACTGGTATCCGATGTACGCAAATAAATTAATTGTATGGGATGACGTTAGTTACATCATTTATATTAGCTATATCTAGGTTAAACTAGTGTTAGCAAAATATAAAATAGGCATGCTTTTTTTTAAATATTGCTCGTAGCTTTTGAAACTCAAAAAATGATGGTCTTGCATAACACTGACTCAAAGTTTTTTTGTTTCTCTCGCAGATTGAATTTATCTAATAATTAAAAGTTTGTTCACATTTTGTCGCTCTTTTATACCAAGCCCACATTTATGCCTAAATTGGCACTGGAACATACGTTGCATGTCCTCTGCCAACCCCTTTATACATACATACAAAGATTAACGCCTTTATTCCGTATGTATTATAAAAATGTAATTCTATGGAAGCCACGTCCTTGCATCTGCCCTTGATAATATATACGAGTAGGTTATACTAACCGTTAATAGTGTCGCCTCGGCTAGTATCTTTTCCATAAATCAAGTATATCAAGTCTGTCTGCCCTTTGGCTTACACTCAGTACGTCTTGACAACAATGTAAAAAAAACTTGAGTAAAAAAGTAGTGAGAGAATTACCGCCTACTTGTCTGTTATGCCAAATGAGGATCTAATTTACAAAATTAAGCTAAATTGCAGCACTCAATGACACCTGCAGAATAATCACTGGATGCCTCAAACCCACTCCGCTGAACAGGCTATACCCACTAGCAGGAATTGCCCCCCCGGAGACCCGCAGAGAGGTGGCGTGCAGTGTCGAGAAACAAAAACAGGAAGACGACACCAGCCATCCCCTCTACGGCCACAAGCTACCACCGTCCCGTCTTAAGAGCCGTAAAAGTTTTATAAGGCATACTACCGCTGCCAAGCTTCCCCCCTCTAGGAACAGACTCGCACACTGGCAGAAGACACGCGCTCCTTCCGATGACTTTGTCCGTCCTGCTGAAGCGCTTCCCGCAGGGCACAAACAGCCATGGCCTACCTGGAGATCCTTAAACAGACTACGCTCCCAGGTAGGCCGCAGCAAGGAAAATCTCATAAAATGGGGTATCCTGAGTGGCTCAGACGCCCGGTGTGTGTGCGGGACGAATCCCCAAACTATGGCGCATATGCCGTCCTGCCCGGCGTGCCCGTCCACAATATGCTCTGGACAAGACCTCCGTGACGCAACAGACAGGGCGTTAGCCATCGCTAATTTCTGGTCCCGCACAATCTAACCACGGCTCAAACAGGAAACCTTCGACACGAGAAGAAGAAGAAGCTAAATTAATTTTGGCTAACCCACTGGGAAATTTGACGCTACCCTGCAATTATCAATTAGTCGCACGCATCTTGTGCTAGCCGTGCAGCCTAGCATGATCGCGTTTATGCCAGACAAAGCATTCGTCCCTCTCGCACTTACTTATTTGTTAGTGAAGGATTGTGCTTTGACGGACATGCTAGCTTGACTGGCAAATTAAATATAATGGCGTGTTCCCGTTATATTAACCGTCACAGACATTGCAAGGTCGTGAGTATTGAAGGCAGGAAAACTATGTGAATTGCGTAGGATATCTCTGATATTGTTTATCAAAAATAGTTAGTAAACACCTTAAGGTGTTGGAATAAAGATTCATTTTAATTGTTATACTTAATTATGGCGAGTTTACTTCCTAGTCAGGTCGGATTTGTGTCACAATCAATCGATGATTAATATCAAGATCAACAGATGTAAGACCTGTATTGATTAAAAAATATTTATTTTTATCAACATTATCAAGTATAGTGAATCATTTGCAAGTAATTTTGATAAATAACTACCTACTTACCTACGGTTCAAATGCTCGACTCGATGATAATGTTGATAAAAAAGTGTTGATATTGATTTTAGGTAAGTATATTGAATAAAAAAAGTATTTATTGTTATCAAGATTATCAAGTACTGGTGAATCATTTGAAAGTAATTTTGATAAACCTGCGCATTTGAACTGTCAAAATATTCAATTTATTAAATATTTAATATTACGATCTCAAGATCACCTTCACAATGACAAGCGTAAAGAACAAAACAAGAGCCATCAATGATAACTTTTATCGAACACTTACATTATACCTTACATAACAATCCTTACTGATAAAAATAATTATAATGTTGTCAAGCAAGAGTACACTCTTACCGCATTACTTTTTACAGTGAACGTGAAAGATATAACTTTTACATCTTAACCCTCTCTAATATGGCTGAAAATGCACAAAGCACTGCCAGCTTCTTAATAGCTATCGTGTGTGTAACTGTGTATGTATCGCTACCACACTATTCACTTAAATATAGTGAGAAAAGTGTATCACTGTCAGCCTTTATCACTTCGATGTTAGATTGAATTTCATCTGGCCTGTGGAAAAGGTTCACTCATTATCATCATATTCATCATTATCCCCTTGTAATCGCACACTGCTGAGCATAAAGCATAAGCCTTCCTTGAGTACGCCACTTATCCCGGTTCCGTGCTAGTCTCATCCAGGAATCACCCGCGGTCTTTTTACGTCCTCAACCCATCGTGCTGGTGGACGACCGACGCTTCATTTTAAAAGGTTTTAAAAGGAAAAAAGGAAGGAGTTAAAAGGAAAAAACGGAACCCTCCTAGGATCACTTTGTTGTCAGTCTGTCTGTCTGTTAAGACCCTTTTTCTCGGGAACGCTCGGAGGTATCGTAGTGAAATTGAAACCAAATTATACTCTCTACAGTCTCTTGAAACTGAAAAAATTAAACTTCTAAGTTAACGTAAAAAAAGATACGGCTGTTTATGCCGTAAAAAACGTATATTTTGACACTCAATGGAATCAAATTAATAGGGTTTTCCCGTTGACCTAGAACTATGAAAATTGGCAAGTAATATCGTCTTATACTACAAGTACCTACAGGGAAAAATCTGAAATTGTATTGTTACGGAACTCTCGGTGGGCGAGTCCGACTCGCAAGTCCGGTTTCATCTGGCCACCAGTCTGTTAACGTGTTGATAATATGTCCTGCCCAACTCCATTTGACTTTAGTTAAGACTGCTCCGAACACGCACCTTTGTGCGACGTCGGATCTCGACATTCCTTTCACAATGTTACAGTACTTAACTATTTCTGTCATCAAAAACGAAATATGACGAGGGACATTGTTTAAGTCGTTAAATATATTTCACTGTACCTTTGCCCGCCGAATTTTACCCAATATAAACCTGCTGAGTTGCTAGTAAGAAATACCTAATTAGCTATATTGTGGTCAGAGAATCGCTTCCGGGAAAAAATATTTTTTGGAGCATTTTGCCTGCTACGACGTTGCCTGCTGCAACGTTACAACAATGGATTTTATGTAGGAATGTCATTGGGTTTTTTTTTTCTTCAAAATTTCCGTAAATCTATATAAAATCATACCTAAATCCACGTTCAATTCCCGAAAGGGGTACGCAGAGCACTTAAATTTAAATTCCCGTGCAACTTCTAGCAATGGTGAGTTCAAAGATGTTGAAATTTGTAGTAAACTGTCAGACCATCACATCGCCCACAGCACACGTCATCGTCAACCCTATTCCTATAGTCGACTTGTGACTCCCTCGGTACACAAAGTATGTACATAATATGTATACACCTCATTTGTACCTATTATTGTAACCCCTAGACCAATACCTTTTTACAAGCTTTTATTTACTTTCACCTGTCCCGTTGTCTTGTCTGTCTGTCTGTAATCAAATCTTGCAAGTTAAATTTGACCCACTTCCTGGTGACCGATTGAGCTGAAATTTTGGGAATAAGTATAGTTTGGATGACAATTCAATATTATGGTACCATCGAGCTGATCTGATGCTGGAGACGGAAGGTGGCCATGGGAATTCAGTACTTAACAAACGTAAACCCGTTGAGTTTGAGCTCGTTAGAATCGTCTCAATGAGTATTTGATGACGGTATACAGAAAAGTACAGTCGGCAATAAAAGCTTGTACCAAAAATTAAATTTTTGACAGAAACTTGTTATTTCTTGGAATTTATCATACTCCGAGCGATTTGTTTTACCACTATAGTTTGCTTTTAGGGGTCAAACTACGTCTCAAGCGAGTTCTAGTTTAGTCAATAACCGCTCTGATTACCTTCAGAGCGGTTATTGACTAAACTAGAACTAGCTCTACATAATAGGATTTGTTTTGACTTCGTTGACATCCGGTTTGTTTCTAATCCTGGTTCCGCATTTTTTGTTAAACATAAGTATATACTGTGGTTTTTAATTAGGTACGTATCTAATTAACATATAATATACGGTCCTTCGTGCGTATGCTTGACAAAAATAAACGCTGTTAAGCTTATAAGTAAATACATGCCAGGCGTTATCAGAAGTATTATGATTGAAAGTTTTCCTTATTAATAATTCCCTAACTCGCCGTATGGTAAAACGTCGCTAGATGGCATGGGGTTAAAAAGAATATTAACTAAAGTGATGCCGGTTTTTCCACTTTATTTAGTTCTTATTTATGTTATCTTTATTGCACAAACAACTTATCGTACAAAAG
Organism: Epinotia bilunana; assembly: GCA_947049275.1. Classification (NCBI taxonomy): domain Eukaryota; kingdom Metazoa; phylum Arthropoda; class Insecta; order Lepidoptera; family Tortricidae; genus Epinotia; species Epinotia bilunana. The sequence continues at coordinate 16,693,105 of OX346265.1, forward strand.
AGACTTAATGCCGTAAGCATCCTCTACCTGTCAAACTTTGCACAAAGCAGACAGAATGTAGGCGGTGCGCCTCTGGATACCTCTAAATTGATAATGGGTATGTATACACATAAAAAATGACAAATATTTACATACTCGTATAAATAAATACGTAAATAAAATACATACAATATATATAATATACCAACTAGAATTAGGTAACAGAAACACCAAGTAGGTACCTAATTTACCAACAGAGCATGGATTAGGAAATGCATGTAGATCTCGCGAGATCTGAAATTAATCGAATGAACGAGACCTGGAACGAATATTCGCAATAAAATCTCGTGAAATCTTTAAAAGCAACCGACATATTCGAGATCTCAAACTAGATTTAAATATAGGTGAAAAACTTAAGTAAGTCACCTGTTGTATGTAGTAGTGTCGTATTCGAATAGACAATACATGTTTAAAATTAGAACACAAACAAAACAAATGTCTATTCGCACACATTACTCACACATACTGATGGTGACTTAGTTAAGTTTTTCACCTATACGTATTTTAATTTTTCGCGTTGTTAACTGCTTGGTAAAATGCTTCTGTAAACAATTCAACATAACCACCAATTTAGTGCGAGTCTGCTTTTTAACGCAGTACCTAGGTACTGCACCTGCAAAATAATTAAGTAGGTATCTAGTTCGATTTCCAAACTATGGTTTTTGGTTAAATTTTATTTCATTTCCAAAATATAGGTAGATACCATAAATCTACGGTTCATAATAAAAGAAGGAAGTCTCCTTGCGATATCAGTATATCACTGCACCTGTACCTTATGAGTCTTATGACATGGCAAAGACCACATTTTGAATCACGAATCGGGCCCCACTATCCCAACTATCGGAATGATTTTTTTTATCAATCAACTTTAAATTGTAATTGACGTAAAGAACCGCATGATTTTTATTAATGGACGCTTAAAGCTGATTTTCCACCGGAGGGGCGGGACGAGACGGGACGAGGCGAGATTTGAAATTTGTATGGCACTTACTATTTCCACCGAGCGCGCGCGAGGAGAGAATTGAAAATTTGCCATACGAATTTCAATTCTCGCCTCGCCTCGTCTCGTCTCGCCTCTCCGGTGCAAAATCAGCTTATCACAGCGCCTAAAAGAAACTTTTAGCAATTCTTAGAATTGAGAATCAATTGAAAATTATTACTATACGTTTAGACAAGTAGGTAAGTGTTTCTATGAAAACATCACCATCCTACGTATGGCTACCTACGGTATTCGACAATACTCAAATCAGCAGGTTTTTGTGAAGCGAAAAAACGCCCTGTTACTTACTTTGTAGTATGAAGTTTGAAGAGAAATAAAGACGACTGACGTGATCGTCACCATTTTCAGTTAGCGTCAATTTATGGTCTCCCTTAAAATAGCAAAAGTTAAATACCAAGTTAGTGTGTTTGTAGCTAATGTAGTGGGGCAGTTTCAAGTGATAATGTGGACACGCCCGGCAGAAGCACCATTTTTTGGGTACTAGTCTACTTACATCAAAATATAGCAAAAAACCGTTATATCAAACGTTACATTATATTAAATAACTTTATGTCAATTTACTGTATATCAAGTGTCTAGTTTTTCTGACATTATATGAAACATTACGCACCCACTAGTTTTACGAAAGCGACTGCCATCTTTCCTTCCAATTCAGAGAGGGAAAACTAGACCTTATTGGGATTAGATCGGTTTCCTCGCGATGTTTTCCTTCACCGATAGGCTAACGGTAAATATTCCGTACATAAGTTCCGAAAAACTCATTGGTACGAGCCGGTATTCGAACCCACGACCACCGCTTGGCAGCCCCATGCCTTTTTTACTTATTTTAATAATGTATAATTACTGCTGTTCAATTTAAACCGTATTTTATTTTGATGGGACTCATTACAATGCGCTATTTTGAAAGAAGAAAAAAAAGTAGTTAGTAGGAATTTGCAAAATAAATCACGACGCGTCTCACATCCAGAATGGAACTTGCACTTTGCACCTTATTACGGTGCGTTAGAATTGAGAAATTATCGAGCCGATTGTATTCGTAAACATAAATTCCGACGAACACTGGCATTATTCACAAGACATACCTTAACCGCGTCGCCACAGTTTACACTTTACCCAGTAATATCTGACCTCCAACTGCGTATAGGTCAATGAAGCTGTAAGTAATATTATGCTGGTGTTTACTGACGAATTCTAAACGTATCATGATTGGTTACGTTGGTTTTATTTGGGTGTTTTCCAACTAAGAGCCGCGTATTCGTGTCCCACGGTGATCGCGACACTTAAGCGGTTTCTTCTTGTTTATTTTTAGAGAAGACTATTATGAGTTAACCTTGTATGTAACTAATAGTTGTTTGATGCATTGCAATTATAGTAAACCTTTTTTGATATAAACTCACCTTGTCTACTTTCATGGGTTCTGGTTGGCACTCGTTGCATTTGGTTTCGGTATTCGGATCTCTAATGTTTTTAACCTATAATCTTATTTGTAATAAAGTATTTTTCAATGAATACATCTAATGCTTGTGTAGGTAGAAGGTACAATTGCATATTCGATGCAGTATCTGGATACGAGGTAAAAAATATAAACAATAAACATAAATTAATAATGATGATGATGAATGATGGGTTGATGGGACGATGAATTATTTGAAAAACAATTACATCAACTAATTATCTACTACCAGCTTAAAAATCAATACAATTCTAAATATTGAAAATTCAATGTTCACAGGAGTCTTTCATACACACAATCAATCAAGTGACAAACAAAACGTTATCAGCACAAACGAAATACAATTTTCTTTCACTGGAGCGGAATACTATCAAGTATAATTGCAAAGCAAACAAGATAGGAGACGTTTTATACGTATGTATCGTTACGTAAGGTGCGAGTAACGTCTGAATTCACCTTGCGGGGGTCACGGGACGCCGTCGCCGCCAAACATCTGAAAAATATTGGCACTTGCAGCGCAAGTATCGTTTTTAACACCGGCCGCTAACATCTCAAGTCAAGTCTCTTGAAGCTAGGTACTTTTGCTATTATTTCATTTATAATACGCGTGAAAGAAAGAGAGGGAGGCCTTTGCCCGGTAGCGGGACAGTCCGGGCTAATAGAAATGAATAAAAACAGCCCAAGTGCGTGTCGGGCCACGCGCAGTGTAGGGTTCCGTAGTTGCCTGTCTGGCTTAGTTACATCAACGTGCGGTATATGTTGAATTTGTCAAGAAAATTGTTGATGACATAGCTATGGACGTGCCAATAGTGAAGTTGCTAATAGACAATGAGTCTGCATTGAAACTCAGCAAGAATCCGATTGAGAACCACCATCAGACTAAGCATATGCACGTCAAAAGAAGACACTTTTTCTTGAGAGAATGCATTGTAAATGATAATTTGGTGGCTAACAAAGTTACTTCGGCGCAAAGCTTGGCTGACATGTTAACGAAGCCGCTATACAAGCCAAGGCTCCTGTATCTGACTGAGCTGATGAGCCTCAAGTGAAGAAGGGAGGTAATGTTAAGAAGAGGTTCTAATACTTATTTGAATATTGTATCGAACTGTTTTTCTATCCTTTACTGTCAATTATATTTCAATGCAAAACACACGGTCTTATATAATTTAACAGGATTCTCAGCTTTCTTAGAAGATTCTTGCTTAGCTTTGATGTCTAAAACATTATTATGACATCGAAAATCCATCGAAAAAGATGGATGACTGCTGGCGATTCTGACGAACGATAGCGTTCGATGACTCTTCAATAACGAATTATTAATTGTATGTTTCATTTCAAGGACTTTGAGGAGCAATAATAACAAAATGTTTACGTAGACAATATAATATTATTATATACTTTACATGGTAAACAGCAAATCATGTTTCACCTTGTCTCTTAATTACAAGTTCAATTTTTTCTACCGAAACCAAATAAATGAGCCACACAATGTCAAAACTCAAACACTTTAATTCATTGTAGTTCGAGATTGTGCATTTTATGCATTCCTAGTATAAAACACACCAGTTAAAGTACAAAAAACTAAAAAGAGGTTCATTAATACTAGAAATGTATGGTGATAAAACGAAATGTACTGAAATAGTAAACAAAGTTTTTTTTGTTACAGATATCGCCATCAGTTCCGGGGGCCAAATAGAATTTTTCACCGGCCCAAACAAAACCAGCTCTGAAGGTGGAAGGTTTAAAGACCTCACCGCCCTGGCCTATGATGCGGTCCACAACATGCTTCTCTTCGTCGACAAACAAAACGACAACGCCTCCATCTTTAGTTACAACCTAACCACCAAGAAGTACCAACCCCTTGTACGTAAGAGGTCCTACGAAAATATTCAAGGCATCGCTTTCGACCCTGTTCAGAGCTTACTTTTCTGGACGGATTACAATGAAAAAAGCCTCTACTGGATTTCTCTAAAACCAGGATCCAAAAATAATATGTACGGGAACCGTCTAATCGAATTGCACAATGAAGTCCCAAGGGCTATAGCCGTGGATAGTTGTAGAGGTTACGTTTACTGGACTAACACTAACGTATCGGCAGGGTCGACCATCGAGCGGATTCGTTTCGATGGAACAGACAAGAAAACTATTATAGCTGACGACATTGTTATGCCAGTCAGCATTTCCGTGGACCAACAGACAAAGAGAATTTACTGGGCTGATGACAGAGAAGGCCGAACCTATTCGATCGAGAGCGCTGACTTAGATGGAACGCCAGCCAGCAGAAGAACATTACACAGCGGTTCAGGACATGAACCCAATGCTTTAACTGTGTCTAATGACAGTCTGTACTGGGTAGACTACCTTAATAGAAAAGGATGGAAACTGCCCAAGACTGCACAACAGAACGAGGAACCTCAAGAATTTATTAACTTCAACACCAACCCATTTGGTATTGTCGCTAACTATCTGATCACAGATCAGATGGCTGGAATACCCGAATGTAGCAATATAGTTCATCTATCGCAGAACACTACAGCCCTTGACCACTCGTTTGCTGTACCAAAGGACGCGGGTTTGTTTTGCTTACATGGTTTCAAAATTAACGGGAAAGAGGCTTGCGAATGCTCTGCTGGTTACATCGGCGATCGATGTGAGATCTCCGTTTGTCAGAATTACTGTTTTCAAGGACACTGTACTATGGACGGCAATGGACAACCAACTTGCAGGTAATGCCATCAATATTGTTTATTTTCCCTATACGTACTTATTAACTAACTGGGGTAGCATTATGATCCAAAAGCATGCATACGATGCAAGAACACTGCATATTACCAATTGCTTGCGTTTCGATCAATTTACCTTTCGATCTTCTCCCATTCTCTCGTTCTGCCAAACCAGTTACGTAAGTTTTTGTGTTATGTTATGAATAGCATTTGGTTCTATAATCAGTTCTCAGCATTCTGAAGGATCCTCCATTACCCATCACCGATTTCTGATTTACCAAAGCCGCCATTTTACAATAGCATAATTTATATTTCAGGTGCCAAAGGGGCTTTACAGGAGCACGGTGTGAGGTCAACATGTGCGAGAGCCACTGCCTGCACAATGGTATCTGTTCCGTGGACGACACTAACTCCCCTGTCTGCGTGTGCCTCGGAGACCACACGGGGCACCGTTGCGAAAGCACAATTGTTGAGACGACTACACATGTTCTTCCTGCTAATGAGCCTTGCAAGTGAGTTGACTTGTTATTATACAGTATGTGTCAAACAGTACCCTGAGAAACAAAACACCTTTTTCCGAAAATTAAGGACACTCGAGCCTAATCCAGGATATTCGTGTATGCACTATACTCTACACCCAGTTCTGGTGAAACAAATTATTAGATTTTCGACATTCCAATGAGTATCTTTGAATATCAGGGTCCAGATTTAACCTCCAGGGGTTAATTCTACTAAGGTCTCGGTCATATTGAACTCGAAAAAAATATTTAAATATTGTCTACAAATGAGGCACACAGCCAAACCGGAATCTTTTGCTTCCCGTGTTGTTCTCATCTTCTCATGACTGAGGGCCTTTCTAACTGAAGCCCAAATGTTTCAGTTGCACAAAAGAGAAGCTGACAAAGCTGTCAATGGCGGAGCTGAGCGACGAGTTCGTCACGTGCAACGACGGTTGGGACTCTGTCCGAGACCCCATTCTCATGGTGCTGGGGATCCTATGCGGGGTGCTGTGCCTCGTCTGCGCGGTTCTGGTTACGAAGATCTTGCATTTAAAGAAGCGGCCGAGGTAAGGATAGAACATTTATAAATTACTTTGAAAAAATAACAAAAATTGACGTCTTATGGCGGGGTCCCACAGCCCGTGTTATCACAGGCCAGGCCGGATCGTGCCGCGCCTGTGGACGCCTGTGCGGCTGATAGCGTCTCGCGCCGAGCGGTTCCCACGGCGTGTCGGCCTGTACCGGCCTGTCGTTACCCTCTAAGTACTAGATCGTTCGTCTACTCCAAGACCTGCGTACTGCGAACAAACCAAACTTACGATAATACTCGAAAAATATGTATCGCAAGTAGTTTTTGCTATTTTAAAAATGTCTAAATACACAAAGACCTGATAAAGGTCGCTGTTTGACCACAGAAAACAGTGACGTCACTAGACTGTGTTCCTTACTTACAAATTTCATACTAACAGACCGTTTTTGACGGTTCATATAATAAAAAGTTGCGGCTTTGCAATACAGTATTTAAATCACATGTTTTGTGTTGTGCAGTAGACTTCAGAATACTCACGCTTTCTATATACCTAGTAGCTAAGAAGGTTATCTGTAAGAATGTAGAAACTGCTTTGTGTAGTTTTATTGTAGGTACCTAACATTTTTCTCACAATGTTTGGGTTTAACATGCATAAATAACTATGCTGTAAATATGTTGATAATACACCTACCAACGAGCAATTTGCACTAGTAATTCTCAAGGAACACAACAAGGCCCCTTTAGGTTTATGTGTAAAAACAATTATAGTAGTTTCCTAACGAAACAAACGATCTATATAAATATTTTTGTTTCGTGTTAATTTTGAGAGGAATCATATTTTATTTAAACTATATGATACAGAGTGCTGTGAGCCTTTCAAGAGAATACAGAGGTCGCTATTCGTAGCAGGAATATAGTTGAAAGATACGCGACTTCAGTCACTGTCCTCGTAGCTTAGTGGTTAAAGCACTCTACCGACAACAGAGGGATCGCAGGTTCGAGTCCTGTCGGGGGCTACAGACGAAAATGGTTTATTTTTCCATTATATTCTTTCTCTCTGTATCATATCGTTTAATTATAGTAGTTTTCGATCAAGTTGGAAAATTTAAAAATGATTTGCCCCGAGATTTGAACCCGCGACCTCTGGAAACCGTCCATCGCTCTTATCCAACAGAGGGTTCAATCAAATCTCGCTCGTGGCGAATAATATTGCAATTTTTCAAATTGATCGAAATTTACAGAATATGCAAATTATAATACGTTTCTGTAAAAAAAATCATTTTATAGTACTTTTCTGTATACCATCATCAACTGCTCATTGAGACGATTCTAACGAGCCCAAACTCGATGGGGTTATGTGGTTTTATTACGGAGTTCCTATGGCCACCTTCCGTCTCCATCATCAGATCAGCTCGATGGTACCATAATATTGAATTGTCATCCAAACTATACTTATACCCAAAATTTCAGCTCAATCGGTCACCGGGAAGTGGGTCAAATTTAACTTGCAAGATTTGAGGGACAACTTACTTACATACTTACATACGAACAAGTCAAGTTAATATAAAGCTTGTAAAAAGCAGAACTTTACATAAGTATGTGGGTCTACGCTTCACTAATTTTGCGGTGCCCAACTGGGTCCACAATTGAGTTTTATATCTTCATACTTAACTTGGCAATTAAAACCTTAAGTTTACCTATTACCCCGTAAACTAACATTGTGGAATACAATTAATGATGGAGTACCTATTGAGTATTGAGTACAATCTCGTTAGCGGACGTTTCAGCTTGCAATTATAGCACCGAAACTGTAAGATTGAATTCTGCTTGCGTGCCTGCGTATTTCGCAAGCAAAAACTATCTTATACTGATAGCACATATTGTATTTATCCTTGCGTTATTTGATATAATTTAATCAGTTTCCTGTCTACTAGCCTGCCTACCTTTATTACACTCGTAGGTTCAGTGACCTCATTTAGTTGTTACGAAACTGGGTAAAAGTGATTTCGCCTTCATAAAGTTAATATCACATTCAGGTGCCAACTGTGGGGCCGGCGTAGTCCAAGTAACTTCCGTGATATTAACGGATACGATAATTTGGAGGCACAAACGAATCCATAGGTATTTTTATGTTTATTTTAATCGACATTTGGTATGCTCGTTTATGTGTTCAACTAATTGGTGCATCCGTTTTGATTTATCGTTACAATTTAGTTTTCAGCAATTTGTGGCATACTCTATAATGTTAAATACGATATAGACCTCATTTGGGTACTGGGCATATACCCGACTGTAAACCAATCATTTGATTTGATAACAATTGCGCTGCAAATTGAGTTGAAACGAATGCATTTTGTTTTGTTTGTGTTTTATTTAATTACGGGCAAAATTATTTAACTAAAAGCATTTAATGAGTGACTCATTAAATGCTTTTCGGCGAATTAAGATATTTTGTTATCATGTAGGTAATCATTCATGTCATTGTCATTAATGTCATTTCATTATACTTAGGAGCAAACTTATATACTTCCTAAAAACATCTTTATTCAAAAAAAACTATATCCGCTACCAATTGTTTTTCTAGAAAACAGAGAAAAAACCGGCTAAGTGCGAGTCGGACTCGCGCAAGAAGGGTTCCGTGCCATTATCTATAAAAATGGCAGAAAAACACGTTTGTTGTATGGGAGCCTCCTTAAATATTTATTTTATTCTGTTTTTTAGTATTTCTTGTTATAGCGACAGAAATACATCATCTGTGAAAATTTCAACTGTCTAACTATCACGGTTCATGAGACACAGCCTGGTGACAGACGGACAGACGGACGGACGGCGGAGCCTTAGTAATAGGGTCCCGATTTTACCCTATGGGCACGGAACCCTAAAAACGGACCAAACAAATTTTCCTAGATGTTAGACCATGCTAGATTGATTTTTCGAATGTGATTTCAAATAAATATATTATACAAATATTGCTCGTTTAATAGTATAGGATACTACATATAGCTACTAGTATCGAATGTGATTTTATATATCTGAGGTTGTTGATGTTTCCACTGACGACATTTTAATTGTTTCAGAATTAAGAAGCGCATCATAGTTAACAAGAACGTGACTCCGCTGACCGCGCGGCCCGACCAGTGTGAGATCACTATTGAGAACTGCTGCAACATGAACATCTGCGAAACTGTAAGTATCTACTCCATGAAGACTAACAGCATCCTTACTGCCAATACCTGATAAACCTAAGGGTACAGTACGATCGACCTCGCAAGGACAGCCCATTTGTACCCTGTCGCTTTAGTTATATTTAAACTGCCATACGAGGTCTAACGGGTGAACGTTTCAAGGTACCAATGTGTCCAGCTACTAGTGAGTTCGACTGTACCCGAGCTGCAGTCGCGGTCGTAGTTTAGGGAAAAGGATCCAACTCACACGATGTAACATTTGAATTTGGAACTTGCTGGATAAAACAAAAGTCATGCATTTCAATTGTGATGTCTTGTGGGTTGGATCCTTTTCCCTAAACAACGTCCCCATCTAAACTTAAGAGTCCGCAGTAAGCTCGGCCGAATTTCACCTTCCCATACAAACGTAGTTACGCTCTCATTTTAAAAATATGGGTTGGATTGTGACGAAACTTTGCATATACATTGACATGATGTATATTTATGTCTGTAATTAGTTTATATGGTTCCAGTTTATAAAACAAACGAAATACAGCAAAAACCAGTTTAGTATGAAAAACTTAAATTCGCTGTATTTTTTTTACTATGGTATCTGAAGCTACATAAACTAATTACAGTTCCGTTTCCCACAGATATACCTCATGTCATTGTATATGCAAAGTTTCGTTACAATCCAACACGTAGTTTTAAATTGAGAACGTAACTACGTGTATATGGAGAATCGAGCTTACTGCTTAAAGGCTCCACTACAAACATCAGCGCGATCATGGGTTGCTGTGTACCGCTATGGTACGTGCCTGCATTCGGCCATGATGGCCCCTTGTATAGTGGAGCCATAAAAGATACTTAACACGGCACTTTTTATTATGAGCACTCTTGCTTGGCGATTCTGATTTGTCAAATGGTAATGGTGAAAGCGGGGAAAATAGGAATAGTCCACTGACTTCACAGACTGTATAACCTACTGGCACGGGTACCGTCAAGTCAGAATAACACCATAGTGAAGAATTTATCGCGACAAGCGGGATTTGAGCCCACAACCTCATGCCGTGCATAGAGGTCGTGGGTTCAAATCCCGCTCGTGGAGATACTTTTTTTACTTTGATCGCAATTTGGAATTTCGTTAGCAGACGTCTCTGCTTAGTGAACATTTACTGAGAATAACACCATATCTATTGCACTTGCAAATGTCGAGCTATTCTAATTTCGATAGTGGAACTCGACCCATATGGCCCCAGATCCCAAGGGCCACGAAGTCCTAAATTCGAAGTACGTATATCTCCGTCACTCGATAACTGCAATGTGCAGCAAAAACTTCGAGTTACAGTTACTTGGTGATACAAATAACAATACCATAAATGGTTGTGTCATTCGATTGTAACATGTGTGTGTAATGTATGCCTGATGCATTAAATACGAAGGTTAATTCACTAAATGATTGATTTTAAATTATTGAAGCAATTAAATGCAAAGCACGCACGATTTCACTTAAATTAGCTACGGATTCTGTAATTTGTGGTTGTTAAAAGGTATCTAAGAATAGGTACCTACGCATAGGTCTTTCTATTTACATAATCAGGTAAATATGTTATGTACCTACCTACAAATATTTACCGCTAGTTATGTACATTTCTCGGGTTAGAAGCTCTCTTTGGATCGCAGAGGCGGATTAAATGTCGAAAGCGCCCTAGGCAAGCACCAGCGGCGCCCATGTAGCGGCCATATCTAGATTAAAAATTACATACACATACATACATTCACGCCTTTATTCCCAAAAGGGGTAGGCAGAGCACATGAAACGTATGTTCCAGCGCCACTTTTAGCATAAATGTGGGTATAAAAGATCGACTTTTTTTTATTATAACGAAAAATGGCGCGCCCCTAGGCACCTGTCTAATTTGCCTATACAGGGTGTAACAAAAATGGGGTGCGAACCGAACAACGGCATAACAGGTATCGTGTTCTGATAAGAAAATATTAGATTTTTTTTTACGCGTTTTTTTTTACATTTGTATGGAGCGTTGGCCAACTGAGGCGAACTGCTCCATACAATGCGGAAAAAATCGTCTACCTTTCTTCATTTATCTAGGATATGATAGGGAAATATTGTACTATTTTTACAAGCTTTTAATTACTTTCACCTGTCCCGTTGTCTGTCTGTCTGTAATCAAATCCTGCAAGTTAAATTTGACCCACTTCCCGGTGACCGATTGAGCTGAAATTTTGCGTATAAGTATAGTTTGGATGACGATTCAATATTATGATACCATCGAGCTGATCTGATGATGGAGACAGGAGGTGAATGGGAATTCAGTACTTAACCGACGTAACCCCGTTGAGTTTGGGCTCGTTAGAATCGTCTCAGTGAGTAGTTTGTGATGGTATACAGAAAAGTACGGTCGGCAATAAAAACTTGTACCAAAAATGATTTTTTTGTCAGAAGCTTGTAAGTTATTTACATTATTAAGTAACCTACTCGGAAAGTAGATAACAATAGGTACTAGTTTTTGAGTTTCAAAATGGATTTCGTTGAAATCGCATGTTTAACGCACGATTTTTCTAATCTTATATGGAACAGGGTATAAAACTTTTAACAGGTGTGTGTGTGTGTGTGTGTTTGCAAAGGCTTTTACGAATAATTTTTACGCAGGTCAATAGAATCGAGCGAGCATTCGGCAACGAATAACCGTCGCGGCACAAGGTTCAAATTTCGATCACTTCGCTTACCTGTTAAGGGCCTCGCCTACCTACCTACTAACAAATTGGTTTGGTATTTAACTCCACGCTCGACCATTTATCAAGTGACATTTTTCGATTGATTGACTCAAAAATCGATTCTTTGAACTGAAACCTAACTAACATGCGTTGAAAGTTTGCTGAGACGTAGGTGTTGCGAAAATACGTGCTTTATAACATAATCCGATTGCAATACCTTGGACAGATTAAGAGAGAAAAGTTTTGCATGTCGAAGTTTTTGAATTTCATCAGGCCTGTGGAAAAGGTTTTAAAGGTACTTAATTCCAAAAATGTACCGAATTGTTAATGGCTCTTTGTAAAACTGAACCTTAATAATACACAGAATGGTAGGGCTAATAGTACGGGTGGCTATGCTTTGGAATGAGCCCAGCTGAAAGTGCAATAAACGCTGCAAATAGCTCCTCTTATTCAGGGGTGTATTTTGAAATTTGGCGCCCCGGGCCAATAAGTATGACCGCCCCAGAAGCCAATGAATGGCGCTAAAACCAAAGAAAATGCAATTGGCCAGGCGCGTCTGTAGCCGCCCCTGGCGGATTGGCGCCCCGGGCCATGGCCCGGCTGGCCCTAGGGTAAATACGCCCCTGCTCTTATTGCAAAAAGTAGCCAAGTAGAATAGAGAATATTGTAGATGGGTTTACAAAAACAAATTCGTCAGAAATGGTTTTTACCTGTCCAAGAATTGTTAAGATAACGTTTATATGTTTTGTTACAGCCGTGTTTCGAACCCAGAACCACAATCAGGCCGACGCTACTCGACGCTAAACCCGGCAAGGAAGAAAAGAGGAACCTAATCGCTAACATGGAACATCCGGACGACTTCTAAATTTTATATGTTTACCATTGAGTACACCAAGAGGGGTCATTAAAATTTACAGAACAGGGACGAAATTCATTACAGTAACATCAGGGGGCCTAGACAAGGTTACAATCGACAAGCGCTAACGCCAATAGAAAACTAATAAAATGTATGGGGATGACAGATTTTAACGAAAAGTGTTTCGTCGGCATCTGTCATTCCCCTACATTTTATTATTTACTGTTGGCGTTAGCGCATGTCGATTGTAACCTTGTCTACGGCCCCAGATACAGTAATGTAGGTGATGTCATTGCCGTGACGTTGGTGCTTAATTGCTAAAACCAAGTTAAGCCTCTTACAGACTGGCGCAGCCTGTGATCGCGGTCAATAGTATTTTTTTCAGTTAACGTCAAGCTTTCTGTTGACCGCCACCGCAAGCCGCGCCAGTATGATTCGGGCCTTACAGTTGAAAATGGCGCCTTCGAGAATTGTTAACTTATCTTTTTGGCGGAGTTCAAAATAATTGTGATAAAGAGATGCGCTCATAGATTATGTTAATCTATGGTCATCGTCGAGGCTGTGTTTTGTGAGAAGATTAAAATCGGAATGAAATGTTGAGATGCACTAGGTCCTAAATTTCTTGTTGTGTCAAATAAGTATTCGCTTTTCGGCTCTGTTGTCGGCAACCTTTTAGCAACCAAGGGCCATATAGTCGCTTACAAAAATGACGCGGGCCGCACTTCTTCATATTTTGTGCCTTTAACAGGCAATTTCAAAATTCTGAAATATAACGAACTTTACATACAAAACAGATAAGAAGGACCGCAGGCCGCAATTAAGGGGCTGGCGGGCCGCCAGTTGCCGACCCCTGAGTTAGAGTATTCATGTGAAAAACCAGTGTCATGTTAAGAATTCAACATGATTGATATTTATTGTTCCCTATTCATTTGCTAAATCCATTATTTTTATTAGGGTCCTATGTGCTCTGGACAATGTGTGGAATGCATTCCACGCAACGAGTCTATCTAATCTACAGATTAGGCAGACTCGTTGGGTGGGTTCTACTGGATATTCCATATTCGGAATATAAGTAGGTCTTTACTTTTTTTGCTAACAAATTAAGATCAATATATCTTATTTTTTTAATAAAAGATAATAAGACCCATGCTGTCAGCTAGCATGTTTAGGCAATAATAACCCTGAGCTAAACCATAGTGCCTTTTAAAAAGTAAGAAACAGTCAGAATAATAAAATTACGCCTTTCATTAGCCCAGTAAGATTTTTTTACACACATTTTTATTCTTGCCGAAACATGCATAGCCTTCATATGATTCAAGAACGTTCCAGTTTCTTTGGTGCCAAATATTAGGTAACTTTAATTTTCTAATTTGGTTACCACAAACAACGAGTGTTAGTAGTAAATAAATAGAGCATTTATAAATTTATTCTATAATATCGAGCACATACAAAGTATGTCTAGTTTAATTTTATGAAAAAAAAATATGTTACTTAAAGTTCCTCTCTTCGTCTACGCGCAACACTGCCGCTGCACCGTCAGCCTTTTTCCCAGACTTAAATAAAGTAAATTGTTATTTTATTAATCAGACATAAAAGGTTTAAACAAATTTAAAATAAATAATACCTAATTGTTATTTGTGAGTGTTGCCTAATTGTTAAATAAGCTAAATTTGACATTTTCATTTAATTTATATATTTATTGTACATTCTAAACGACCAGCATAGGTATTACAAATTGAATTTTTCACGTATTTCTAGTTTCACAAATTAATTTTTCCTTAACGTCTTTATTTAATGTTTTATTACAAGCAAATTAGCTTTCAGAGCTGGCGATCATTATATCCGTGCATATGCAGAAATTTCGTGAAAAACTAAAATATGCTTGTTTATAGGGCTACTACATTTTATGCTAAAGGATCAGACAGATTATCATGTGTTTCTGTTTTTTTTTTTAAATACATTACGGTCCTTTGCATATATATTAAGAGACCGTAAAATAAATAAAGTTAGCTCTATCAAGGTGCGTATGTAAGACCACAATTGCACATGCATATTTATTTGGTACAGTCGATACAAAGATATTTTTTCACCTTATTGAATGCCAATTAGGTGAAAAAATATATAAGTACATATGTCTGTAATTAACCGTACACTTGATAGGATAACGCTGTACTTTATACCTATACATTTGTATATGTACTGTGGGTTGTTGACTATTTGTAATACTTACCGATGAATGAGTTTGCTTGTGTAGCAAAAATAAACGTTGCCTTAAGCCCTGTTCAGTCCTATTTGTCCAGACCCCGTATCATGGTCGGCCTTATCACGCGATAAGTGACAAGATAGAGCGTCAGCCAATGACGGACGCTCTATCTTGTCACTTATCGTGTGATAAGGCCGTCCATGATACGGAGTCTGAACACAACCGGGCACAAATAATAACTCCACTCCTATGGACTGACGACTTTAGGGTAATTTTCCTTTGAACCTGCTTTCAAATGCAAGGCTTTAACGTAGGTTCGTAAAAATGTTTATTATTTTCTGCGTTTAGTAACAAAAATATTAAATACCTATTCGCTATTTTCTTAGATACATAGTCTTTACTAGAACAACACGTATCTATTGCTGGATACTTTCTTACTGTATGGCAATGAGTAGGTAGTTGTCTTTAATTTACAAAAGTTGTTGTCTCGGTCAATAAAATTGTTCTGGATATCTATTGCAGCACATAATAGTCTACACTATAGTCTTTAGACTTATAGACTATAAACACATGAATCCATTTAATTTTGAAATCATAGGTAGATAGTTATCTTATCATAAAGACATGGCTTTCGTTTCGTATGTGAAATTGGCCGATAAACAATATAAACGCACAAGTTCTACGGTATGTATAGTCGAGGAATGAAAAGTTTCGCCACCTTTCGACTTTATTTTAATGATGTCCAAAGTGATGAACCTTTTCATTCCGCGACTGTACTTATACAATAAAAGCTTAAACTGTTGCCAGCCCTTAGTTGGTTTCGGATGAAATCACTTATTTCGCCAAGCGAGATAGAAGATACCCGTGGATTAACCCTTTCACCGCCACAGTCGGCCATAGCCGACAACGCAAAATCGTGACTACGACGCCAGAGACGGCGCTGGCGGACAATTTTTTTTTGATGAATACCTATTGAAAAAGCCTACTTTTATGGTGGCGTTATTTCTTTACCCATTTTAATCCCCGTGGCGTCAGTGGCACAGCGTATTGCTTCGCCGTCGGGCGGTGAAAAGGTTAAGGCTGCCCTCCACAATGGGACATCATGGCCGCAGAACAGAACGCGGTTATGCGTTGGAATGTCATGGAAGCATATATTTCTCTCTGTAACGCATAGTTGCGGTCTATGATGAGCCATGATGGCCCATTGTGTAGAATTAGCCTTTATGGCACGCAGATACAGATTCGTTAAATATTGAACCGTTTAACATTTAAGGTTTGTGAAATAAACCGAACTCGAATCTTAAGTCTGTCAACATAATGATGTGTACAATCCTCTGCGAGTGCCTAAGAGTCATAACTACATGTCGCAAATACTTATACAGGATGTCCCGGAACTCAACGATAACCTGGTACCGGGTGAGTATACTAGTTATGAAAAAATTAAGAAAATAAATCCGTCAATTTTTTTTTCATAACTGTTATACCTTGGCCTCTCACCCGGTACCAGGTTATCGTTGAGTTCCGGGACACCCTGTATAATTCATGTATATGGGCTATGAAACTTGAAAATGTTCAGCTTTTAATTTTTAGTAATCGTGTTCCTATTTAAATTTTATTTACCGAGTTACCTCAGTATATATTACTGTATTTTACTTAAAATGCCCAATGAATTCTTAAGATAGAATTTGACTATTGTACATAATTGTAGAATCTCAGCTACTTACTTACTTAAAAAAATGTACTTATGGTTTTGTTTCCGAAGGGGCACTTATTTGAGATGAAGTCTAAATATTAGGTTAGTGATGCTACACGGCCTGGAACTTATCGTTGGTACTTTGTGGCAAATAATAGGGTAGTTCTAGAATTTAGTTTAGTTCGTGGATTGATAATATCCACATCAGAAATGTGATATTATTGAGTCTTTGTATAAGCCTCCATTAGTGTAAAGTTTTATTATAAACAAATAAAAATGCTTTTAAAACATCCGTGTTTTTTTACGTTTCTCCAAATAGTATATCCCGTTTTTAGGGTTCCGTACTGTCCGTCTGTCACCAGGCTGTATCTTATGAACCGTGATAGTTAGACAGTTGAAATTTTCACAGATGATGTATTTCTGTTGCCGCTTTAACAACAAATACTAAAAAACAGAATAAAATATGGCTCCCCCAAACAACAAACGTGTTTTTTTGCCGTTTTTATAGATAATGGTGCGGACCCCTTCGTGCGCGAGTCCGACTCGCACTTGGCCGGTCTTTTCTATTTGTTTACGATACAAATGTAATGTAGTAATTTAAAATGCAGGAGTGGATATGCTGAAATGTTAATTTACGCCTTTTTTTTCTTTTCACAACACCTCTGGAAGTTGTTTGCCTGAATTAACCCTTCGTATGTCTTAGCACTGATCAGTGCTATTGAAAAGAAACTGTATGACAGAATCGTAAAATGTATAATCCTTCCCTTCAGCAATGTTAGCGTCAAAGTATCCGAAAGGTTAAGGGTCCCCAGAACGCTCGACTCTCCATACAAACGTAGTTAGGTTCTCATTTTTAAAACTAAAATAACGCGAAACTTTGTATACACAATGGGATCCGCCAATCTAGGTCGGATACTAGTTGCTGTTGCTAGAAATTAAAATAACTACGTTTGTATACTCGCCGTGCCGGGGGTGGGACTCTTAAATTAGCAAACTAAAATGAATGCAGCTGTTATACTAAAAACATCTATTTTTTCCGTTGCTAGTCACCGGTTAATCTACACACTCACATCCACGTAAATTATTATACGTTGCAAATAAAATCAGTTGCTCGTTTCTATCGAGAATGACCCTCATATTTGAGAATTTTGATCATATTTGATTATTTGGGATAGTTTCAAAAATAATGCAATTTGTTGTGATTTCACCGTTTATTTGTATTATCAGCCGAAAAACAGTGTTGATAGACTATTCAGGTTTATCACATTTCTTGCACGAGTCAATTTTAATCTTAGGCGATTCTCCCACTGCACCGCGTCCTGCCGCGGGGCGCGGAGCGGCAGGTTCTTTACACGCGCATTCACGCGCATTGCCGCGTCGGCAGTGTGAAGTACTAGTTTTCTATATTAAATCGAGATTCTTGCATACGATGGTAAACGGCGGGACGCGGTGCAGTGGAAGAATCGCCTTATAACTATCGCTACAATTTATTGTATTATAAACATAAAATTAAATTAATTTTATGGTACTTTTTCCCAAGCTTTTTCATACCACGTCACGGCAAACAAGCTTACGGCCCACCTGATGGTAAGTGGTTAGCGTAGCCTATAGGCGCTTGCAACTCCAGGGGTGTTACATGCGCGTTGCCGACCCTTTAAGAATTTATACACTCCTTTTTTGTCCAATTGTTTACGTTATCATCGTGGAGGATTTCGACCACGGCGACTGGAACACTACACCTTATATTCCTTTAAAGGTATTGTAGCATTTTTAACATACAATCTTCAGTTAATCGATTATATATTTATATCTGATTCATTTAACACATTCACTGCCAGGAATCGCTACGCTCGTAGACGATCTTGTGGTTTTCCTCGTATCTAGCGGAAAGCGACTACGGCGTAGGCGCCCCCGCAAGGAGGGTTTCTGATAGTGAAAGTGTTACATTTATTACGTCATAGATAACATTATTTACAGAAAAATCTATACCTTTATACCTAAGTTGATAAATTTTTAACATTTGTGCTTAGACAAAAGGTGCCTTTTCGGCAGTAAAAAACGACCTTAATAGAGAAACAATAACAAATAAATAAACATTTTAACTATAATAATTAATAAACATGTCATGAAATATTGCACGATATATTATTCTCTAAGAACACTCCAAAGTGAAAGGAGGTACGTTTGTGCCAATTATTTTTTACGAGGTATAACATTCCCTTTTACACACCAAACATAGGCGCCTTAAGTTCAAATAGGAAGTATGTTTTCAAGAGTAATGGAATATAATATAATAACATTTTTTCCTATGAGAGTACTCGCTACTCGCCGGTGGTGGGACAAGTGTCGAAGTCAGGACACTCTCACCTAAACATGTATACGTTTACGAACGTATGTCGGCAGAATAAAGTTGAAAATTGGATACATATTTTTAGAGCTGACTGGGCCTTAAGGCAGCATACAGAGCACACAATATTACCCTTAAGCTCATGCTTTATACAACGTGTAACAAAAATAACGCAAAACCCCTTAAGGGCATAACAGGTATCGTGTTCTGATAAGAAAAAACTAAGTTATTTTTGACGCGTTTTTTTACATTGGTACGGCGCAGGTCGCCCCAGTCGTTCAACGCTCCATACAAATTTAAAAAAAACATACGAAAAGGACATACAAAATCTACAATGTACAGCTTTAGTCAGGTTAATATCGAATTTTATTATCTAACGTGTGAAATGTCAATCAACAATAGGTATATGCCTTGACCTTCCACAGCTAATAAACGAATTTATTTAAGTATCAGATTAAACACAACATACGAAAAAATTAACTAAATAATGCGTGTATAAAAAATCTCTAACAAATTCATTGGTCAGTCAGATAAAGAGAAAATAGCGAAACTGAAAATTGTATACCTCATCATAGAAACATTTTCTATAAAACATTGCTAATTCATGAAAACATCTTAACGAAAGTTATTCTTCTACTTTTAAACTATTATATTATTATGCCTACGTCGCCTACCAACTGTTTAACAGAGCCGTTAGCTGCGGTATGCCGTATGATTCCACCGTGATAAAGAATGGATTAGCTGTCAATTCATTTACACTCTGGCATAAGTACGAGCTATAAATTGTATTCGTAACAACAACACAACAAATAGAGTAATTACTTTGTACTCAATCAACAAAAAAACATTCAATTGTATTAAATAAATACACCTGTACGTCATCACGGTCTATGTTAATAAAATTAAACTATATAAGTATAGTGTATAATATATTTTTACTAAGCATTATCTCATTGCCGAACCAGCAGCACCGTTTTCGGCCGCGTACGTAACCAGTTGCGAATTGCGATCAAATAATTATTCTTACTCGTTGGAAAATGCCCGAAGGGAAGAGAGAAATCCGTCGACGCTATCAAATTACAATTCTCGGAAACGTTCGTATTTGTCATGCTACTTCAGTCAACCTCAGTACTTTTTGTACCGAGACTGACTGAAATAGCAAGACACGTTCCTACGTTTCCGTGAAAATACGATGGGAAACCATTGTGCACTACATCTGTACGAAGAAGGTTGCAACTGGTGTCGCTCAATTAATAAAAATCCTTCGTTCGTTACCGATTTCATACATATCCGATCGTAACTGGTTACGAACCCGCAGTTCCGTAAGCGGCCGAAAGTACGGTCAGGGGTATTAATATACGTACATACATAAAAGACGTGAATATCTGTACACGCGTTTATTGACAATAGAGTCCTGTAAAGATATTATTGTCCTTTTGTATGTACGTATATTAATACCCCGGACTGTGCGGTCAACGTCAAAGAAATTATACATTTTCCCCTTATTACAGAGAAATAAGGTTCAAATCGTAAACCTATCTTTGACGGCGGCCGCACAAAGATATCAATTGAAGCATAAAATACGCATTTTAAAGTTACCCACACCAATTGATAAAAACCTGCAAAATCTACCGTTAGCTGTATCGGACTAACATAAAACCTCCAGTATATGTACGTAACTTTATAAGCTATATCAACTAATGATAAAATACACATTTTAAAGTTACCCACACTAATTGATAAAAATCTGCAAAATCTACCGTTAGCTGTATCGGACTAACATAAAACTTCCAGTATATGTACGTTATAACTTTATAAGCTATATCAACTAAATACATTTCTCTCAACATATTACATACATAACATCATCTAATCTCGGTCATATAACGTATACATACTTATAATCTATTTTTTTACTAACTGTTTCATCAATATAAACAATTTGTGGTACAGAGGCTCTGGTATAAGTTTTACCGAAACAAAACGTTGCGACCGCGTTCGCGTTTAGCTGTCACATCCCATACAAATGGTAAAACGTAAACGCGATCGTAGTTTTGTTTCGGTAAAACTTATACTAGAGCCTCAGGATAGTACTCACAAATTCTTGTCTTCTTGTTCCTATCTTGTAGACTAACATATTTTTCAGCATCTGCCTCTGAAACAAACAAATGAAGTTAAACCAACTGCTTATCTACACTAATTGACCGAGTGAGCGATGCGAACGATGTTCTCCGGGTCAGCTTGCGTCAAAATTCTTTCGTATGCGGAGATACTAAAATGGCAATATTTTGCTACATGTGTGAGCGAGATAGCGCGACGAATGTTGCCATTTTAGGATCCATTTTTTATACATACATACATTTACCGTCATATGCTGCAACATTGCCTATGAAGCATAACTTTGCCTAGCATATAGAACTGGAATTAACTCGATTGGGTGAGTGAGATACTAATGGTTGTACCCGGCAGCTGCTCGCATTCTTCTCACCAAAAAGCAGGTTACATACTTGGATAACAAAAAGCCGTTTTATAAGGTAGGCAAAGTTAGGCTTCATAGGCAATGTTGCAGCATATGACGGTACGCCTTTATTCCCAAAAGGGGTAGGCAGAGCACATGAAACTTATGTTCCAGCGCCACTTTTATCATAAATGTGGGTATAAAAGATCGACAAAATGTGTTATTGCAGTGATAAATAAAAATGTATGGACCATGTATAATTGCAGGTAGATTTAATTGCCCCATAATGTGGCACTGGATTGAGCAGGTCAGGTCTACTCTCATGCATCAAGTAGCACCCCCATGCTGCAAAATACTAACCGTAGCTTTTAAGTTTATTTTGTAATTTTAACAATATATGGATCATGGATCTGAAATAAAATATTTTGAATTTGAATTTGAATAATTAAGAATAATTATTATAACTATTAAAATAAAAATATTGTACTTTTATTATTGGATGGCATATTGTAATAACTATAAGACAAAAATTATTTTTAATTGTAATTTCTTTATGTACCTATGAATATTAATTGTAATTTCTTTTGTTGAATAAATGTATTTTAATTGTAATTTCCACTATAAACTGAATTGTTAAATGAATGACGTGTAACTAATGTTATAAATAAATAATTGAATTGAATTGAATAGGTTGCTAGCCCATCGCCCACAACACACTTCAACCCCATATTCTTTATAGGCGCCGCTTATACTTCAAACTTCAAATATTTTATTGCCACAAAGACTTATACTAGATAATACATATTGATAATTGATAACCTTTGTGAGGCAATAGGTTTCAGTCTCAGCATGTGCTGAGCAGAAAGCCCAGCGCTGGATTTCAGACCGAGCCTTTGAGGATTTTATCGGTCACGAGCCAATAAAATCTGGTAATGAAGTATGCAGCTGCTCCTGAAGCCTACGTATCGCCCTGGGTCTTTTTGGGCTTGCGTATTAGTCTGTTTTGTTTGTAACAGTGACATCTAGTGGGAAGCGAAGTAACTTAAAAGTGAAGTACCAAGTTACCTTTGGAATACTACGCAGTCGTCCATACAAAAAGAGAAAACTTTTTCCACTTCTAAATATTTTCCAATCTCAATGTTTTTTTTAGTAAGTTATTGACAATGAAAGACTCGGTTTATAGGTTCTAGGTCTTTCCTCTTTTCAAAATTTGCAATAAATTTAAATTTAAAGGCACCAATAATTAAAAAAGAAAACCTATAAACCTAGATATTATTATGCTGAAGCGATCGACATAAAAATCAAAGTGATTTGTTAAGATTTAGTTAGTGGAAAAGTTTTCTCCCGAAATGGAAATTCCATATAAAAAGTACGTATTGTCAGTCGCGAGCTGCCCTGCCAGCACGTCTAGCACACGACGGCCGCGACATACTCTCGATTTTTATCGCACTATACCTCTTCTCCTAAGTGTTCTAATAAGAGAGAGGCGGATAGTGCGAGAAAAATCGAGAGAGCTCGCGCGCCGTCGCGTGCTAGCCGTGCTGCTATAGGTATAGTTTACTCTCGAAGCCCACCTTTTCAGTGCGGCTCGGCGAGTATGGCCGCGAGCTCCGTGGCCCGGTGGCGGTTCTCGCGCATGTACGCGTGCGTCTCCCACAGCATGCGCACCAGCAGCTCGTCGGAGCGCTCGTCCATGGCGATGTCCTTGGACATGGGCGGCGAGAACCGGTAGTAGGGGACGCCCACGGACGAGCACCAGGCGCGGGCGCGTTCCACCACACGACCGTCGGATTGGGTAGCCTGCGGGTGCGGAGACAATACGGGTGTGGACACTAAATAATATAGTCAATAATGTCCTATTTTCTCGGAAAAGAATTCGAAACGTAGTCAAGTGGAGAAAAAAACAACGCAAGAGGTTAAATAATAACAAAGTGTCCAAAGTTTCAAGAAAGGGTATGTTCTGTCCCTTTTCCGTAAAACGCAACTTCATAAGAAACGATTGGCATTTACTATGCGCTCGCTCTTAGTCACGTCATTAACTGCGAGCGTTTTTTCTCTCTAACACGCAACATTAAAACGTTTGTAGCTACTTAATTATTTGAGATCTGAATGGGATTTTCGTCACTGACGTATATTTTTTTGCATTCTTTCTTTTCGAGTATACACCCGTATTTCGAGGGGTTAGGGTACAACGGACAAGTCGCTGGGGGAATGATGTCAGGAAAACAAAAGTAAAATTTGTCACTATATACCTGGTCGACCAGTAGGTTGCCAAGGGCGGACAATCCCCAAGCCAGCTTGGCCACGCCCCACACGCTTTCAGGTTTGAACACGTCGAAGTCCTTGATCTTGCACAATGGGTTTATACCTGCATAAATTTAGACCGATAATAAAAAGAAAGAAAGAAGAAGAAAATAATTTATTAGCGTATAAGAGCGTAAAAAACTATTTGTGTCGTTTTCAGAGTAAAGGGACGATTCAAAATGGCATACGCGCCAACAACAAGTTCCCTTTTCATAGATAAAGCCACATTTAAAAACATTTTTCGCTCCGATATGCTAGCGAATTATTGTATATTTTTTGTTTGGTGTGTTAGTTTATGTTAGTTAGTTAGGTGTTCGTTTTTGTTTATTTTTGTCTTCACAATTAAGTAATACTTTCCCTTATAAAAAGGGAAGAGTGGATGGGCCAGTTACAAGGCAAAGACTGCGTTGGGAAATACACTTTCTTCGAGCAAAAGCAAAATCAAGAGTATCCTAAACCGACATGGATGTATGAAGAATGTTATGAGAGTCATTGAAGACGGATAATTGTCAGGAAGCAAGCGGAAATCCTCGGCTGGGCAGCGTTCGGGAAGCTACGGCACATCTTTTCGTCCAATATTCCGCAGTGTCTCAAGACGAGTCTTTGACCAGTGTGTGTTGCCAGTGATGCCATATGGCACTGAAACGTGGTCGCTTACTATGGGCCTCATAAGAAGGCTCAAAGTCACCCATGGGCTATGGAGAGGGCTATGTTGGGAGTTTCTCTGCGTGATCGCATCAGAAATGAGGCTATCCGCAGCAGAACCAAGGTAACTGATATAGCCCTCCGAATCGCTAAACTTAAGTGGCAGTGGGTGGGGCACATAGCACGTAGAACCGATGGCCGTTGGGGCGGAAAGGTTCTCGAATGGCGACCACGAACCGGAAGGCGCAGCGTGGGTAGGCCCCCCGCAAGGTGGACTGATGACCTGGTAAAGGTTGCTGGAGTCCGCTGGATGCGGGTGGCGCAGGACCGGGCACTTTGGCACTCTTTGGGGGAGGCCTATGTCCAGCAGTGGACGTCTTTCGGCTGATATGATGAAGCGGAAATCCATGATCCGTCTATCCTTTCAGAAAAACTACGTGATTTATACTAAACAATAATGAGGTAATGTCTATGAACTGGTTAGTATGAAGCGAGACCCGAAGCTACACATCTGAATTCAAAAATTCTTACACCAATATATAGAATAAACGTTCGGAATGGACATAGGCTATATTTTATCCCGCGCCTTCGCTTGCGTTCTAAGTAATCGAGCGAGGCGTGGGCAGCCAGTTACAAGATGAAGGCGAATATTGTACTGACCTGTGCCACACGAGACCACGACTTTGAGATCAGTCTTGCTCGCTTCCTGGATCTGGCCGGTCCCTCTCAGCGCGACCCGTAGTTCTGCGAGCTCCGACAACGCGTCCAGTGTCGGGTTATTACCCATTAATCCGCCGTCGAGATACCTGGGAACGTGCGAGTTGGCTTTAGAGGAAGTTACAGGAAATACAGTAGTTAACAAAGTATTCTGCTCGCTCGGCGGCGCCAGGCCTACTGCGTCTCCCGCCTCGCCGCCGCGGACTGTACACAACATGTACAATGTATAATACCTGCCGGACGCAGTGAAGTATGAGGGCGCGGCGCCGGTGGCGCGCGCGGCCTGCCACACCAGCTGCTCGCTCGGCGGCGGCGGCGGCGCCAGGCCTACTGCGTCTCCCGCCTCGCCGCCGCGGACTGTACACAACATGTACAATGTATAATACCTGCCGGACGCAGTGAAGTATGAGGGCGCGGCGCCGGTGGCGCGCGCGGCCTGCCACACCAGCTGCTCGCTCGGCGGCGGCGGCGGCGCCAGGCCTACTGCGTCTCCCGCCTCGCCGCCGCGGACTGTACACAACATGTACAATGTATAATACCTGCCGGACGCAGTGAAGTATGAGGGCGCGGCGCCGGTGGCGCGCGCGGCCTGCCACACCAGCTGCTCGCTCGGCGGCGGCGGCGGCGCCAGGCCTACTGCGTCTCCCGCCTCGCCGCCGCGGACTGTACACAACATGTACAATGTATAATACCTGCCGGACGCAGTGAAGCATGAGGGCGCGGCGCCGGTGGCGCGCGCGGCCTGCCACACCAGCTGCTCGCTCGGCGGCGGCGGCGGCGCCAGGCCTACTGCGTCTCCCGCCTCGCCGCCGCGGACTGTACACAACATGTACAATGTATAATACCTGCCGGACGCAGTGAAGTATGAGGGCGCGGCGCCGGTGGCGCGCGCGGCCTGCCACACCAGCTGCTCGCTCGGCGGCGGCGGCGGCGCCAGGCCTACTGCGTCTCCCGCCTCGCCGCCGCGAACTGTACACAACATGTACAATGTATAATACCTGCCGGACGCAGTGAAGTATGAGGGCGCGGCGCCGGTGGCGCGCGCGGCCTGCCACACCAGCTGCTCGCTCGGCGGCGGCGGCGGCGCCAGGCCTACTGCGTCTCCCGCCTCGCCGCCGCGGACTGTACACAACATGTACAATGTATGATACCTGCCGGACGCAGTGAAGTATGAGGGCGCGGCGCCGGTGGCGCGCGCGGCCTGCCACACCAGCTGCTCGCTCGGCGGCGGCCTGCCACACCAGCTGCTCGCTCGGCGGCGGCGGCGGCGCCAGGCCTACTGCGTCTCCCGCCTCGCCGCCGCGGACTGTACACAACATGTACAATGTATAATACCTGCCGGACGCAGTGAAGTATGAGGGCGCGGCGCCGGTGGCGCGCGCGGCCTGCCACACCAGCTGCTCGCTCGGCGGCGGCGGCGGCGCCAGGCCTACTGCGTCTCCCGCCTCGCCGCCGCGGACTGTACACAACATGTACAATGTATGATACCTGCCGGACGCAGTGAAGTATGAGGGCGCGGCGCCGGTGGCGCGCGCGGCCTGCCACACCAGCTGCTCGCTCGGCGGCGGCGGCGGCGCCAGGCCTACTGCGTCTCCCGCCTCGCCGCCGCGGACTGTACACAACATGTACAATGTATAATACCTGCCGGACGCAGTGAAGTATGAGGGCGCGGCGCCGGTGGCGCGCGCGGCCTGCCACACCAGCTGCTCGCTCGGCGGCGGCGGCGGCGCCAGGCCTACTGCGTCTCCCGCCTCGCCGCCGCGGACTGTACACAACATGTACAATGTATAATACCTGCCGGACGCAGTGAAGTATGAGGGCGCGGCGCCGGTGGCACGCGCGGCCTGCTACACCAGCTGCTCGCTCGGCGGCGGCGGCGGCGCCAGGCCTACTGCGTCTCCCGCCTCGCCGCCGCGGACTGTACACAACATGTACAATGTATGATACCTGCCGGACGCAGTGAAGTATGAGGGCGCGGCGCCGGTGGCGCGCGCGGCCTGCCACACCAGCTGCTCGCTCGGCGGCGGCGGCGGCGCCAGGCCTACTGCGTCTCCCGCCTCGCCGCCGCGGACTGTACACAACATGTACAATGTATAATACCTGCCGGACGCAGTGAAGTATGAGGGCGCGGCGCCGGTGGCGCGCGCGGCCTGCCACACCAGCTGCTCGCTCGGCGGCGGCGGCGGCGCCAGGCCTACTGCGTCTCCCGCTTCGCCGCCGCGGACTGTACACAACATGTACAATATACATAACAAGAAGAATAGATGACGACCGCTTTAGCCTAGTTGGTAGTCACCCTGCCTACGAAGCTAGAGATCCTTGGTTCGAATCCCGGTAAGGGCATTTATTTGTGTGATAAGCACGAATATTTGTTCCTGAGTCATGGATATTTTCTATGTATTTAAGTATTTATGTTTATCGTCGTCTAGTACCCATTGTACAAGCTTTGCTTAGTTTGGGACTAGGATATGTTTAAGATTGTCCGCAAATATTTATTTATTTATTTGCATATTAACAAAGAATAACACCTCGTTATTAAATCCCCAAACATTATTATAACCTCCCAAAAACCCGCAACGATTATTGTTATTCCTCCTCAAGTCATAACGTATGCGGTATGAAATTTTCACAGTTTTTATACAAAATGTTAAACGTAAATGATTCGATATTTGAAACTTGATATTATCTTTTGTTTTCTGTATTATCTTCAAAGTGTTGTACAAATCATTCGCTTGTAGGATTTGTGTAAAAAATTATGGCAAATCTCGAAGAAGTGCGTCGAAAAAACGTGTGTGATTTTCGCGACTCACATCCAGATTGGCCGAAGTCGAGGATTGTTAAACATTACAGAAATGGGGGAGAGCCGAAGGACGGTTTAAGTATAATATATTATCATCCTATTCCCTTCGACATACGACGACTAGAAAACCAGGTTCGGGCAGTCTGTTCTTTAAGCCGATCTTTGAAAAGAAGCCAACTGAAAAAAATTACGGCGGGTCGGGTAGCTAAATCCTACAGAGAACTCGGAAAAAAAATTAACTGTGATGGCAAAACAGTGAAAAAGTATCTACATTGAGGAATTATCTAGATAGGGCATTGCGAAACGAGCAAGAAAAGTCAAACCCACCGTGTCCGAAAACCAAAAACATACCCAGAAGAAGATACTTAAAACTTTGGTCAAAAACATAGTCCATGCAAAAACGACGTAGCGTTTCACCTTAGACGGCAATGAAGGGCACCCTGCCATGTAACTTTTATTACCAAAACGCCAATGACCCAACTGAAGATTCAGTCAAATATGTGGAGCACACTAAGTTTCCAAAAAAGGTTTTGTTATGGCTTGCAATTAGCCCTCGCGGCATGTCGAAACCGGTGTTTTTTTTTATCTGGTTTAGCAGTCAATGCTGAACGATACATGCAGGGTTGTTTTCCGATTGTACGTAATTTTATGAAAACACATCAGTCTGTGTCAACTAATGTTGTGCTTTGGCCCGATCTAGCATCCAGCCATTATTCAAAAAAGACCCTGGCTAAAATGGAGGAGTTATAGGAATTCCATATGTACCACAGGATTAAAATCCGGCTAACGTACCATAACTTCGCCCGATCGAAGATTTTGGGCCAATCTAAAAAGGCGTGATTATGCGAATAATTTCTGGCCAAAAACTATACAGGCTCTTTTTCGAAAAATTTAATTAGAATTAAACAAAATGCCAACATCGACTAACACAACAGCCATGGATAAAGTGCCAGCAAATTGTCTTAAAGCAGCACGCTTGGGGCCAAATTACTTTTTACATTAAAATTAGTTAGTAGTTCGATGGTAGTTCGTTTATACTAATACATAACATTATCGTTATATTAAACATTTATTTTATTTTATAAGGTTACATTGTGCATTCCGCATACGTTAAACAGGAAAGAACGGACTCGTCTGCTCAGCTGGTATAATTGTTTTTAATTTTGCACTCATTACAGAGTTACCAGGCAGTGGTTGGTGGTTGAAAATATATATATAGACAATATTAGGATGTTGATGGAGGAGTAGAGAGGGTGAGTGTGGATTGCACCCCAGAGGGGTTTATGGCAGTCCACACTCAGAGAGACTCTGAAATACAATGGTACAGTATATTTTATAGACCGGTCCTGCGCCACCCGCATCCAGCGGACTCCCGCGACCTAAAGGTAGGGTAGGGGGGTAGGTAGGTAGGGTAACCCCCCCGAGGGTGCCCGCCTTGTTGGGGCGGGGGGGCTTAGTAACCGTGGACTGGTCACCCACGGCGAAGCTAAGAGGCACCCAGGGCCGGCCTGTTTGGGCCGCTGGCTGGCCCGAGGAGGGCGCTCCTAGCGGGCTTGGCGAAGCCCGCTTAGGATGCGTAAGGGAGGGGCCGTAGAAGAAGAGGAGTGCCGGTATTGCGGTTCGCCGTTCTCCCTATCTTCTGCGGCCGAGGCGGGATCGCAGGGGGAGAGGCGTGTTGGTATTACGGTGCGCCACTCTCCCTACCCCCTGCGAACTTGGCGGGGCCGTTCCGCCGAAACGGCATTGGTGGGACCGCAGAGGAGGAGGAATGCCGGTATTACGGTGCGCCGCTTTCCCTATCCTCTGCGGCCGAGACGTGGTCGGTGGCGGAACCACAGACCTGATCCGCCACCGGGTGCTGGATTTTTCTGCACCCACGTTCTCCTCGTAGCGGACTCAGGGGGGATCCGCTACTGTACAGGTGGAGATCGAGCAGGCAGGCGCGTCCTAACATCTGGCGCGCCTCACGTGGAGGGCCTCAGGGCATCCGTAAGGAGCCGCTTGTGGGCGGCTGCCGCCGGCGGGGTTGCGGATGTGTGCGCAAGCGTTCCCGTAACCTCGCCACATGGCGGCGAGGCGGCAAGTGGGGGGGTTTTTAGTGGGTACACCGTGGGTCTCATAAGCTCATACGGGAGTCCCACATAACCACTCGGGTCACCCCCTGCGCCCGGGTGGTATGCGTAACGCATTTTCCCCCCCTAAACAAAAAAAAAAAAAAAGGTAGGTAGGGTAGGCTGGACTGATGACCTGGTAAACCAGGTCATCAGTCCAGCCTACCCATCGGTCATTGTTGCACTCTTTGGGGGAGGCCTATTTCCAGCAGTGGACATCTTTCGGCTGATATGATGATGATGTATATTATTGCAGAGGCCGAAAAAAGCAATTTATTCACGAAAAAACAGTACTTTTTTACAAATTCTTAACTTCCGCCAAACTGTAGAGCAGTTTGTTGGCCGAAATAAACTCCCTTTCTGTTTTAAGCTAGCTGTTTAGAAGTCATTTTCATTTCATTTATTCATTAAAAAACTATTTTCATTGTGTGTGAAGTACATGTAAAGTAAAACAAACAAACAATAGCTACCAGTACGCTAGGTATAGACTCTTTTACAAATCAAAAATTAATGATTAATAATAATGAAGAACGTCATGTCATACATAATAAAGGATATCTATGTCTAATCGAGCAATGAAAAGCAATCAATAATAGAATAATAATAATGAAAAACGTCACGTCATAACAAATAATATCTATGTCCAATAAAGATAAAAATTAAACTTATAATGATGGCTGTTGGAAGGTCAACATTAGATAGAGATAATAATTAAAAGGTTGACTGATATTATTCATTATTCTCTCTTAATGATTTCTCTAAGAGGTGCCGCTTGAGTCTTGCATTGAAAATTTTACTATTTATTGTTGTTTTCAACTCCATAGGCAACCTGTTGAGTAGACGCACGGACTGGTAATATGCCGCGTGTTTCACAACGTTCAATCTAGGGACAATGTTGCAGGGAATGTCCTTACGTCTCGTTGCAAAACGATGCTCTCGTTCCTTCGTGCTCTCCTATTTATTTAAGTGCTTCACAAAGTCTGTTAGAAGCACGAGAATGTAGAGACATGGCACAGTTAAGATGCTGAGTAGCGAAGTGAACTCTGCATGATTCTGTCTAAGGGATTCGAACGATAATGCGAATGGCTCTTTTTTGCAACTTGAAAGCGGAGTCACTATTATATTTATAGCTATTGCCCCATAGTTTAATGCTATACCGCAACTTGGCTTCAACTAAGGCATGTTAAACCATCTTGAGCTGCTTGATCTGTAATAAATCCCGAAGGCTGCGAAGAGCATAGCAGGCAGAGCTTATAGAATTAGTCAGAGATAGGATTTCATTTTTCCAATTTAAGAGCGCGTCAATGTAAATTCCCAAAAATTTAACAGTGTCCGTATGCACAATTTTCTCCCCAAATAGTACTACGTCTAAACTGTCCGAGTTTCTACTAGTGGCTTTAAATAGCATAGCACTAGTTTTGCTAGAGTTAAGTTTTAAATTGATAACTTCAAACCATCTGTTAAAAACTATTAGAGCAGCATTTACCCTATCATTCAGCTGAGACATACTGTCTGCTGAGATAACCGCATTAGTGTCGTCTGCGAAAACAATTACTTCGGTGCATGGTACCAAGCATGTTACGTGATAAAAAAGGTCGTTTATAAACACTATGAAGAAAAAAGGTCCCAAAATTGAACCTTGGGGGACGGCTAGATTTATGGTTTTCATTTTAGACTGGACAACAGCTACGGTACCGTCCACTTCCGACTTCAGTTCAATGTACTGTGTTCTGTTGGTGAGATAAGATTTAAATAATTGTAGTACATTATCTCTGATGCCATAATGCCCCAATTTGCTTACTAGTATGTTGTGGTCAACAGTGTCGAACGCCGAGCTGAGGTCCAGGAAAACACCCGCTACTTTTTTTTAGTCATTGAGCTAAGTGACAACGTCGTGAATCAATGTATCAATTGCTTCACTAGTTCCAATACTTTTTTAGTAGCCGAATTGACGGCTGTTGAGTATAATTGTTACGAACAAGATGCCTTTCTAACCTAACTTTCATAAGTGTTTTCATAAAACTGGAAGCAAAGAAATAGTTCGTCGGATCACTTTGTTTGCCTTTAGCTGCCTAAGTATATGACTGCTGTAGTAGCTTAAGTTAACGTAAATATATTTAAGTTCGCTGTACGTTATACGTTATAACTTGGTTATAACATAATCTATTTAAACTATTTCAACTAATTTAGTACATTTTATTTTGCAATTGTTTTAACATCATCTTTTTTAATTTCGATTGGCGCTGTTGCTAATATTTAACGGTATATTGTTATACATTTTAGGAACGAGATAAGATCTGGTTCTCTTACCATAATAATTATTGCCAATCCCGCTGAAGCAGAAAGTGCTACTCTCCAAAAATGCGAGGAAATAAATTAATAATTTCATTAATCTTAAAACAGCAAGTATGTCAATAACCTGGATTAGTAATATAATGTAATTAATGTAAGGGCAAAAAACTTTTCCCAAAGTATCAGATCCCAAATAATTTTTCCCAAATTATCATTTGGCAAAGAATCATTCATTACTCAAAACAACTTATCGCAATTTTACAGTTACCAAATTTTCATTTGGCATATTATTGTTTAACAAATAATTACTTGGTCTGTTTCATTTTGCCATATATCATTTGGTCAATTGTATCGTTTCGCATAACAACTCTTTTTTGACTAATGATTCTCTGCCAAATGATAATTTGAGAAAAATCGTTACTTTAGGAAATGTTTTTTGCCCATACATCAGTAATCCATTTTTATTTCTTAATTGTAAACTAATTTCTCTTCTGCTTTCGTTATGCTGCCACGACATGCTGGAATAACCTTCCACCACCAATCAAGGAGAGCATTACTATTAGTGGGTTCAAGTACAAACTGAAAAAAATACTTAATGGCTCAACAAGGTATTGCTGCCTAAGGGTAGGATATCCAAAACACCATTATTAGCTCACATTCCAAAAAACTATGAGGCGCAATTTAGTTAACCGCCAATTAATAAAATTATATATATAATCTAGGAACTTTTATTGTTGTTTGCAACATATATGTATATTTTATAATAATATTTCATATTAAAAGTCCGCGGTTAGCTCGGCCGAATTTCACCTTCCCATACAAACGTAGTTACGCTCTCATTTTAAAACTACGAGTTGGATTGTGACAAAACTTTGCATATACATTGACATGAGGTATATCTATAATTACAGACATAGATATACCTCATGTCATTGTATATGCAAAGATTCGTTACAATCCAACAAGTAGTTTTAAATGAGAGCGTAACTACGTTTGTATGGAGAATCGAGCTTACTGCGGACTCTTAATAACGTATTTTATCATCTGACACAAGTCTCACAGTACGCTGTCCCGCACACCCCGCTGGCTCCACAGAAAACCAGCGCCGACGATCACGCTAGCCGTTCCAACTGCATTGCTGAATAGAGGTGTGTAACTCAGGAGTGAGAGATTCAAATGAACTGCATCTTTTCGTTTATGTCACTCGCTCACTCGTTCACTGAAGGATGAAACAACTCACTAACTCACTATGTCAGTTCAGTATGCGTCCTTCCCCCGCTCTTCCGCTCTCAACTCAACCGAGCAACTGATGTACGAGTGGGTTGCGCTCTTCGCACTTACGAGTCGAAGCTATAAACCTATCTCGCACTCACGCGTGCACACTTACGTTACTGATAGAAAAACATGTCAATGTGTGAGTCACTCATTTATACTTGTGTGTGTGAGTGATTTAGAGCTGTTAGGAGTCCACAGATCCACTGAGCGAGAGCTGTTAGGAGTCTATAGATGAACTGAGCGAATTGAACGAAATGAACGAAAAGAGTGATACATATCTTTACGACATGAAGATATGAATCGCTCCTTTCACTTCAGTGACACGTTTTGCGCATCTCTATTGCTGAATGCACGCCATTCAGGTCCACGTCCTGATCTACTTCTTCCATGTATTTGTTAATGCGTTTTTTATTTTATTTGTATTACTTACTTATGTTATGTGTTGTTGCCTCAATAAATGCTATTCTATTTTATTCTAATTGAGACATTTAAAAAAAAACGT
The DNA here is from genome assembly GCA_947049275.1 of Epinotia bilunana. Taxonomy (NCBI): domain Eukaryota; kingdom Metazoa; phylum Arthropoda; class Insecta; order Lepidoptera; family Tortricidae; genus Epinotia; species Epinotia bilunana. The sequence goes on from OX346265.1 coordinate 16,727,452, forward strand.
CACTTCGATCACTTCAAAAAGTAAGCGTTTTGTCTATGACAATAAAAAAAAGAAAACTCGGGAAAACTTAAAGCACGCTACAAACGGACAGAATTTGTCACACATTACTAACCATACTTACTAACCAGTCTAACTATAGCAAGTTTTTCTGACGAGCACTTGGCTGTTTCTATTCTCTGTGTTAGTCAAAACATATGGTTAAAAGGTAAAAAAGTATACAGTAATTGAATTTCATATACTTTCCCGGCCGCTAAAAATGTACAGTGATATTTCACTTTTTAAATTTGCGTTTGTCAGTAACGAGGAACTTCACGTACTATTTTTGCTACAGTAAGGCAAACATTTCCGAGCATATTGGAGAAAAGTTTATTTATTCATCAACTCACATTATACATTATATAGGTACACCCCAGGCCAAAAGTATGGAAACAAGCGTATATGACAATAGAAAACGTTAATTTTCACACGAAAAGTTTTTATTTAAAATAAACAAATATATACGACGATTTACGAAATTTCCATTCCTATTGACTATGTGTGTTGTTTTCAATATAGACCTAAACGTTGTTTTCATTAATGTATCCGCCTTTTGCTTTCATAACTGCAGCACACAATCTCGGCATTCTTTGAATCAATGTATCGATGGTATTTTGTTCAAGATTAGCCCAGGCTGTTGACAAATTCGTCCACAATGCTGATTTTGAAGTTGGACATGTTTTTCTCATCGGCCTGTCCAGCTCGTCGCACAGTAATAATGGAAGCACGAAATATCAAAAAGAAAACAACTTTGTTTCCATACTTTTGGCCTGGGGTGTATATACGAGTAGCTATTATGTATAATCAATCATACATCTCGCACGCACTCAATCATCACTCACTCGCTTATCCTAACACTTTTCATACAATATCTAATCGCTACTACAGAACGTGCCTGATCGGCTCAAAAACGTATCGCGTGAAATTTACTCAAACTTGTGGATTTTAGCATCATACAGTACGTCTAGCACAACTTGCGGATAAGTCGCTTCGCGCGCGGCTGAGCCTCCCCTGTCTCACTTGCACCGTGCAAATTCGAAAGAGGAGGGTAGATCTTACTCGACTCGCGTCGCGGCGCGGCGTCAGTTGTGCTAGCCCCCCAGATTGCACTCACCGTTTGTCCTGTTGTACGTGTCAAGAAGCTCCTGTGCTGATTGGTAGTTCCTAAATATGTGCAGCTCCACCGGTTTCCTATCCGCCAGCAATGCCAGGATCATCAGCTTAGGGTGTGTCAAGTCCGCCATCACAGTTTGTGTACCTACAAGATAATTTGATATTTAGCACAGTATATGACATTGATTATTAATCTTGGGATTAGGTGTCAAAGCGGACCCTGGGTTCCTTTAGGGAGCACTACCGGGAATAACGCTAGGAGAATGATATGAGGTGGATTATCATATTCTACTAAAACACATGAAAAGTTAGACATTGTCCACACAATTTTGACGTAAAATTTCCGAGTACTAAATCGGAAGTAATTGAATAGTCCTAAAATGTAATCCATCAGTACACAGTACACACAGTATTGGATACATAGATTCACGCCTTCATTCCCAATAGGGGGTTGGCAGAGCACATGAAACTTAAGTTCCAGTGCCAGTTTTAGCATAAATGTGGTTATAAAATACAGACTAAATGTGATATTATATCGCAGTGATAGGTTGCCAACCCATCGCCCACAACACACTTTAACCCTGTTCCTTTAGTAAGACTGTTACGACACCCACAGGAAGAAAGGGGGTGGTGCTATTCTAACCCGACACCACATGGGGTCAAGGGCCAAAGGTTCATGAGTATTATTCATAATTGTAAACATATTATCGCCATCGCCACAGTATAGGAACAGTAGATAAACTTCGAACAAAGGTACATCGCACGGCTGCACACATGCGCGCGTGTTTGGTACGCACACACACATAGCCTTCGGGAATGATGGAGAATGCTTCAATCGGGGCCGCGCCGTTGCGGTGTTCGCCTCCTTCTCACTCGCTACGTCAAAGGAAGCCGCCTCGTAGGTATGAAGACAGCGAGCCGCCAGTGCCACGATATCAAAAGGAGCCGAAAAGGCTTGTAACTAAGCACCTACCAACCTAGTGCAGTTTAGCAACTATTATACTTACTAGGAAATATTTTAGGCATAGTATAGTGGTATTAAAATATTCCATGAAGTGGGAAACTAAAAACACATACCCAACTATCTATAATATTATTATTTTGTGTATACAATATGGGTGAGGGGCAAATTCTTGGCCAGTAGTTAGCCTAGTTAATTGGTAGTAGTTAAAAAGTTCCATTGTGACACGAAAATTAGCCATAAAATAAATAAAATAAAAATAAAAATCATTTATTTCGGACCACGGATCCATAGGATATTAGTAACAATTTAGACTTATTAACTATGTTAGTATCTATTTTTAAGTACAAGAAAAGAGAAACCAAAATTATTGCACAATAAGAGGTCCAATCTCTTATCCTATCTGGCCCTGCCAATGACCACTTCCGCCCAGTACTTTATTATGGGACAGTCAAGTCGCTCTGACAATACCCTAAGGAGGCCATTGCCGCCGCCCCGCACTCTCCTCAGTAGTGAGCCCACACGCTTGCGCCTGATTGCGAAGAAGTCGTCGGTTCGCGCTTCAGCAAACATGTTGGACGCACTACAGTGGTTCGGCAGCCGCAACAACATCCTCAAGATATTGTTATATTGGACTCGTATAGCGTTGTAGGCTCTCTGTGTAAAGCCCACCCACAGACTGCAGGTGTAGAACGTCTGACAGTAGGCTTTGAAAAGCGTCAATTTGACTTGTTTATTACACCTTGCAAATCTGCGGGCAAGCATATTGCCACGTACCGCCATTGCCCTCCTCTCCCTCTCTAGGTCCAGGTCATCCTTTAGGTCCTCTGTAAGGATATGCCCCAGATATTTAAACCTCTCAACTCGTTTAAGGGGCACGCCGCACAGCATGATCGTAGGCACTATTTTCGGGTTGTATTTATGCGCTTTGAAGAGAACGAACTCGCTCTTGCTAGTATTGTACCTAAGACCATGCCGCTCAGCATACCCTTCACATATAGCAATGAGTTGCCTTAATGAGTCACTTGATGGACCCAGCAATACCATGTCGTCTGCGTAGCTTATGTTGTTAAAACAAGTTTTATCTATATGACATCCGACATGTGTATTGCTGAGCCCCCCAATCAACTCATTAACGTACAGGTTGAACAGAACGGGAGACGTTAGTCCACCTTGCCTTACCCCACATTTCAATTTGTACTTGTCTGAGTTTTCACCTGCCCATCTCACGCAATTGACCTGGCTGCTGTACCAGTACTTTAACAAGTCGACGCATTCCCTCGGTATACCCGTTTTCGCTAGCTTGTCCCACAGTACGTCGTACACAACCAGGTCAAATGCTTTAGACAGGTCCATAAAGCACGCATATATATGGGTGTGTTCCTGTCTTTATAGTACTTGACAGCCTTCTTAAGGCACAATATTGCGGTCTCGGTGGACAATCCTGGTCTAAAACCGAATTGTGCATCGTGAAGCTTAACATGCCTACAAAGGTGCTCATTAAGAAGGCTATCAAGCACTTTAGCAAGCACAGTTGCCAGAGAGATGGGCCGGTAATTTCCCAGGTCCGACAAATCACCCGTTCTGTTCTTCACCAGCGGCACTACCACTGTGCTAGTGAGCTGCTCAGGGAGATAAGCGTGTCTTAAGCACAGTGTGTAAAACATCGCCAGCACCCTCGGCAAGTGTACTCCCGCATACTTGAGATGCTCTATGCTGAGCCCGTCATGACCTGGTGATTTACCCCTCTGCATGTTTTTAATAACAGTGTGCACTTGCTTAGCTGTGAAACTAACGGTACTCTCACCCACAACGGATTCAGCATATCGCACCTCATTTGTAGCTTTATGCAGGATTGGATCTACAGAAAACACACGCCTGAAGTTATTCGCGATAGCTTTCTTGTCGCTTACTCCCCCTACACTCAGAGGGACCGCTGCCTTCACATTGAACTTATTCGTGCTTTTCCAGAAGGCCTTAAAGTCATTTGCCGCCCGCTTGGTGGCAAGAATGTCACTTTTTATCTGTTCCTGCCTATCTTGGCACCATTTTAATTTTGACTTGAAGACCCTCCTGGAATCACACATATCCTTATATACAGGGCCATTTCTAGGTTTATTCGCCGACAACCAAATCAGAAACTTTTCTCTCGCGAGTCTATGTGCGCCAGCGACGTACTTGTTCCATCCCGCTATGACATTCTGCTTGGCGTGCCTGCTCCTGCTAGATTTTCTCACCGCATCCGTCAGTGTTAATTATGGCATCATACATTCTATCTAAGACTACTGAATGATTGCGTTCTAGACATAATTTATCAGCACACGACGTTAACTCGGCCGGAAAGTCCAGCATTCTCAACCTATCATGGCACAGTGCTTGGTACATTTCTATTTGCGATGGCTGCCTATCACCCACATTACCCCCTCGTTACGCAACCCGGCAGATTTACATTTAATCTGCAGCTTATTTAGTTTGCATTCGATTATAAGCGGCAGATGGTCGGACCAATACGCGTCATATTTTACACTTACCTTGCAGACCGTTTGTCGCGCTGCCTCAGTAACAACGCAGTGGTCCAACCATCTGTTACATCCATGCGCTTCACTCGTAAACGTAAATGTGCCAGAGGTGGATCCTAGCACTTCCAAGTCCACGCAACTCCACACCTGCGTTTCACAGAACTGTAGCAGCTCATCGCAGAAAAGTTCATTAGGGTGTGCGTTAAAGTCTCCTAATATATATACCGCCTCACTGTCCATGTTATCCGCACTGATCGCGCTAATTTCACCTAAGCATTCTGTGAACAGTGGCACATTTTCAACAGCATTGACCGGCATATATACACTAAACACTAAGAACGTGGAGTCCAGTACTTTTACTTTTATTGCCACTAACCGAACACTTTTACACTTCACTACCGTGACTTCCGAAAACGCAGATTTTCTCCATAGCAACGCAACTCCCCCATATGGTCGCCCCGTGAGTATACCGGCCCCCGTGTCGACTGCCGATGATCCCGTATAAGCGAAATCCACATGTATTGTCCCGAGAAGCGGTAGGTCGTGCGGCAACAGCCAGGTCTCCTGCAGCGCAACGATGTCTCCTTCCTCACACAGGGCCCTAACTCCTTCTATAGACCTCTTCAGTGATTTACAGTTGAAACTTATTAAGCGACTAATTTGTGAGTCTCCCATTTTGTTAATTCACAAATCTATGGTTAACAATATTAAATAACAATTCTATGGTTCATTTTCGTGTCACAACGGAACTTTTTAATTACTACCAATTAACCACGCTAACTACTGGCCAAGAATTTGGTTCTCACCCATATTGTCTATTAAACTGTAACAGAAATACTTTGCATACTTAAAAGCAAAATTAGTATTATAGGTATGCCAAGCCACAAACTTGACACAGCCCTGCGCATCGAGCGAAAGTAGGTAACGAACTAGGAGCGTTCGTTAACGGCCTCAGATTACCTACTGTATTATTCTTCTATACTGTGCCATCGCTTTAGACGGGTATGGTCGCAGTCAAAGCAATGCATAATGGCACGCCATGTAAGTTCGCTTCTGACGGGTATAACAACATACTGACGAAACAGTATTCCTTCATACAGAAGTTGTATCTGCTAATCCTTCAGGGCTTTACTAGGCTCAGGGACTTACAGGCCAGCGCGTTAGAATAGATCCAATCTAACACACAACTTTCGATTAGAATCTACTAGAATAGCTTCAAACTTATCTTTAAAGAACTTTATTTATCATAAAGAATACAGAATTTACTTACGTGAGAAAATTTAAAACTAAATCTAAGCATAGTGAACTGCACTACAAATACAACGAATTATGGTGATATGCTAGAATTTATAATACAAGGAAGTATGGTGATATTGACATGCTACGATGTATAATCGTAGCGGACGAATACTCATAGCTTACCCAAATTATCCTTCAGTATATTCTCCAACGCTTCAGACGGGTACGGTCGCATGCCCACGAAAGCGTACTCCTTCATACGGAAGTACAGTCTCTGGCATTCCCTCAGGGTCTTCCCACTAGCCAGTGCAAGCGCTAGGATACCACCAGTGCTGGTGCCAGCGACCCAGTCGAAGCAATGGATGATGGGGCGACCAATAGTCGCCTCTAAGTTGATTAAGATCTGGACTAGAACTAAACCGCGGATGCCGCCGCCGTCTAGGCAGAGAAGGCTGGAAATAGAAACACGTATGTTACAGTATCTACAATTAATGAAGTTGCAGTATCTCACATCACGCCTCGGCTCTACCTAAAGATGTTGCTTGTGATCAGTCCAAAAATTGGAATGAGGCATCTTCGATTCAAAGAAGTATAGGCCAATTAAGTATAGTACAGTTTAGACGGCGCCTGTGACGTGGAGGGTCGCCAAGGGGTACCGGGGGTCTGCACCGTCTCAGTCAAAGGGCTGATCTATGATGCCAAGCTGAGATGGAATCGAACCACCGTTTATGTCTTACCGGGTCACTGAGCAACTCTTTAGCGCTACTAGTAAACCTAGCTACTTCCGTGGGACAACAGGGTGGGTAGATACTGTAGGGAAATGTAATACGGAGATGGAAGAATGCCGAACACCAAAGCCATACAAAGAATGAATTACTTTGGTAACGGCTACCCGCAACCAAAGGAATTCAAGGTGCTCCCGCTGAACTGCATCATCCGTTTTGTGGAAATGATGGAGCGAGCTTGGGAGTAGGCATAAAGGAGAGGGCAAATGTACAAAAGATTTCACTGGGTCGAAGTGTATCCGAAAGGGCCCTCATCTAGATAAGATATAGGTTATGTACTGGTTGAGCTGAGCTACATAGTTGCGTGGCCAAAGCCTCGGGGGCGACTGCCTTACGTCTTCAAATCTTCTCGTATTTATAGACTTCCAGACAGCTTCATTTGAAATGAGAATAGTGCCGAATGGTCAGCACTGTCGAGGTTCGATATATAACCTCTACATCACCCGTCGCTTCGGTGAGATGAAGTTGATCACACTTTAAACTTTGCAAACAATAGTGTTTCAGTTACCTCCCTGTGCTATACAGGGTGGGCCCTGTAACAGGAGCAAAAAATTTAACGGGAAAACTTTTGAGCTTGTGAGCACTTATTTCCAAGTGGTTTAAATTGAAAAAAAAAAAGTTTTTTTTAAAGTTACTTTACGTGTATAGTTTACTCTGGGGTGTCATTGGAAGTTTTTTTTTCGATAAACAAATAAATAAAAAATGCAATCATAAAAATATCTTTTAAAAACCAAAATGCAAAAACTATTATGAGTGTTGTTATTGTGTGTGTGTGTGTGTGTGTGTGTATTACATGATGTTTCCTCAAAACCTGCATTGAATGTTGTGCTATGATCTCGTGGTGCCAAGATACATAACTTGGCGGTCATAACTTTAGAACAAAAGTTCTCCGAATTAAAAAAAAAACAAAAAAAATGGACACAAGGAGTTACTGCAGATGATCTAAGGAAGCGTCCTATTAAATATTTACTCGTGTTACAGGGCCCACCCCGTATAGGGAAGCGAAGCTACCGGAGGAAATCAACGAAGAATCTAGGAAATGTCTCACCGGCCCTGTTTCCCGCTGGCAGGCAGGTTGGCGGCGCGCTCCATGCCGGCCACGGACAACATGTGGCTGATGACGTCGCGCGAGCCCGGGCGAGGTACACTTGGTGGTGGAACTCCGTTGTAGTCGCCGCGGGCCGCGCAGCCCGCTCCGCACGCGGCCACTTCCGGGGCACACCTGGGAAACAACCATCAATACATTACATTTCAATAAAAGGAAAAATTTGAAAATTTAATGCTCCGAGCTGGATTCGAACTGGCAACCACAGGCATTCATGGCCCATTGCTACTAACCAACTGAGCTATCGGAAAAATCTGTCTCGGCCACTAAATCTTTCAATCAATTAGTTTTACAACGCCATAGGAAGGCGTGTAGCGACATCTACCCGGACCCTATAGCCAGAGTTGTTCAAGTCAACGCCGAACACTATCAGCGCTTCTACTAGCGATATGTTCGTCTATTTAACAATGAAGTCCAAAGGAAGCCTGCATGGTCAGATTCAATCACTAAATCTTGCCTTTGAGCCCCAACCGCATGTAATTTACAGGATCTTATCAGTTGCTATTCGACATCTCACAAGGCACCATGTGCCGGGTAATGTAGCCAGAATTGTTTAGCGCTTCCAGATCAGCGCCGAACACTATCAGCGCTTCTTCTAGCGATATGTGCGTCAGTTTAATAATTAGTGTAAGGCCTGAGTGGACGCCCCGCTCAGAGCGAGGCGTCGAGCGTCCATATAAATTGCATTTGTTTTATATGGACGCTGAGCGGGGCGTCCACTCAGGCCTTACACTAATTATTATATTTTATTCTTTATCGTCAAATTAAGTTATTAAATCTTACCTTTGAGCTCCAACCGCATGCAACACATAGGATCTTGTCATAGTTGCTGTTCGACATCTCACAAGGCACCATATGACGGGCAGTGTAGCCAGAGTTGTTTAGCGCTTCCAAGTCAGCGCCAAACACTATCAGCGCTTCTTCTAGCGATATGTGTGTCAGTTTAATAATTAGGTGCCAGAGTTTTTTTCTTTATCGTCAAATTAAGTCATAAAATCTTACCTTTGAGCCCCAACCGCATGCAACACATACAGGATCTTATCATAGTGGCTGTTCGACATCTCACAGGGCACCAGATGACGGGCGGTGTAGCCAGAGTTATTTAGCGCTTCCAAGTCAGCGCCGAATACTATCAGCGCTTCTACTAGCGATATGTTCGTCTGTTTGACGGCGAGATGTAATGCCGTGTTGCCTTCTTTGTCGGCTAAGGAGTGATCAGCGCCTGAAAAATATTATTTAACTAAAATGTGCGCCTTCCCAAAAATATAATTATATAAAGATACATTGAGAATTAGTGCCAAGGAGTAAAAAGTCCAGAATACTTGAGGGGTGATTTATTCTAGCTTGTCAATCGTACACTGATTATTGTTCTTCTCTTTGTTGCTTTACTTTAGAAATATTAGTTTCAAATTGAGAACCTCATTTCACCAAATGATGCTTCCGCACAAAAACCTTTAAAATCCTCGGAACCCTCAAGAGTTCTATCACCGAAACAAGCTATTCTTTTTCTGGTCTCTATCCAAAAAATATAATTTCCATTAGACTAGATGCCAAAAAAACCGTTAAACATGACAACAACAAAAAATAACTTAACATGCCTTCGCTAACTAACAATGTGTTGTCCTGTCCCTTTCTTACAACCAGAATCATAAGAATCAGAATTATACATTTATTCGTGACACACTAATAGACAAAGAACAAAAGAGAAAATAAATCTTCGCCGTGTCACGAAATGGACCTAGCTCAGCATGATGCTGGCTGCAAAGCCATGATTATATAATATAATAAGCCATTATTAAATGATTATATATAGATTCTTTGGAGCAGCTTCCGTCAAACTTATAGACAATAGCGTCGAAGTTCAACGCGTTGATGTCACAGTTCTTATCCACGAGCGCCTCAATCACTTCTCGAGAGATTGACCAGTGGAATGTAGTCCCTGACTGCGCCTGCGTGGGAGCGAGAGGCCGCGCTCTCTCTCTCTCCCACGTATATCAAACTGTCGAACTTACCTCTAGACAACAGCGCTATAGCACACTCCAGCCTCCCCCTCAAAACCATGATATGCAGCGCGGTTCGACCGTCGAAGTTCAACGCGTTGATGTCACAGTTCTTATCCACGAGCGCCTCAATCACTTCTCGAGAGATTGACCAGTGGAATGTAGTCCCTGACTGCGCCTGCGTGGGAGCGACAGGCCGCGCTCTCTCTCTCTCCCACGTATATCAAACTGTCGAACTTACCTCTAGACAACAGCGCTATAGCACACTCCAGCCTCCCCCTCAAAACCATGATATGCAGCGCGGTTCGACCGTCGAAGTTCAACGCGTTGATGTCACAGTTCTTATCCACGAGCGCCTCTATCACTTCTCGAGAGATTGACCAGTGGAGTGGCGTCCCACCGTACTTCATGTCTTGCTGGTATAGCTTGGGTAGGTTGTCTTGCAGTAAAGCGCCGACGATGCCTGAAATTATAAGGAAATGGTGAGTTATTCACCCAGGATTTAAATAAAACAAAAAGAGTTTCAGATCACAGCTATTAGACGCTCGAGCCGAAGCCAAGAGCGATAAAAATGCGTTCCAAGGCTTTCTTTATTACCTCCTGTGGTGAGTATAAAACTTTACGTCCCTTCATTTTCTACACGCATAGCGGGCGGTAAGTGTCACTTTATTTGACTAAAGCCGATAAAAAGTCACCCACCCAATTATTTTATTACTGCCTAATACTCACAACATTTGCGTACAAATCCGATTATAGATCCCGTGCTTTTAGCTACAGATCACTGGTTTCCAAGTTAATGATTGAAAATAAAAATTGAAAACAAGGCGCGAGAGTCCAAAGTGTTACATTATACGATAATTCGACCTGACGACGTTGTTCGAATCCCGGTAAGGGCAAATATTTGTGTGATGAGCATAAATATTTGTTTCTGAGTCATGGATGTTTTCTATGTATTTAAGTATTTATATCTATTATATATATCGTCGTCTAGTACCACATAACACAAGCCTTACTGAGCTTACTATGGGACTAGGTCGATTTGTGTAAGATTGTCCCCTTATATTTATTTATTTATTATAAAAATTCTAATTGTTACTTCCAGATTGGCTGCTCCTTATCTACTGTAAGCTGCTGTAACAGGCTTCGTACATTACAAAACTCATCTCCGCACGATAATTGGTTTCACCGAAGCAGCAATAAAAATTGTAATTAAAACACTGTCCAGATATCGTCCTATCAAACATGCAATAAGTCGTAGATGACATGTAATGACGAGCGACGCGTGCTGTTTTGCTTTATAGTGTTATCGTAGAACTGAGACACTGAACCGGTATAGCGATACAACTGAGACACTCGCCTGGTATAGTGTTAGCGTTGGCAGCGGCCCGTTGCGCCACAGGCAGGTTCACGTCTGCGCCGGCCATTAGAAGCGCGCGGACGCAGTCGGGCGCGTTGGCTAGGCAACCCATGTGGAGAGGAGTGTAGCCTTGTTTGTTGTAGATGTTGAGGGATGTAGCTGTTTTGCTTGCTAACGCCTATGGAGCAATAAAAATTTATAGTCAACTCATGTAGTGTTTTCCATGCAGAAGAAACGCTTTCAATTTGAAATGTACGCACAGGAACACTTCTATTTTTTTTAATGGTCGCTCTTTTGTCTCTGAGACGGTTTAGGAAGATTAGACGATTTATTCGTTAAGAGAAAGGTTAGACAGAAAGTTCTACACAAGTGAAGCTAATTATACCCTATGTTAATTCCACTACTGGCGTGTTTCATTATTTGCTACTATATTTTTTTTAATAACCAATCACACATCTCAGTTTCCTAAGATCCCGATTTTAAGAGATCAGTTAATAAAAAATCGTATAAAGTACTCGAAACATCAAACCAACACTGAATAAATTGTTGCACAAAATAATCCGTTGAAATATCGACCTTACGTTCAAAGTAAGTAAGTTCAAGTTGTAATAACAGTCACTATATCTACTTTAGTTGCTGCCATACTCACATTAATAATCTCCTTATTGCTGGCCGCGGCGTAATGGAACACCGTGTTGCCGTCGAGGTCGACGGTGTCCAGGGAACATTGTAAAGACACCAGGCTTTGGACCATGCGGACGTTACAGGACTTTATTGCCACCTGGTAAGAATTACGAGTATGTTGAAGTTATTGACTGACTCACTCACTGACTCACTCACTCACTGACTCACTCACTCACTCACTGACTCACTCACTTAAATCAACGCCCAGCCCAAAACGTTAAACCTATAAAGCTGTTTTTTTCACAATAGTTTATATGACGTAAGTACCCACTAAGAAAGGATTTTCGAAAATTCCACCCTCAAGGGGGGTAAAAAGGGGGTTGAAAGTTTGTATGGGGATGGAGTAAAATTTTAAGTGAGAGACTAGCAACTGTGTATTTACTTATTACAATACACCTATTCTACTTAGTCGGTCCTTAAGTTCTGTCACAAGGTTTTTGATAGATAAAACTCGGCAATAAACTTTTTCTTATTCGTATTATACATGATTAAAAAGCTTATTTTATACGAATCAAATTGCAATTCAATACATTTTGTACAATTATCTCAATATGACAAAAAAACCTTGTAACTTGAGACAATTTTGAACCCAAAACACGCCGCAACTGACAAAAATACCACTTACAACAAATTTTATAAAAAAACAGTGTTCGAGATGACCAACAAGGTTTTATCTATTTATTCTGAAACCTCGATTTTAGGCCATGCTTAGCAACTAGCATTTGATTTTCTGTTAGCTTTCAACTCCAACTGCTCCCATCGAGAACTTTACGTACTTTTACGTTTTCAGAAAAACACGTAAATTTGATCTTGTGGGCAACAAGTACACTACGTAAAATGTTAATATGAAAATTAGTTTTACCCAGACTTACTTATCTCATGCTTCAAAATGGAGGTAACATGGTTCAGGGAGGGTTCTGACTAAAATCTCACGTAAGTTTGAAAGGTTTTAAGAATCATGGAAAAAAGATAAAGTGAATCACGTCCGTGTTTTTGATTGACTAAAAACGTGCAAAATCTCTGAAGAAACTAGCATTTGTGTAATATGGCTTTAAGCATTTAAATCCAGTAATCGTTCTAATTTATCAGTATTTAATGAGCTATCAAACCATATATAGAATTAAATAAAAACATCCTTGGTTTTATTTACTATGCGGCAAAACATTTGTGACAGAACTTATGAACCGACTAAGTACAGATCGCCATATGATTAAATAAAGAAATTACAATACAAGAAAAGTAATTTTAGGGTTATCTTATCTTATCTTATCTAGATGAGGGCCCTTTCGGATGCACTTCGACCCAGCGGGATCTTTTGTGCATTTGCCCTCTCCTTTATGCCTACTCCCAAGCTCGCTCCATCGTTTCCACAAAGCGGATGATGCAGCTCAGCGGGAGCACCTTGAACTCCCTTGGTTGCGGATAGTCGCTACCAAAGTAATTCATTCTTTGTCTGGCAAGGGCATGACATTCACACAGTAAGTGTTCCATGGTCTCATCCTCCTCGCCACACATTCTACAGTCTAAACTGTCCGACAGTCCCATCTTGGCCAAGAGATCCTTGACCCCGAAGTGACCTGTGAACACCCCAGATATGATTCTGAGTTGCTTCCTGCTGGATTTCCAGAGCTTGTTAGTCCAGCCCGAGTCCACTCCTTCTATGAAGAGCTTAGAGTGCCTTAAGCCCGCCTCATTCCTCCACTCGTGTTGGTGTTTGGTTTTGGCGTAGGCTTTAAAGTAGTTTAAAGGCCGAAGTTATGGTTCTCTGCGAGAGTCCCACAAATGGTTCTGGACCTACAAAGTGATATGTAGACCCCCTCTTGCAAGCTCATCCGCTCTTTCGTTGCCGATGTAGCCCACGTGCCCCGGTATCCAAACTAGTTGCACCTTATTGTGCTTCCCAAGCTTATTCAGTGCCTGGACGCCATTATAGACTAGTCTAGAATCCACTTTCGGCGCCGTAAGCGCTTTAAGGGCCGCTTGACTGTCGCTGAGGATATAGATGGTCTGCCCTCTGGTTTGCCTGTCTATATTCTCCTGTGCACAGGCAATTATGGCGTATGTCTCCGCCTGGAAGACGGTTGCCAAACTACCCATGCTTACACTACTACTGTAGTCAATCGCATAAATGCCTGCTCCCGTACCGGATCCCATTTTAGATCCGTCCGTGTACCATATACTGTCTTCGACACCAGACCTCGGTGGTTCTAGACCTTCGGCCCATTCGGCCCTGGATGGAACTTTTGTTGTGTAGTTCCTATGGAATACATACTTGAGTAGCATTTTGTCACATCCCATGTTTGTTATTCTGTCTAAGAGACTGTCAGTCTCCATGTTTGTGTGCTTAGTCTTTGGCTTGCTGTCGCTCCACAGTCCAAGAGTTCTTAGTCTGTAGAGCGATTTGCGCGCCTCTGACTTAATCACCATGTGAAGTGTCGGTAGGTCCAGTAGGACTTCTAGCGCCGCTGTAGGCGTGGTTCGAAACGCCCCTGTTATAGCCATGCATGCCGATCTCTGTACCTTCGTCAGGGCATCTCTGCATGTGCTCATTAAAGTCCTTGGCCACCACACCAGGCTACCGTACAATAATATGAGCCTCACCATCATGGTGTAGATCCACTTCAGTACCTTTGGGTTCAGTCCCCATGTTTTGCCATACGCTGATCTACACATTCCAAATACAATGAGTGCCTTTGTAATGGTGAGATCTGTATGCTTCTTCCAATTCAGTTCCTTATCCAGAGTGGCACCTAGATATTTCACATCGTTGGACAGTTCTAGTACCCTCCCGTACAGTTTTAACTGCTGTACGCCGCGAAGGGTCCTTTTCCTAGTAAAGGGTGTTATTACAGTTTTGCCTGGATTAATGGATAATTGGTGCCGGTCGCACCATCTCTCCACTGTCTTCAGTGCCTTGTTCATGATTTCTGATACCGTGCCTGGGAACTTCCCACTCACCAGTATTACTAAATCATCAGCATATCCTACCGTGTGGGTGGGACCTTTATTGAGTTCCACCAGGAGTGAGTTCACCACCAAACTCCAGAGAGTTGGTGAGAGTACCCCACCTTGCGGACATCCCTTTGTGGCCGTGGCCGTTATCTCATCCCCCAAGAGAGATGACTTTATTACTCTGCCATTTAGCATGTTGCCTATCCATTTACTTTTTATTTAGCTGCTTCGCTGATGGCTTTATACGTGGTGCGATCAAACGCTCCCTCCACGTCTAAGAAAGCTGCCAGACATAGTTCTTTATTCTCTATAGCCTGCTCAGCCTTGGTTGTTACCAGGTGAAGTGCGGCTGGTATGCACATTGCAGTTCGTGCAGCGGATGTCTCCTTTAGGGTTAGACCAAGTATACATATTTTCGTTTTGTTCCTTTAGAGGTACGGAACCCTTAATAGTACATTCCGTACATAATAGGGCGGTGAATTCCGGAATGCCCCAGATCGCAGGTGTTTGAGGCCCGAACCGAAGGTGCAGAGGGCCATAAATATGCATCTGGGGCTTTACGAATTACCGCCCGTGATGCGTACACAATTTTACGTCTTCGTAAATCTCACTTACCGCCCAGGGTGACGTAAAAGAATATTTACCATCAACGGAGAGGCTCCAGTAGTCGGGTCGACCTCGTTCAGATGCCCCTGGACCGCGGAGTCGTTGAACAGCTCGAAGAGTCCAAAGTGGGCAGCCAGGTGAGCTATCGACCACGACTGGTGCTCCGATAGCGTGTCACAGAGCCGCTGGAGACTCGCTATTGTGCACTGGAAATAACCTTTCATTTATAGTGCGGATTCTTTCTCTAGACCGGATCTTAACTTAAGACCCATCGGCCCAGCAAAGCAATTGTTTATGTGTCATGCCAGTACAATGGCCTTGGTAAGTAGTATTTTCTATGTGGATTTCCTTTCCTTAGACATAACCCCTTTTTACATTTTTTTGTAAATTTACTACGTTTATTTTACAACTTACACTTAACAATAAAAAACCACAGCTTTGTTTACCACTGAGAAGAAATTCGGTAAAAAAAAAAGTATCTGCACATTTCAGGTTGGACATAGGCATTTATTTTATATTAGGACATAAACAACTATTATCCAACAGTGCGGTCTGTGTTTTCTGTAATTTTGCGGACACATACAAAGATATCGTGACTTAACACATAAATGCACATGTAATGCAGGTCAAAGAGCAAGATTGTCTGATTTATTGCCCATAAGTATTCTCATTTGTGTAGTTTTTCTTATAAAGCTGTATGAATTGAGACGTATGGATGTGATTGAAGCTGAAGAAGTTAGTCTCTGCCTACCCCAATGGGATACAGGCGTAATGATAATAATAATAATTTATTCCGGATAAAAATAACATTATTGATACTCATGTTTTTTTTTATTATATTTGTTTAAGGTGGTTGGCGCGCAAATGGAAAGCCAATTTGTGAAAGTTACTTACATAAAAAGTCAAACCAACACATGCAGAACAATCACCATCTAAATACTCACTTCTTTTGCTATCTTAATGTAGATAGGTATTCTTTCTTTGTAAATAATAAACTTCTCTTCTGCACTTTCTTGGTTTTCTGACCGGAACAAGCTAAAACACAAAAAAAAATCTGATGAATCGCTGTAGAAAATGAAATGAAAGCTTGTTCAATAATTTTTCAAATTGATCTCTTTTTTTCTAGCACCTTCAACTAGGGTGTTTTTCAGAAAAATTGGATTACTGTGAAACCCTTCAATTTGTTATAAATGACGGATTCAGTTTACTTTTTCATTTCGAGTATAGAGATGGAAATCTATGAAGATGTAGTTACTGCTACAGGGGCTACATAAATAATGAATACAATTAAAACTTTAACATTTGAATCCCGTAGATCACAGGCGAGCAGTGGGTTTCAAGATATTATCTCTGTCAACATTTGGTGGAAATCATAGTAGTATTGACTAGTCTATCATAAGCGTAATGATCAAAGTTCCCTCGGGCTTTAAAGTTACTCTGGACAATGGTACTTTTTTGTAGAGCATCCCAAAGATTTAAGATACCTATTATAAATGAATCAGACTCTTAAGATGTCTTGCCATTAATCAGTTCTTTAATAAGCAAAGGCTATGCATAAAAGTTGGCTGCATTTCATAACATCATTAGACAACACAATCACTACATAGTATAAAACAAAGTTACTTCCCGCTGTCTGCCCCTATGTATGCTTAGATCTTTAAAACTACGCAACGGATTTTGATGCGGGTTTTTTTTAATAGATAGTGATTCAAAAGGAAGGGTTATATGTATAATATAGTACCCGTGCGAAGCTGGGACGGGTCGCTAGTAGATAATAAAATAACATCATTGAGTCCCAATAGATAAAAAAATATTTCACTAACCTGTACATCTGATGAGTGCTCTCCGTGAACGGCTTGTGCAGAATAATTTCAAAATATTTGTCCGTTGGATTCTTGGAATCCTGGGTAGGGGCGTATAATAACATAGAATCATCTCTACAATGTATCAGCCTTGAAATATAATTATCGGAGCGCACTTCAAGTACCTTTGTGGGAGATTCTTCAGTGCGTAACAGGCCTCTAAAAACTGTTATAATAATGAAAATATAATTTACCGAAAGTGGAGAAAAATCAATGACAAAATTATTTTTAAGTTCTTTACTTACATGAGTTTAACATTTTTTGGCTCCACTATATAATCATACACAAACTCGGCAAGTATATAATTAATATCGGCTATATTTGAATTTATATAATTATATTTGGCTATATTTGTATGAAAATTGTGCCGTCCAATTCGTTTATTCACCCACAAATGAATGTCGAATAGTCGAACGAATGTCGATTTTCGACTTTATACACAAAACGTCATCTCTTAAAAAAAAAAACGAATAAGGTTGTGCTCGATCATGTGTCTGATGTTGGTATCGATACTCATAATCATAACCTTGCAATCATACAAATTGGGAAGATGATTTCTCGGTTTCTAAGATGTTATTTAAAAAAAAACCAAGGTTATTTGCTGACATATTAAACTTGACGGTACTTTAACCGTACCTATTATATTTGAATTTATATATATATATTTGGCTATTTGTATGAAAACTGTGCCGTCCAATTCGTTTATTCAAACACAAATTAATGTCGAATTGTCGAACGAATGTCGATTTTCGACTTTATGCACAAAATGTCATCTCTTAAAAAAAAACGAATAAGGTTGTGCTCGATCATGTGTCTGATGTTGGTATCGATATTCATAATCATAACCTTGCAATCATACAAATTGGGAAGATGATTTCTCGGTTTCTAAGATGTTATTTAAAAAAAAAACCAAGGTTATTTGCTGACATATTAAACTTGACGGTACTTTAACCGTACCTATTATATTTGAATGTATATATTTATATTTGGCTATTTGTATGAAAATTGTGCCGTCCAATTCGTTTATTCTAACACAAATGAATGTCGAATTGTCGAACGAATGTCGATTTTCGACTTTATACACAAAATGTCATCTCTTAAAAAAAACGAATAAGGTTGTGCTCGATCATGTGTCTGATGTTGGTATCGATATTCATAATCATAACCTTGCAATCATACTAATTAGGAAGATGATTTCTCGGTTTCTAAGATGTTATTTAAAAAAAACCAAGGTTATTTGCTGACATATTAAACTTGACGGTACTTTAACCGTACCTATTAATTTGAATTTATATATTTATATTTGGCTATTTGTATGAAAATTGTGCCGTTCAATTCGTTTATTCAAACACAAATGAATGTCGAATTGTCGAACGAATGTCGATTTTCGACTTTATACACAAAATGTCATCTCTTAAAAAAAACGAATAAGGTTGTGCTCGATCATGTGTCTGATGTTGGTATCTATATTCATAATCATAACCTTGCAATCATACAAATTGAGAAGATGATTTCTCGGTTTCTAAGATGTTATTTTAAAAAAAACCAAGGTTATTTGCTGACATATTAAACTTGACGGTACTTTAACCGTACCTATTGCTACATGGACCTATCCTATTGCTATATGGACCTATAAGGCTAGCCACAGACGCACGGTTTCCTGATTAGGTTTACGAATACGGAATGTAGATTCGGAATGCCGTAAGCTTAACGCACACGTTCGATTATTTGCGTTAGGTTTTTTTTGCCAGTTCTAGAGCGACGTTTTTTGTGAGAGCACGTATGGACATGGACGACGAGGAATTACTTTATATTGCGCTTTTACTGGCGTTAAACAAGAAGAAGAGGAAACGACGTTATTGGGTGCACCCATTAAATACTCGGAGGATAACAGAGTTAATTTTATCTTAAAAGAGCTAAGTTACGAGATCACCCAGATGAATTCTTCAAATTTTGCAGGATACGGTACTCACGCGTTTCTGAATCGAAATTTCCGTTCGTGTACGGCTAGTGAAACAAAATATATGCAGGAGCTGCGTTCGGGATGACGTCATTCGGTTTTATTCCGTTCTTATAACCCGAACTTCATCATCATGATGATGATGATGATGATGAACCCGAACTTTAAATATAAAACTAATCCATAAAAAGAGGAGTATAGACATAAGAAAAAAAAAGGGTGTAATAGATGCACTTACATTCGCAAAAATCTAAAATGGTGTGGCCACACAGTGCGCATGCATCGAGACCGATGGGCAAGAATAACTACCCTATGGAAAGGCCCTACAGGGGCAAGGAACAAAGGAAGGCCCAAAAAAGGTGGGTCGACGAAATCATGGTCACAGCCGGGAAGGATTAGCCACAAAATGCTAAGGACAGGAAAGACTGGATAAATCTGGAGGAGGTCTTCACCCGCTACTAAAGTTTTTTTCAAAATAATTATTTTTTCTTTTTAAGCTAGCCATGTAATTTTTTGTAGAGAATCAATAAAGGCGTTTTATTTTATTTATTTTTATAACCCGAACGCATGACTGCGTTTCGGAACGAATGTCAGCACGGCTAGCACGCGACGGCGCGCGAGCTCTCTCGATTTTTCTCGCACTATCCGTCTCTCTCTTATTAGAACACTTAGAAGAAGAGGTATAGTGCAATAAAAATCGAGAGTATGTCGCGGCCGTCGTGTGCTAGACGTGCAGGTTATTTTTCCGTTTGGAAAATTTAAGAACGTGTGCGCTTTTTCAAACATTTTCTATTAAAGATGCGCATTCAGCCCCCGTAGCACACTAGGTTTTATGTCCGACATAAAGCATTTGTCTCTTTTGCATTCGCATATTTGCCATAATGGGACGAATGCTTTATGTCCGACATAAAACTTAGTGTACTAGCCCCCCAGGTTTCCGAATCTACAATCCGTATTCGTAATCCTAATCAGGAAATATGCGTCTGCAGCCAGCCTAATACTCAGCACAGGCTATACGTGTTGCCACAGCGAGGGGCGGAAAGGCTCCTATGCAGCTAAATTAAGTAGTGGTCTTAAAATGACTGATGACTTGCCATAAACAACCTAATTAATTTGGACGGATAATGGTTTATGTGCCACAACTTCATACTAAATATAATATAATATCGATGTCGATAACTTGTAAATAAAATTTATTTCACTACACTAAATCTGGAGCGAGGGAGCGAGCGAGAGAGCGAGATACATCGCGCGAGCGAGAAAGCGAAGACAATGACGTATGAAGACCCGGCAAGGAGGAAACATAGTTCTATCCCTTTCTTATTCGTTGTTAAGTAAAGCCGCGACATACTCTCGATTTTTATCGCACTATATCTCTTGTGGTTCTCTATTGTATGGGCAAAAATTATTTCCCAAAGTGTCACTTCCCAAAAAATGTTTCCCAAATGTTCATTTGGCAAAAATCACTAGTCAAATTATTGTTTCGCATTTTATCACTTGGCATTATCTCCTATGGCAAAATATTACTTAGCAAATTATTGTTTGGCAAAGTTTTATATAGCCAAGTTTCATTTAGTCAAACGTATTATTTGGCATAACACTCGTTTTCCAAATTATTGCATGGCATACGATTTATATCCTAATTGTGTAGTGCATACGAAATGTATTTGAGTGAGATTACATATTTTGCTAAGCGGGAAGTTTTGTAATTAACATACAAATTATTACAAGGATTATTATATAAATAAAAATAGTTGGCTTAAACAGTTATCTATGGCAATTATTTTAACCTAACCTAACCGCCAGCGTGTCGACGTCATCCCGCTTCGCGGGGTGCCTATTTCCGCTCTGAGGGACACAAGTGAACCCTAACCTAACCTACTTATAATACAATTGTTACGGTTGTTTGTTTTTTTACTGCGGGGGGACTCGCCCCCGAGCCCCCCTTTTCTGGCTACCCTAATCTAGTTAAACCCCTGTAATCAGTTGTTGTTTCTTTTTGTAATGTAATAAAATTTCGAACAAATGAAATTAGTTTTTTGTTATTCTGCCATTTAAAATTTATACAAAATGAATCATTTGCCAAATAATATTCCCTGAACAGTTATTCTATGAAAGAATAAAAATTGGAATGATCTGGTCTTGAAATAAAATTACATATTTTTCAAATATTTGCCAAAGTTAATCTATATAAAGTGTGCGAAATGAAAATTTGAACAAATGTTTTATTTGGAAAACAATATTAGCCCAAACAAAGTGTTTGCTTAATAAACTTTTGGCTTAATAACACTTGACAAAGCCAAATGATGCCAGATGATATTTTGACAAAATGAACAAAATGCGAAACAAAAATGTGCCATTTGTTCGTTTGGGAAATGAAACTACTGCCATAAGTTTTGTGGGAAGTGAAATTTGGTGAAAAATATTTTGCCGAAACGGCAGGATACCATCTCTTGTTCTAAGTGTTCTAATAAGAATAGTGCGAGAAAAATCGAGAGAGCTCGCGCGCCGTCGCATGCTAGCCGTGCTGGAGGTTTATTTTGCTACTTCCGTATACCTACCACATTAACTTGTATTGTTTATTTCAATAGAAAACTGAAACTATATAGATTATTATTATAGTTGAAATACTACTAAATTACATTTTATTATTTATTTAAAGTCCGAATAAAGTAGCTGTCTACTGGTTTTTGTTTTTAGTGTGGTATGCGCATATGAATACCTGTCAGATAACATGGTTCTTACGGTGAGTACGTAAGTGAGAAGAGATCGGATGTATAGAAAACGTTCAATTTATTAGGGCCTATCTGCCTTTCTCTGTAATCTGTGCTAGAAATGAACTGGAAGTGAAGTGGAATATGATGATTCATGAACAGAACATATTTATTTCAATGTGTAAGGAGATTTAAAAACATTATTTAGATTTCGCATTTTTGTTGGACCTAAAACATTCCAGTCTCTTAATAGGTATTACGTAGTCGGTCCCAAAGTTCTGTCACTGGCATATTATTTTTAAATTTAGAAGATGATTTTAAGAATATTTTATTGCATTCCATTTTTGAATGTTTGACAATTATTTTAAAACAAAAAACAGTCATTCGTTGCAATTTTTCACGATGGAGTGGACATTGAAAGATAACCGAATAGCTGTTTTAGCATTGCACCGCTGTGGGCACTCGCCAAGTACCATTTTCAAGTTGCTCAAAAATTTAAAAATAACGCTTAGGTTTGTGTACCGTACTATTGATAGGTACAATGAAGTCTCCAGTGTTGAGGACAAGAAAAGAATTGGCCGGCCTCGCTCCGTACGAACACCAGCAGTGATCAAAGCGATCAAGGCGCGCATAGCAAGAAATCCTGTCCGAAAACAGAAATTGATGGCTTTGCAGATGGGTGTCAGTAGAAAAACCGTCAAAAAGGTTTTAAACGAAGATCTTAGTCTACGAGCATACAAAAAAAAAGCATGGGCACTTACTTAATGCCCGTCTAAAAACAATAAGGCTTAAAAGATCCCGGAAGTTGTTAAAGCGGTACGCGAAAAATCGACACCGTGATATCCTCTTTACAGACGAAAAGATTTTCGATATTGAAGAGAAGTACAATAAACAGAATGATAGAGTGTACGCTAGGAGCTCTGAAGAAGCAGGAAAAAGAGTTCCGCGGGTGCAACATGGGCATCATCCATCATCAGTGATGGTCTGGTTGGGTGTATCTTATTACGGGCCAACTGAGGTTCATTTTTGCGAAAAAGGTGTCAAAATCAGTGCGAAAGTATACCAAGAGACAGTTTTGGATAAGGTTGTCAAAGATCTGCCCAACACGCTATTTTCGGGACATAATTTTGTGTTCCAGCAGGATTCTGCGCCAGCACACAAAGCCAAGACCACTCAAGCCTGGTTTGACCGTCAAAAAATCGACTTTATAAGACACGAAGATTGGCCTTCCTCTAGTCCGGACCTTAATCCTTTGGACTATAAAATTTGGCAGGTCTTAGAGGGGAAGGTCTGTGCTAAACCACATAAAAATTTGGAGAGCCTAAAGTCATCTTTAAGAAAAGCAGTCACTGAGATAGATATGAAAATGGTGCGTGCTGCGATAGACGACTGGCCACACCGATTAAGGGCCTGTATTAAAAACAAAGGAGGTCATTTTGAATAATTTTGAGTAATTTTAATTCTTTATTAAATGTACTTTAAATCGGTATATAATTTATTAAAAATTGATTGCTACTTTTGTTTTTATCATTATTTTCATTTGTGACAGAACTTTGGGACCGACTACGTATGTAAGTGCGAGAGGGACGAATGCTTTATGTACGACATAAACGCGATCTTAATGCCAAATGGCATTTTCTATCAGCACGGCTATCACAAGACGGCGCGCGAGCTGTCCCGATTTTTCTAATAAGAGAGAGACGGATAGTGCGAGAAAAAACATTTAAGCTCGCGCGCCGTCTTGTGCTAGGTGTGCAAGTAACCATAGGGCCAAACAACAACACTTAGGTACCGCTCACAGATTAAAGAAAAAGGCAGATAGGCTCTAATAAATTGAACTATAATGTATTTGACCAATAGGACGCCGTCATGAGAAAGTCAAAAGGTAATAGACATCAAAGAACAAAAAAGAAAAAGCCGTTGGTTGCACTTCGTTTCAGCAGGGCTTAGATTTTCAATAGATACCAAGTTTGTTTAATTAGTTCAGTTGACTCGTAGAAAAAGTATTGTATACAATAGTTATGTAATTAGCTTTTTAAGTCTCGTACCTTAATTAGGCCACTCAGTTCTCAGTTTCACTCAGTTTCACTCAGTTTCGTGGCTTAAACGTGGTACTCGACTGAAAAAGCATACATTATATAACGATTGCTTAAAATACTATTACAAGTTATTGACATCGATATTGACTGTTTATATATTCATCTGCACGGCTGTCATGCGACGGCGCGCGAGTTCTCTTGATTTTTCTCGCACTACCATAATTCAACAGCTTCATAGGTCAAAAACTTACGGCCGTATTCATAAACGTACTACAAGCCTGTTTTAACTAAAATGGCGTTAAAATTCGTTTGCCCTTATCTGTCACTTTGACATTTGTGTTCGTAAGAAAGGGACAAAGCACATTTTATTTAGCAGAGGCATTTTAAGTTTTATGAATAAAGTAAGGTAAGTCTTTTACCACGAATGAACCTCCACGATGGACATCCATAGCAAATAGTAGTCCATAGCTCGTACTTTATACTAATATTAAAGTGTATCTGTCCGTTACCTCTTCACGATTAAACCGCTGGACCCAATGATGTAATATATGAGGTACTTAGATAGGTTATAAGGGCTCCAAGTGGCACACAAAAACCGAGTCAATGTCTCAGCTGTCAGATTTGGTGGCCATTTTTAAACACGGAATTTAGTATAGATAGACATATCTACGTCTTTTTTATATTACATTATTGGCTTGGCTAAACCGATTGAGATGAAATTTGGTATGGCGATAGTTTCCCGGGGAAGGACATAGTATAATTTTTATGCCGGAAATCATCCCCTGAGGATATCAAACGAGGGGTGAAAGTTTGTATGGATCTAACGACATAAACGAGTTCCACGCGGACGGATTCGCGGGCAGAAGTTAGTGGGCTATATTTTTAATCCCGTAGCTTCGCGTACGTTCTTTGTAAATACGTGGGCAGCCAGTTGGAAAATATTTAGTGAATGCAATTTCCAAACGCCGCCTCCGGTAATGGCCGCGCAGTGAAGGTAATTTAGTTGCCACTGCATTTTCAGCTAAGAGAGGTAGTGCAATAAATTGCACTGTACTTAACGACCTTATATTGTGCAAGGTTAAAATCGCTCCATTTATAGGGGAAACGAAATATTGGTCTTACTTTTAAGAGACAACCTCTTAACTTATGTTAAGATTGGTTAAAATGTTTTCAAAAAATGCTTCCTGCGCAGGTAGGTACAGTACATCGTTGTAACTTATATTTGCGGTACTACTGTCTGTACGCACCTATTTCTCTGGAGTCTGGTAGGTATATAAAAGTATAGACGTTTACGTAAAAAAAAGATTATCTTAGTATAATCTTTCTTAGCATACTTACTAATCTTATCTCTCCCGAAATGTACAGGTAGGTAGGTAGTACGTTAAAACAACTTTGCTGAGGTACATAATTTTAGGTATTTATTTTCATAGATAAACCACAAAACATAAAAACAACAGCAATAACATTTGCACAATACTTGACGAACATAAACATGATATATTGATATATTTAAAAAGCATAATTAAGTACATTGTTTTTATAATAAAATTAAGTAAGTAAGTTCAAACACATTATTCGTTTTATGTAAAACGTTTTGTTCTATTTAATATAATTTGTCTTAACACCTAACATTAAACCAGTAGAAATGTTTTTGCGTTGCAATTAGGACATATTATCAGCTAATAAAAACAAAACAAATTGGAATGTACGATATTATCACATTTTCAGATCTTTATTATACATTATGTTCTTTGTTATACAAGTAAATAAGAATCGGTACTGACAGACTTTCCCAGCCTCTGGGCTGCCTCCTTCCCAGTACGGCTAGCACGCGACGGCGCGCGAGCTCTTTCGATTTTTCTCGCACTATCCGTCTCTCTCTTATTAGAACACTTAGAAGAAGAGGTATAGTGCGATAAAAATCGAGAGTATGTCGCGGCCGTCGTGTGCTAGACGTGCAGCTAGCATGATAGGTTTTATGGTCAATACGTCTCACCAAACATGACCATAAAACCTATCATGCTAACTGCCCTTGTCTTTATAAATACTACTAACTCTTACCGCCCCCGTAGCGTTACCGACGTGTGCTATGCCGCAGTCAGTGGACCCGATTCTACAGTGGCCTCTAAACTTCCTAATTTTATTTAGGTGTCGCTAAAACACTGCTATTCTATGAGCAGAGCAGCTGTCATAATCAAATGACAGCGCTAATTTGAATCTGATGTTTCATATTTTAGGCGGTCTATACAACTTACTTGCTGCCTAAATGCTATTCTAAATATGTCGTTTTTAATCTGCCGCCTAAATTATGTCTAAAAATGAGACAATTTAGTTTTAGGCTAGTTAAGCCATGTGCACGTAGAATCGGGTCCAGTAGCATGCTAAATTTAGAATGTGGCGAAAACACCTTGTGACTAGGTATGTACCTATATCATAATATATGCTTTGGTACAATAATAGAGCGATCTTACTCATCTAACACTTGAATACAAATACATACTGGGAGGAAAGTTCAGAACGGGCTTTTGGTTCTCTTGGTGCTACACGAAAAGTTCCAAGGTGAAATAGTATAAGTTTTGCGTGCAGCAGTTAGATTGTCTGGGATCAATACAAATTGGGATTTTTTCCATTCGATAGCCACCAATCTAACCTCCTGAGTTTCAGCGTACAAAAAAAAGCGATATAATTTGAACCAAGCATAAGCAAGCTTATGTTACGATTGAATTTATTTTGTTCTACAATCAAACAACAAAACAAATGCAACTCTGGGTATTATATAATTGGACTTCTATTCCAATAACCATATTTGGTTCTCTCTATAGGGCATGACGTCAAAGACACTAAAATACAAAATACTATAGAATATTGACATTTGTTTTTGATTTTATAATCATTGTGGTTGAGATTATAATCATAATGTGGCCAAATTTTTTAAAGCTGTCATTGGATTTGGAAACTTCTACCTTCGTCGGTAGAAATGCTTTTTGAATGGACTACTTTGCTTTGAGGCAGTTCGGCCAACTCAAATATCTCAAGAATAAGTAATAAGTCTCAATACTCGCCGGTTTCGCCTGTGAGCCACCGGTAAGAAAGTAATTATACGCTCAGAGGCTCTAGTACAGGGTTCGAAAGAATAATTATCGATTGATATTGATAATAACAAAAAATTGCGCTCGTGAAAGTGAACTTTCTTCGAAGTATTCGAACGTGTATTTTCGCACTTGCGTCTATCCGAATGCACGGAGTGTCAACGTGACGTGCCGCGCTGTGGGGATTCCCCTTACAAGAATAATTCAGTTCGGGTTATGCAAAATTGAGTGAACTTGAGTGTCATTGGTTCTTATACTGTTGGTGATAATTATCCGATAATTATCAAGAAGCGTAATTATCTTGATAATTTCGAACCCTGCTCTAGTATAAGTTTAACCGAAACAAAACTTTACGATCGCGTTTGCGTTTTACCCTCAATTTATATGGGATTTGACAGCTAAACGCAAACGCGGCCTTAACGTCTTGTTTCGGTAAAACTTATACTAGCGCCTCTTTGACGACAGTAATTTCGCTGATGGTTTTTTAGCATAGAATTAATCTAAGATATACTAATACTAATAGGTGAATAGGTATGTTTTTAAAAATATTACACATAAGAACTAGGAACGTATTTGAAAGTAAGAAAGCAATTCATGTTTGTAAATAAAATAAATAAATTTCTTTGGTGCTAATGTTGACTAGATAATGTGAATAAATTATATTTAAACAATTTGGAAACATTAAGAATTATTATTGTCAAATCTTTCAGATGGGAGTGCACATCCACATTTTGGGAGGACTTTGTTATAGCTTTGTTAAAGCTTTGGCTAAAAGTTTCGCACCCTTGTGCTTTTCATATAAAAATCAAACGTTAAATCGATCATTTATCGTAGAAAAATCTAAAATACAGTTACTTTTATTGATGTACGGGCAGTACATACATATACCCTACAAGGTGTAGCATCATTCTAATGCAACAAGTTACTTCGGAATCATCTAGATTAAAGTCTTCTAGATGTTTGCATACATTTTGATATTTCACGTCTTGTATACTTTTAATAATAATAGTTTGTTAGCAAGTTCTAAAGTAAAAAAAAAGCGTTCGTATTACTTTTGGCCAAGGCTGTACTTTGACATTTACAACGATTGAGCTGTCTAGGCCTTATTCTCTAATACCGCCATCCCTAAGAGCCTGTTCACACCAATCCGAAACTGTCGGTGTAACGATATCGGAGGGCAATGGAAATCATGCTTAAATTGCTTACTGTTCCAGCGCCCAGTCCGATATCAGAGGCTCTAGTATAAGTTTTACCGAAACAAAACTTTACGATCGCGTTTGCGTTTTACCCTCAATTCGTATGGGATTTGACAGCTAAACGCGAACGCGGTCGTAACGTTTTGTTTCGGTAAAACTTATACTAGAGCCTCAGAGCATGCTCCAAACAAAGTCTCGTTGTCAGATCCGTTACCGACAGTAACGGATTGGTGTGAACAGGCTATAATCCCATAACCATAATGTATCAATGGTTTAAATAAAAAACCGGCCAAGTGCGTGTCGGGCCACGCGTAATGTAGGGTTCCGTAGTTACCTGTCTGTTACATCGACACGCACGCGCCATGTAAATGGTGCGGTTGCGTCGGCCGAATTTGTACGAAACTTGGCCTTTTCAAGTACATTTTAAGTTGGTCGACTATTACTCGGTAACCAGTAATGTCTACTTAGCCGTGGTAGTTTTCCTTTTAAATTCATTATATCTACTACTGCCACGAATGTTTTTCTAAAATGTGGTCTACCATTTTGTCGGCGTCATTGATTTATATACTCATGCCGAATTACAGCTTTCTAGTAAAGGGTCATTGAGCTAAGCCGAAGACGGATAGACGGACATGGCGAAACTATAAGGGTTCCTTGTTGACTACGGAACCCTAAAAAATATAGATATACAAATAAAATAGTTTTACAGAAAAAAATGCTGTTTAAGTTATGAGTTTGGACATTAAAATGGACAGCACAATCATTTCTAAAAGTCATCTTACCTTATATCTACAGGACCAATTTCAATAAGATCATTCACAAAGACAACTAAGATTTGGAGTAATAAGTGATTCTGTGGCACAAAACAGAAGTAATATGAAACTATAGTGTGTGTGATAAAATAATATGACCTAAATAACCAAATTTAGAACAGCCCTTATCTGTGAAATATAATGGGCGCAAGTACATTTGATATTAGAAACAATAAGTCTGGCGTAATGTTTTAAGGCGGTGCATTGGAAATTATCGCGTGCTTTGAAACGCCGTTCTGACTAGATTAAGAAACAATAAGGTCTGATTTTCAGATATATGATTCTTGACTATATGATTGTTTTTCTGATTTTACCGATACATGATTCCTTAAAATTTCCTCGATAGAAAAAAAAACCAAAGTTGGGTCTGTATTTTCCTTTTTTACTCGGCCTACTCAAACGATACATTATTTTACGACACAATCGAGTTAATACTATAAGTATTTTATCTCATCTAAGATCTCACTTTATGAAATTAAAATAAAACTTCTCTGAGTTAGGTATTTATCGAAATTTGTCCAAAAAAGCCATTCCCGAGGAGTGTTCCATCTCTTTTTCTCGTGCGCGGAAGGCATAAGCGCGTCTTTGTCTAGGGGGCGTGTTCGACTCGAATCAAGGCATCCCCTTAAATAAAAACCGGGAAAAATAATTACAATACTTCGTTGCCAATACTATAAAATTCTACTAGCAAGCCTAAGATTAGGTTGATTATAATATATGTATGTGTAGGTGGCGACGCGTCCATAGAACTCGGTTCCCATCGGTTTGCCTACGGATATGTAATATCGACAACACAGCTAACTGACCATTGGTGCACCTTAAGTGCATTGTAATAAGGTCCTATATAAACACAGGATGGTCAGTTAACAGTGTTGTCGTTTGTACCTACGGCTGTGACACCACGCTACTCCCTTCCTTCAAGTATTGGGAGCGGCGCATAAACTATGGAAAGCATAAAGAAAGTTGTGACACTTAAATTGTGATGAAGGATTACCACAGACTATTATACATCAGGCAGATCTGGGTATAGAAAAATAAGATCTAATATATGTAGATATAATTAGGGTTGCCAACTATGTTTGGGGGAGATAATAGTATTTTAGCTATAGGTACTGTGAGATGATGGATAGACGTAATTCTTCTGTCATATATTAATATGCAGTGTATATATGCCGAGTAACCCGAAAAACTTTAACCACGCATTCCTGAGGTCATTAGGAGTGAATAAAATGATATGAACCCAACTCAAATTCAGCAAAAAAAAAAATTTTTTTTCTTGATTTTTCGTTTTGTAAATAAAAAATCGTTACCGTTTTATTAAAAGGGATAACTTCCATAGAGAAGCGATAGTTATCCAAGTTTTTGTAAATAAACTTTAGTAATCACAACAAATATTTTACATGAAAATTGGTAATATCTTCAAAACTAAGCCGGATTTGACTGGGGTTCATAAAACATTTTTGCTTCTAATGACTTGAGGAATGCATGGTTAAAATCTTTTGGGTTACTCGGGCCCAAGGTGTATATTAATTTATAGTTATTACATTTGTAATTCACAGTGACTTAGTTTTTAACTGTAATGCTGTGTAATTATTTTTAATAAATAAAATAATTTTCTAGAAAAAAAAACGATAAAAATATAGTGGTGAAAATACATGGTGAAAATTATAGTACTTGGCTGGGCTATTTAGCAAAAACCCCGGCAATGTGAAGCACTTCGGAAGGTCCCCTAAAATATAGTACTTTCACGTACTATACATATATAGTACTACTACTAAGTATATACTTCAACAGTATGTAGTTCAATGAGTCAAAATATAGTACACTACTATATAATATAGTATGGTTGGCAACCCTAGATATAATAGATATTTAGTCTGATGACAAACCCTATTATACCATTACATTTTCTATTCTACTACCTTGTCAAAATATCTGTGCACCTCTCCAGAATGTGACGCTGTTCACAGCGTACCCAGAGCGATGTAACGTCACGCGGCGAGATTCACAGATATCGGGAACGGGTAAGTACCGTCACATTCTTGTGAAACAAGATAATAATAAAGACTTTATTTCATAAGCAGCTAGATACAGAATCGATTGAAACAACATTCATCACCAACCTTTTCCAGATAATACCATGCTTAAGCTGCATGACTATGGTTGTTATTGGAGCCCAGAAGGTTGTCAGGGTTCGCCAGCGGATCCAGTTCCGCAAAGAGCTTGAACCAGGCTGCCTTGTCATCTTTCTTTTGATTAGTCTTCGTTTTGGGTGTGTTCTGTTCAGATGTTTCTGTGGGCTGGTCACTTTTATCGCGGCTAACTGGTATGAGAGCATCCGCCATTAGACTTGATGTGTTCAGATCCTAGAAATAAAGATAATCAGAGTACCCTGATTCCAGAAATAACATACAAATCCTAAGCTTCTTCAGGATGCAACCAGGATGAAGTGCATGGATTGGTAATATTACTAATATTCTATAACTATCTAAGAGTCACCCAGCCACAACTTGTTCTAATTAAAACTGGTAGAGATTAACAGGTATAAGCAACCTGCGAACTTGACTATCTATTATTACCAGTTTCATAAATATATGTCTTCCTCAACTTAGGAATGTTGTTATCTTTACACCGTTTTAACATATACATTCTTGTTAGTGTCAATTTCACCAAACAAAAGTGTTTTTTTTTAAAGATTAGTCCATATGAATTAGGTATTTACCCTAGGATTAAGTCCTTATTTTAGTTAGGCCAAAACTGGCCTTAGAGAGAACACATGAAGCTATTATAGAAGGTATAGTTAGTTTAATTTAAAATGACGATATTCCATCAAAAATGTTCATTCAAAAAGTAACTCTACTGTCCAAGGTAAACAATTCAAATTCCAATGACAGTTAAAAAAAATAGTCGGGTCAGTTTCAATATTCTTAACTATATCTGGGTTTCTAAATGAGCCTTTCCTCTTATCGTCAAACAAAGGCTTTGTAATACAATGCCTAATGAAGGTCGAATCAAAAGCTCTTCAAAGCCATCAAATGAAGTGAAGTCGTGATATAACAGGCACTCTAAACTATCATTTTTTGTTTTTAATTTATTTATACTTATTATTATTACACAGAATACACTGCCAGGAAGCGGACAAAACCCAGCAGGGCATTAAATAACCTAAGGTTACAGAATTCTATCATTCTGGGCTCCCAAAGTACAAACCACAACACTGTTAACTGACCATCCTGTGTTTATATAGAACCTTATTACAATGCACTTAAGGTGCACCGATGGTCAGTTAGCTGTATTGTCGATAGTACAGCATCAAATAATCATACCTGTAGTAACTGGGAAGGCATGAACATTCCAAAGTTACTGGCCACATCACCACAGCCCATCTTCAAACCGGCCAAATCAGCACTGATACCACTTTCATCAGCTGATTCCGCGACATCTATAAGATTGGTGGAGTCTGTTGGAACAGGTTTGTTGGGAGGTTCACCTATGGGTTCTTCTTTTTGGTCACCCTTGATTGGTTCCGTGGATTTTGACTTTTGGCTGCTGTCAGTATCATCTTTGTATTCGTCCTATAATTTTAAAAGATACTTGTTAAAGAATGTCACAAAAATTTACCAAGCACTGTGCCTTAAGTGGAAATGGGCAGGCCATATCGCCAGATATAAGGAGGAAAGATGGGCACTGGAAGCAACAAAATGGTCAGGTCCAAAGGGCATAAGAAAGAAAGGTAGACGATGAAGACGTTGGACAGACAACATAACCAAGGTTGCAGGACCTAGCTGGATGCATTTGGCCAAAGGTCGGGAAAAATGGCATGAGATGGAGGAGGCTTTTACCCAAATGGGGTCCAAAAAAACAAGTGACATCTAGCAAATATTGTAACCAATAAAATCCAATGTAATGTGTCCTTTTATTAATGTGCACCTAGAATAAGTAATTAATTTTAAAATGTATTATTGTAACTATAATTGTATTATTGATTGTACCTAAAATTGTATTAATTGTATTTGCATGTACTTGTACGAATAGCAAATAAATCATCTGAACAATATAAGAAAAAAAAAAAATTGTACAAAAACATTAACACAACTTTTAGATTAGTGAATACAAACAATATGGAATAAATAAAGCTTAAATAAATAAATAATACAGAATGTCATGAATGTAGAAAGGCATTAACTTAAATACCAATTTTTAGCCTTGATGATGATTTATGAAAGTATTATTTTAGAACTTGAATTGGGGCACCAACACACTGCTGCGCCTCATTCAACACTGTGTAAGACCTCCCCATGTCATGTATGCGGACATCACAGGGGGGGATATATGACTTAAACAAAATTTAGGGCTTTAAAGCCCAATATCTCGCAAACGAAGCGCATCAGTTGAAAAACCCATAATATTTTTGAACAAGCTATCAAACGATACCCTATGGATTTACCGAGAAAAATGAATGACATCCCCACTTTAGGTGTAGGGGAAGTATCATAAAAAAAAAATTCAAGATTTTATTGTACTGTTTTATTGATTAAATATATACCCATGCCAAATTACAGTTATCTAGTAGTAAGGGTGACTGAGCTAAGCCGAAGACCGGATGGACATGGCAAAACTATAAGGGTTCCTTGTTGACTACGGAACCTTAAAAATGGAAATAATTACCTGGAAAAACAACATCTGATCCTTGTCCTGTGGCACAACATCCTCTGGTATCTGTTCTCCATCTCCCAAGTTCTGTGACAGTTCTTTAAGTATACAGAACTCGTATGTAGGCTTAGTATTCATTGTCTCAGCAGTGGACAGGAGTGTTTGAGACACTTTAGTACCGAATGTCAGGAAGGAGCTCTGGTAATTTGTCAAGACATGAGAGAACATGTTGCATCTTGCTGCGGCTAGAAGATCAATCTGGAAAAAGAATAAATTTGTTTAATTTTTATTACTGTCAACTGCTGCCTGTAATTCAGCTTAGAGTTAGACCCATGAATTACTGAATCAAATGTTTTTTTTTAAATATAACTAATTCAGAAGTCTCACTTACAGAAGTGGCAACATAGCTATTTCTTTTAAAAGATAGCTGTCTTATATAATATAAGTCACACTATCCTGCATGAACAACAACCGCTTTAGCCTAGTTGGTAGTGATTCTGGCTACAAAGCAAGAAAGCATTTATTTGTGATGAGCATGAATATTTGTTTGTGAGTCATGGATGTTTTCTATGTATTTAAGTAATTTTTTATCTATATAAGTATGTTTATTATCATCTAGTTCCCATAGTACAAGCTTTGCTTAGTTTGGACTAGGTTGAGTTGTGTAAGCTTGTTTGCAAATATTTATTTATTTAATGAGAAGCTGGGGTTCTTTGTATACATTATGGTTAAAAGAATTTTTACATAAAAAATACCTTCTGCAGCACATCAAGTGTCAGCTTGTCAAACCCCTTCTTGCTCTCCTTCACTTGTCTCTGAGCCTTCCGGAAGTTGTCGAGCCCGCGGCCCGTGTCTGGGTCGAGCTGCGCACTCGTAGACTTCATCCAACTCAGTGCAGCTCTGTATTCAATGCGCGCCTTCTCCATCGCCGACACCGTAGCTCTCATATCACTCACTGCCCGCCCTCTGAACGTCTCCACTTCGTGATACAGCCTCAGCAGCGGCCCTCGCACGGACAACCGCTGCTGCCCCGAATACGAAATCGCCTTCCCAGCCGAAACCATGTGTTTACCAGCCGCATCATTCCCCTTACCCGAATCACGCAAAAACTTCCCCAAAGCGTTCTCCTCTTGAGCCAACACGCACAAACGCTCCTGATATTGATCTAAAACTCTTTGTAACTGCAAACAACTATCTGATATTGATCGAAACAACTCCAATTTAGCATCTAGCTCGGCATCGGATGAAACTATACACTCGTCTTCTTTTGTTCCTAATTTTTTTAACACAGTCTTCTTAGTTACCCAATACTGATGCTGCATCATTTTGACACGGCCGAATTAAACCATCAATGCGTGGCAGGGAAATTTGAATACATTAACAATGCTTTCACTCGAGCACGGAAAGAAAATTATCGCTGAAAAGAAACAGCAAAGCTTATCTGTCATGAATGTCATGTGTCAAATTCCTGAAACAGGTTTAAAATTATAATTTGTAATCACAAATGCTTCCGACCATAAATGCACGATTTTCGTTACTGCCAACATAATAATCTGTCAAAATATAAATTCTGCTTTGATTAAATTCGATCATTCTTTTCTAATCTGTGGTGCGATATTTACAACCGGAAGAAAAGGGCGGGAAAGTTGAAGTGAAAAGGCGGCTTTTTTCAATTTCATTTAATTAATTTAATTTGAAGCCCTTTTTATACCCATATCATTCTTATTTTTCTGCTATCATACGTTAAAATTGCTATAGTTTCCGTTTAATAATAATCGCATGAGTGGCGTAGACGGGGGTGCGGGCGGCGGCTCCACCCCCATGGATACCGCATCTGTGCCTACGGCAAATAAAAGGAAAAGCAGTGACACCGAGATTACTTCATCTGGCAAGCAAAAAATGACTTTTATAAGGAATAATCGTGGTCTTTTTAAAGACCACCACCCAATATATGAAGACTTAACTAAAAATGAATATCCAGTCTTACTACAATCAGCTCAAACACAGCCTAACCAAAAGGTCCCTATGGACATTATGAAGGTGAACAAAGTTCTTAAGAATGTAAATGGAGTACAATATGTAAAAGCTGCTGGCAACTTTTTTGTAAAGGTGTTCTTTGGTTGCGCCAGGGATGCTAATAAGTTCTTGTTGAATAATAAATTGATGAGCGAGAATGGCTGGATTTCCAAAATTCCATACGATACAATCGAGTGCCAAGGAATTATACGTGCTTCCATTGAGCTTAGTGAAGAGGATATGCTGGAGGAGTTAAAAGCCTCCTGCATGATCTTGGGAGTGAAACGATTCATGAAAAGACAAGAAAATGGTTCATTCAAACCATTGCAAACAGTACTTGTGACTTTTAAAGCTTCTTCTCGGCCAGATCATGTCACATATGAACACATTTGGATGCCAGTTCTGGAATATATCAAGCCATTACTCCAATGCTTTAAGTGCTACAAATTCGGTCATGGAAGTGGAGCTTGCAAGAGCACACAAATTTGTTCCATTTGTTCCGCAAGCCATTTCTACCGTGAATGCTCCAACCCCAATGACTTTAAATGTTCAAACTGTAGCGGTGCACATTCTGCAGTCTCCTACTCATGTCCAGTTAAAGCGGCCAAAAATACTGAAATCAAGAACAAGATAAGTGGAAAGTTTTCATATGCTGCAGCTGTTGCAGTACCTGTAGGTAGGAGCAATATTAGTGTTAATAATTCTAGCTCAAAAGCTCCCGCCACGTCTAAAACACCTCAAGGGCGAGCACTGATTGCGGACATTATTAATTCTGATATTGTTCTTGGTGCTATTACGAAAACCATTGTAGAACTTTTAAAAAGAAAAGATAATAAAAACCCTTCTGGTCCCATTTCTTCTTCAGCTATCAAAGAAATGCTTGTAACCAATTTTTCAACTTAAACTATGGATAACATTGTAAATATTGATTTGCATAGTACTTGTTATAATAATTTTAATATCATTCACTGGAACTCCAGAAGTTTACAGCCAAAGTTGAGTCAATTGCGCCATTTCATAAGCAATCTTAGTGAACAAGTTGATATGATTTTATTGAATGAAACTTGGTTGAGCCATGATAAAACTGTTAAATTGCCAGGCTTCACTATAGTAAGAAGAGATTCTGATCGCCCCCATGGGGGTGTTGCTATGGCAATTCGCACAAAATATAAGTTTAAAGTTGTCAACACTCTATCTCAATATCACTTTCAAAATATCTTAGTAACCATTTATTTTAATAGCTTTTCTCTTGAGGTTTTAAGTGTTTATATACCACCACCTCCAAATGGCAAGTTTACGATTAATTTATTGAAAGATGCATGCTCAAAGTTTGTCTCTAAAAATAATCTGATAATAGGAGATTTTAATGCACATCACTTCTCTTGGAGTTCAAGATTTAACGATGGAAGGGGCAATGCTCTCCACGCCTTTGTCGAGAGTTCTAACTTAGTATGTTTAAATGACCACAAGATAACAACTTTCGCTCCGTTCGGCCAACAAGGTAACGTATTGGACCTGGCATTCGCGTCTCGGTCTCTTAGTTCTAGTTGCACGGCTTCTGTACTTGATGATCTGCTTAGTAGTAACCATTTCCCTTTACTTATCAGTGTGTTTATTGACTCATCAGTTCCTGCTAACAACTCTAACAATTTGTTGAGTATACAAGGTGACATTCGAGATAATAATTCCCTAACTAATGTAAATTTTAATAAGATTGATTGGAACCAATTCAAAGAGTTATGTGAAGTTGAATTTGCAACTTTTCAGTTTGAGGATAACCCTCTAGAAAGTTATAACAAGTTCTTGAGTATTCTACATGACATTCTAATGACATTTTCCAAAAAAAAATGTTGCCAAAGTAAATTAATTTGCTTAAAAGCCATTCCTTGGTGGAATAGCGATTGTGACCGCGTAGTTTTACAAGCCAAAATTGCCTTATTATCATACAAACAATATCCCTCTATAGAAAATTATATAATTTATAAAAAAATAGATGCTTTAAAGAAAAGAACGCTGTTCGAAACAAAACGAGTTAGTTGGATTAATCTCTGTTCATCGTTCAATCGTATGACATCGAGCAAAATTATTTGGGATCATATACGTAGATTTAAACACTCCAAATTGAACACCACCCCGTCGTCACCAAGTTTATTTCAAAGTCCAACCAATGCTGCTCTATTTTTAAATAAAATAGCTTCTAACATTGGTGAAGTTGTATCAAATAGCGATCTTCAGGAATGCTTTGACAATCCTGGCAGTCCTGAAGCACAATGGATGGTTAAAGATTTTTCTTTTTGTGAGTTTGTAGCTGCGTTAGAAAATAAAAAAGAGACCTCACCGGGTCCAGATTTTATCACTTATAAAGTGATCAAAAGTCTTCCTCAATCTGCAAAGGAAATATTATGTAAAATATATAACGGTCTCTGGCAATCTAATTGTATTCCTCCAATTTGGAAAAGTCAACATGTTGTTCCGATATTAAAGCCTTACAAAGATACTAATTGTGTTGACTCTTATAGGCCAATTTCCCTAACATCGTGTTTTTCTAAAGTGTTTGAAACGATGTTAAAAAATAGATTGGAATGGTTTTCTGAAAATAATAAAGTTATTCCAACTACTCAGTACGGATTTCGGAAAGGTAAAAGTACAATAGATAATCTTAGCTGTTTAGTTGGGGATGTTAAAAACAATTTTCGCAATAACCAATATACCTTAGCTGTTTTTTTAGATATTAAAGGAGCATTTGATAACATAGATCATTCATATCTTATTAAAAGTTTAAATTCTTTGGGATTTCCTGGTCACATACTATTTTGGTTGTATAGTTTTCTTAATAATCGGCATATGTCTTTAAAAGTTAGGTCTAGTTTGACCGGTATTAAATTTTCTTCTAAAGGTACCCCCCAAGGTTCTGTATTGTCTCCACTTATATTTGTACTGAGTTTGGTTTGTTTTATTAAACAAATTCCGTCTTCTGTAAAGCACTTATTTTTCGCTGATGATCTGGTTATATATGTGAACTGTATGAATGTTAAAAGTGGTGAATCTATCATGAATAGTTGTCTGCGTAATATTTATAACTTACTAACATATTCTTTAAAGCTTGAGGTTAATGTTTCCAAAAGTTCTGTAATTCTCTTCTCTCAAAATGGTTTACATCACCCTCAAGTTTTATACAATACTGATGTTATTCCTGCACAATCTTTTGTCAGATATCTCGGAATATTTCTTGATTACGACCTTTCTTGGAAAACCCATATAGAAACAATTTGTAAAAGAGCTGAATTAGGTTTGAATATTTTGAAGTCTTTAACTGGAGTGAAATGGGGAGCAGACCCAAAGGTTCTTAAAATGATATATATTGCGACAATCAGAAGTCATTTCGACTACGGTTGTATGTTTTTTGCGGATGCGAGTTTCTTTCTCTTGAGGAAACTAGATATTTTACAAAACAGAGCGTTACGGATTATTACAGGTGCTTTAATGTCCTCGCCAATTAATTCATTGGAAATTGAAGCTGGCATTGTTCCTTTATTTATACGTAGAAGTTATATAACAGACAAGTATTGTCTAAAACTTATTAGTAGAGATAATGACGTAACGTCTAGGTATCTTGATAACGTTGATATTCCAAATTATAACTTGATCCCGTTACCTAAATCCGCTTCCATTAGTGGAGCCATAACATATTTAAACTTTGAATTTCAAGACACGGTATCTTGGTCTGCGTTATTACCTTGTTTCGAGTATCATTATCATTACCTGATGCAAGATGT